>JACCIC010000073.1:0-600000 GCA_018907035.1 Sycobia sp. Sy_11 | reverse complement strand
AAACAAAATACTCTTTTCACGTACGAAAATATTTGCACACTGTAAAAAGGAAATGAAAAATTTTAATTTCAAGAAAATTACACGATTAAATCGATTAAATTTGAGACCCACCAATTCTAATATTGTAATTATTTTTAATCCAAATAATATCGTTTTTACAAGACAAGTATCGAAATTTAATTATTTCTTTAACATTAACGTTAATTGACTATGTTGAATTATTTAAATAATATGGTACAAGGTTCAAATAGAATATTTAAATATGATACAGAAAATTAGAAACTTAAAAAGAGCGTGATCGTAAAATAATATATATATATATATATATATATATATATATATATATATATATATATATATATATATATATGGGCAGCTTTGCATGAGAAGGAGAATAAGACGAGGCAGCGGTAGCCGGACACTGGCCACCGACGCCACCCGAGAACTTTGATCATCGCGCGCACTTGAGTCCACGAGTAATTACAATCAGACACCCCGACCGTGGTTGCGGTCGCTCGCGCGCGTCGCCTCCTCTCGACCGTTCGCTCGCCCTGCTCTCCCCCTGCCCCCCCCCCCCACCTGGCCATCTCCTTCCCACATAAGGACGCGAGGAGCGCGCTCGCGCGCAAGAGCGAGACAAGGAATCGGATACGCGCCCGAGAAAGGAGTCGAATGCCCGGGGGAGGAAGGGAGGGAGGTCGGGAGGGCGGAGACGCGGAGCGCCGGCCTCGGAGAGCGAGACGCAAGGCCGAAGCTGGAGCTGCCTGCTCGCGGCCTGTGATTAGTGGCGGTCAGTGTACGTGGATATATATATATATATATATATATATATATATATATATATATATATACATATATATATATATACACATACAGAACTGACCACGTACGTTGGCATATATTTCGCGCGTAAGACCCCCCGGCCCCTCCAATTAATTGTCTCTCCGCGTTAGTTAACTCGAGATTTACTTACGCTTCCCCTTTCCGCGCAGCCGTGTTCTCTCGCCCATACAGCGCTCGCTTCGATATCGGATTCTCGCCATATACGCGCGCGGGGCTGTAATTAAAATCTAAGAAATCTCACCAGCTTATATATGTATATATATATCTATATATATACTGAGGCTAGACGCACGCCGTACTACCGTGACGCAAGAGAGTGAGCCGCGAATGGACCCAAGAGAGAAAGACGACAGAGTTTTCGTTTTTAATTACCTCGGTATACCGCGAACGTATGGCATGTACATAAATCTCTAGAAACCCAGATAATCTAGCTTTTTTGCCTGCCAGTTCTGTGGACCAGGCGCGCTTTTTGCACCGTCCCGGCACTGCGTATATAAAATAAACGTTTCTAAATAATTATTTTTTTTTTCACTTTCTATACGACCTCCAGCATCATTCTCTCTCTTTCTGGCTTTATTATTAAAATGCGCGTTGTTGCCCGTTCTCCGCGAAATATATACACATCGTGTTTAACTACGCGCTCGAGGCAAAAAGGCCAGAGATTCCGCGCCCGCGAGGAGGCACCCGCGAGCATCGTCACGAATAGAGGCGTAGTTAGTTTTACATTATTGAACTTTCTGTACGGAGAACGGCGTGAAATCGCGCAACATCTTCTTTAGTAAGCTACTATACATATATTTTATAATAGAACTGTTCGATTCAAGACACTGTACGTGAACGTGGATATAATGAAACTTTTTTCCCGTGACTCGATATTTTGAACTGTACGCATAAGTAAGAACGGACTGTTTTCTATAAGAGAAAGGATCGCTGATCGATGTAGATGAAAAAAGAAAAAATTGAGGAAGGGTGCGTGTTTCTATTATAGCCGATTGAATCGAGACTTACGGTTTCGAGCGATACGGACATCGGGCGCAATGGTCGGTCAAACGAAATGAAAAAGTCACCCGCTAAAACTGAAAAAAGAATCGCCGCGAATAGATTTCCAATCGATTCCGTCGAATATACAGAATTCCCGTTATTATATCGGAGATGCGAAATTCAACGGAAGGAAATTCTCTTATACATCCTGCTTGCAATTAAGGATCCTCGAACGTATGCGTGCGCGCGCTCGTGTGTGCGTGCCTGTGTCAACGGACGACAGACAGTTCCATTCGTATTATTTATCGAGAGCCCAGGCGCGCGCGGAGGGCTCACGGCTCTTGCAAAGCCCTGCGTATACCTATACAGACATATATACGACAAAGGGACGCGGCGCGTTTATTATTTCGCCGATGACGGAGCAACGCGCTACTCGCGGCCGTTCCTGCGAAGCTGACAGGCCGACAGCCCCGCCGCGTAAATCGCAATAAATTGCGCATCGGCGGCATTCGCGCGATGCGCGCGGCAAGTCCTCGCGGAGAAATAATAATGGGAGCGAGCCCGCTGACGGACGCGATCGCAGATGCCGCGGGATTATCCCGCGATAAACGCGCGCGCGCGCGCGATTTGGTTGTTTCTCATCGGGCGCGCGCCAAGCGCGACTTTACCCGCCTCTAGGCAAATTCTCCTCGGTTATTAGTAGGATGATATTTTCTCTCCTTCTCTTCTGTCTCCCCGCCCCCGTCTCCCTCCTTCTTTAGCCGAGGATGCGTCGGCTTAAAACCTTTTTTTCGCGGAACTTCGTGGACTAAATTGCAGGAGTCGGACGAGGGCCCGGCGCGTTATCGGGATATATCGAGCCCCGATGGCTTTACGCGATTTTACGGCTGATTTGATTTCTTTGCATCCGATGCTAATAGCGATTGAATTTCCAGCGAGAGACAACAAGGGCAGCTAAAGCTCATCGATCGGATTCCTCGTCTTTCCCTACGACCGAGTCTTATAAAGTCCGCGGCCTGGAGTCAAAATGCTTTTACGATCTTAGTATACTGGACTGAATATTATATTATCTTCTGTGGCGAAAACAAAACTACTTTTAGTCATTTCGGATTATGTATGCGATATTCATTGACCAGTAAATAGCCGTATTATTCAATTATACTAAAAGTGTGAGTTAAATTATTAAATTATTAAAAATTATTAAAAAATAAAAATTTTTAATTATTTATGTAACAAAAATTATAACAATTTAAAACTACTTCAAGTGAAAATTTACTTATATAAATTATAATATCGTCTATTAGTAAATAGCACAAAATCTTCATTTAACCTTATGAATTAAAGTTCTATTATATTCATTGTTTTATATAAAGTTTTATTGTATTATATGGACCAAATTGTTATTTGAACTGAACTATTATTAATCGGTATAATCGCCATCATTCGAATATTTTTTCCAATGCAACATATTTTCTCCTATTTTAATAAAATTTAAGATGTATGATAAATTAGTTTAGAACAGGGAAAATAATAGAACCCCAAAATTTTTAAGATAAAAAGTGAATGTAGCAATGAACGTTCCAACTTTCTTGCATAAAGAAATCGTTGATGATTTGGATATATTTTCATAGATCACTTTTATCTGTATATGATAATGTTGATTTGTCAAAATGCAAAAAAGGCAAAATCCGAAATTCAAAAAATCGTATACTTAAATATCAGTATTTTCTTCACGATCAACTCAAGAAACTTTTACGGTGAAAAAGGCCTAGATTTGCAAAAAGAGATTTTCCGGATACATAATATTAGAAATTATTCAGCTTCACTTATACGTATATACTCGTCTGACAGAAAATCGAATATCCCACAAATGACCGAATCACGTAATCTTCACGAAAATCAATAAAGATACGTTTAAATTATAATATCTCGCGTATATAATGGCACATACGCGTACAAGTCGGGTACCGACTTTAGCCCTCCTACCACTCTCACGATGAAAAATAATAAAAAAAAAGAAAGAAAAATCAAGATTTCAATTTAAACTCTCCCTCCCCATCGGAGACACGAGTCTTATCTCTGCCTTTCCTCTGGCTTCGAGCCGCCTCTCCCTTGTCCCTGTTGATCAACGTGCCTGCATATATTGATATCTACTATATACTAACTCTCTTACACGCGCGCGGGCACTCTTCGGTACATACATATAGCGTATAGTAAGTATGTATATGTATACATATATATATATATATATATATATATATATATATATATATATATATATACTTGCAGGTGCCGCCACCGCGCGATTGCTGGGCACGCGAGTCCATAACGCCCGATGTTAGGTGTCATTTTTTTGCGGCTGCGCGATATCCGTCGATCTTTGGGATTATGCGTACACATATAAATTTTTTTTTCTACAAACGATTCTTGCGATCGATAAGAAATGAAACAGGCTCGACTTTCGAGGACTTTCGGGATTGTCGGAGAATAAAAATCACAAGTGATTTCTGTATGTGTTATTAAAGTCTCGTGATTGCAGTATAAAAAAAGCAAGTACACGAAAAAAAAAAAAATATATATATATATACATAGAATTGGAAGCAGGACCTCAAGAACCCACCCGCCAATGACTCAGAAAGCCAAACGGCCAAAACTTCCTGTCCAGCCCCTGTCCATTATCCTGTTCGAGCAGCCCCCCCCCCCGTATTTACCGATTTGCGCCAGTGCATTTCGGACCCATAGCGTTGCTTGTCAAACTTTTTGTATTCTACGATCTACAATAGTGTATATAAATGTTATCTTTACTAACCAACGTACTAGGTACACAATTGATATTCTGTATTTAAACTAGCAATTTCCGTAATTTTGTCGTCAAAATTTAATCCTCGCTACGATATAAAAACGCAATCGACGGTATTAGCACTGATAATAATATCTTTTGAAAATCACTGCCTTGACATTATACAATTATCACATCGATTATACAAAAATGAATGCAATAGAATGTAATATGCAAAATATATTTCTCGTCGCTGTTTCTTTTAATCCGTAAAATTACGGCTCATCTAAAATATTGATCTTAATTCATGCATTCTGTTGCATTATTTAATAATATGTACGCCGCAATGAAATATTAATACACGAGAATATTGGACTGACCTAAATGAAACTTACTTAGAATTGCGCTAAATTAACGCACCGATCGAGCGTGAATATTTTACTATTTATGAATTATCGGCGTTTGGCAAACGACCAACGCCACAGCCAATACCTCGGTCATGTATGAAATTCGAGGCAACTATAGACAGTTTTCCCCACGTGTTTAGCTACCAATAAATTACTACAGAGGCGACACTTTATCGACGGTGACACTGGCAGACATACGAATTTCAGCGTTCGGCCACGGGGTACTCCGTAATCGTAAGGATACGGGACAGCATTGGAATTTATCGATCGATTCTAATGGTCGAGAGCTGATATCTGGAGCGAACGGCTCGATAACGATAAGCACCGGTACTGAAGAAAAAAAATGAAATTACTCTAAATTGGCTCGATAGTTCGTAATTACCAAGAAGGTTAAACGCTTTAAAAATATTTTTTTCTGCCACAATTGTCTTTTTTTCACACTCCGAATCGTGCTTTGCCTCGGGCACTTTACAAGATTTAATTTTTTAACAGGCCTCCAGCCCCGTGCCATTAAATAATTTTCCAGATAAAATGAAATCCACCTTTATCTCGCGGAATATAAGTGTGCATATATATTTAAATAAACGTCTCGTGCTTCGTTAATAAAGTCCTTCCTTGCCCCCTCCCCCTCGTTCCACTCGTTCACTCTCTCTCTCTCTCTCTCTCTCTCTCGCCCCTCCCCGATGCCCGACGCCGCGCCGCCTCGTCAGTAGCGCACTTCGCAGCGCCAGGCTCGGATTATGAGTCGACTTTATAGCCCTTATCTGAGCGCGGCGCGTTTCGGCGTGCCGGGCGTCTCGCCTCCGCCGAAGGCTCGTCGAGCACTCGGTAACTAACTCCTCTCGCTCTCTCTCTCTCTCTCTCTCTCTCTCTCTCTCCCTCCACCGCAGGGGCCGTTGCGATATTACGCGCGCACTCGCGAGAGAAAGAGAGAGAAAGAGACCGTCGAGCGTATAGCGCTGTAACGACGGCGGGGGGGGAGGCGCGGGAAGGTTAGCGCAAGCTCGCAGCTGCTCCTCGGCGCGCGGGGGCCAGCGGCGCAGTAATTTTTATCGACGCGACGGGCTTTTTCGTGGGGGTCGCAGATGCCGCGGCCCGCCGGCAAATGGAAGCCGCCAATTGACACGAGCCACACGACACGCGCGCTCGCGAGGCTCTTCTCCCCCCCCCTGCCGCCCTCCTCCATCTCTCTCTATCTAAACGACAGCCCGCGATCTAATGATTTTGAGTGTTTCTGTATATCATGGGGGCGGGCGAAGGGGATGAGTGCCGCCAGAAAGTCTCTAGCCGCAGCGCCGCGGCCGGGTGCACGCGACGGCATCCAGAGGCGTCGCGTTATTATGATATAACCGGGGAGAATATCGTGAATAGCCATACGAAGCGATACGGAGCCGGGTTCTTTTTTCTCTTACTTCTATTTCTTTCCGAACTGATAACTGCAATTATATAGTTATAATGTACGCGTTTGTAATGCGTGCGTGCGCGTGCGCGTGTGTATGTGGGTGTGCTCGTCTGTACAGGATCATCTAATTTTATTGCCGCTGCGTTTCAAAGCTTTATTTCCTACGAGATTGCGAGTAAAGCGTAAAGAAATGCTTCTAATTGAACGCGAGTTATATAAGTATATTTTACTAATTAAGATACTTAGTTTTATAGTTTTTCAAAGAAAATTATATAAAATAATATAGCATTTATAATATAGCATTAGCAATATTAATTAATAATACAGCATTTATATAAAAATTTTTTTCAGGCATAAATTCAAGTTTATTCAACGCTGTTCGACTAGCTGTCACGCCAATTAGAATAGCAACAGTATCGGCTAATATTAACAAAAAAATCAATAATCAATTATAATTACAATGCAAAGCGTCTTTTATTTCGATACGATAGGTGAGTGGAAAAACGATCCTTTTTACAAAGATAAAGTTTTTATGCGCTAGAAATACAAAATTGTATTTTTTAGTGGTTTCTCTCGGGCTTTACGAAAAAATGTTTAAAAATATAATTATCCCTCATTATATTCTAAAATTGAAAACGTAAACGGAAAGTTAATGCTGTGTGAAAGAGCCGTGAAAAACTAAATTACGTTTAATTAATACTATGACTTGGCCTTCTTGCTAGTAAAGGTGCTTGTAAATCGATCATATTGAGAATTTAAAAGTCGAGGTTGTCTTGTTTATATATTGTATCATCGGGCAATCTAATATATAAAATTCCAGATATTACCCGACTATAATAATCACCCTCTCTATTTGGAACTTTTAACATTATGCCAAGCTATGTCATGCTATATACGCACAATATTTTTTAGAATATTTTATTCTTTTATTTTCTTGTTTTTTAACTATATTATTTTATTTACATTTTTCAGAATTTTATTTTATCAACGTAAGGCACAGTTTATACATTTTTTTGTTATCAATGAAAATTTATAAGTTTTCATGAATTTCAAAAAGTATTCTCAATTTATTATACTAATATTCTAGAGTTCTGTATTAAAAAATAATGATCACATTTATAACACTTATTTTATTTTTATTACAATTTTCACCGATATTTTAAATTTACAACCTGTATAGTAGAGCTCTCTATGCCAACACTGTGACAGCCCGCCGACTCGTCTAATTCAACTGCAATCGAGTCCGCGCAAACAAAAATATTATTCCGAGCAAATCGCTATTTCCGGTCGAATCGCGACGGGGGAGCGTCGAACAACGGCGATTCTCTGTTTTCTCAGCGTCGAAAGTCGCAAGTGCCTCTGCTGCGACTTCGGGTACAGTTCGATAAGAAAACAAATGGGTGCACAAGGCGCACCGATTAAACGTTCACGGCTGGACTTTGCAGCGTGTCCCCTTCGCCCCGTTATTCAAAACGCAGGCAATATTCTGTAGAGTCGGGTGCAAGTGGCTGGATTGTTCTCTTGGCTTTATTCATCGGCAAGACATTTTTTTATCGTTACTCATTACAGCGGACTAAATATCCAGCTCCTTACACGATTGAGAACGGATGAAAGGTAGTTTTTAATAATTATTATAATCTTCGTTTTAAGGATCCGCCAGAATAAAGACTAAAATAAAGACTGTTATGAATGTATATCGTAGGGCTTTACAGAAAAAGTTTCAAGTCCAGTTTGGGTTTAGAAATTTATGGAAATGGTCAAAATGAAAAAATGCCTGCTTTTACTTTATGCACATCTCCGCTAAATTACTTAATTACATTCTACGAAATTTTTAGACAATTTTACGAGAAAAACCTTTTTACAGCCCGTTCGGCTGCGTTAAATGAGCAAAACGTACGTCCCTTACCGTAGCATTCTTTTTTTCATCCGCGAAGTATCTTAAAAGGCGTTAAAAAGCTAATTCCTCCGAACGTAACGAGGAAGAGGGTCGGAGGAGGGTATGGGAGGTCGGAGGGGTTCATATTAATTAATACCGGAATGCAGAAAATCACGCGAGACTTTTTGATTCACCGCCCCCGGTTTCGCCGCTCGCCATCCCGCGCGAGGCCAACCGGGCTTCCGTCTCGCTCTCTCTGTCTCTCTCTTTCTCTTCCTCGCTCCCTCGCTCGCTCTGTCTCTTCCTAAGCGGACCGCATTTTTCATTCTCGCGCCGTCCCTCTGTATTCCCTCCCCCTCCCAGGATCTCGCCACCTTTCTCTTGCTCCGGCTGTCTGTTTCGCGGATCCGCAAGGCTTCGCGGAATGTCCCTAGTTAATTTTTTTTTTCCGTTGCCGCCTCCGTTGCCCGTAGCTGCCCTCGACCGAGCGCCGCGCACGAGAGACGGAGAGGAGGAGCGAAAGAGATAAAACCGGGAAAAGGGGGAAAGGGACCGACAGGAGGAGACCGAGTGCTTTTCCCTTCGGCCGGTGGGGATGTACGAGAGCCGGCGCTGTGGCTCTTCCTATATTTTTCCTGGCGGAGGCTCTCGCGACTTAATTAATCGCATAACACGGAGCTTAATGAAATCAGAACTCCACCTACCTTTGGCTCGCGCCCTCCCTCTCTCGCCCTCTCTCTCTCATATCTTTCCCTCTATACCTTTCCACCTCCCTTTCTCCATCCCCGATCTCTCTTCTCCCTTTTGCATCCCGCGCGCTTCGACGAGTCAATCTACTCTCTCTCTCTCTCTCTCCTCTCTCTCTCGCTCTTACCTCCACCCTCCGTAGCTTGAGCTTTATAGTTTGTCGAGGGAAAAAAAGAAATAACGCGGAGAGAAGGGAGAAAAAGGAAAACGGAAATATTTGTCGAGAAATACTTTTTCACGATACCTCAAGAGCTTCCCTCCTCTATACGGCTCTCTTTCTCGAACGCATTTTATCGGGTAGAATCGCCTCTGATATCCAATTCTCGGCGTAAATCGAGGGAACCGAGAAAGAAATCGACGGCGATTAAATATTCGGATAGATTCTTTGCCGAGCTGACGACCCCTCCAAACATTTTACACAAATTGAGAGATTTTTCTCGTTTAGTGTTCAAGAATAAAAAATTTAAATTTTTTACTCTATTAAACGACAATTTTATAATAAATATTAATTCATTGCGTTTCCATCGCCGTCAGATCTAATATCATTTTTTCAATAATTTTATTATCATTTATAGTTGATGATTAACACTTACTTTATATTACTTTAATTACTTTAGCAAATTCTTTGGAAAATGTACTCTGTATTAGTAGTCGGTAGGACATGTGATTACATTTGAACGTATAACAATAGAGTATTGAGAAAATACTAAACTACAGTGACAACAGAAATTTCTATTGTATATTAGAACTACTATGAAACTTTTTTATTATTCTTTAAAATCTTGCGCATTCTTCTAAATAAAATACTAGAAAGTTTTTATTTACTTAATATATTTTTTATTAGAATTCGCCGATAATTTACGAACCACAAGTACATACTACAGATTCCGGCATTTTAGCGAATTAGTGATGATATAAAAAAAAACAAGTTTTTTTAAGCCTCAATTTTATTGTCTTTCATAATAAATCGTAGTGAATAAAGATTAGAAACACGGAATGCATTTAATTAGACGTTATTTTCTGAAAATTCCTATTTTATACATTACTGAATAAAATTAGATATTTATGCTTTTAACGAACTAATCAGACATTTACAAAACATTATATCGATAATGAGTTAATTAGTAGAGAATTCCTTTTTAAGTCAGACGTACTTTATTTTCATCCGGAGAATTTTATTACCGAACGTAATATTAAGAAATTCCAATCGAATACTTAACGATTTATCCGTTTACCATTACTGCTCCTTTTACTACGGCCGCAGATAAACCAACGAAATCAACCTATAAAGGAAGTTGGGCAAGCACGGTTGGAAAAGGAATATGGTATTGAATTTAACGGTTCTAAAAGACAGCCACGCGTACGAACGAAAGCCCTAGACCCATAGAGAGGTTTGTTTTATCCGCTATATATATATAATATACGCGAGCCAGAACAAAAGCAAAAAATATCAACTTGGAAAGTTGGCAGCGCTGAAATCAGATCCTCATTGTTCGGGCGGGCGGAAGAGTGCCTAGAGAGCCGCGCGCGAGAAGAAATCGCCTAATCACGCGAAAGTCATTATTGCGCGGCAACCGCTCGCGTCCGCGTGAAAATCGTCACGGGCATATATACGCCCCCCCCCCCACTTATAATTCGAAGGGGCGCGGGTGCGTGAAACGATGGGCGGAAAAGAAGCGGGGTGTACTGCGTCCGTGGCGCCGGTAACGACATTCAATGAGAACGCAAGAAAGGGTAAGAATAGTTCGGGGGATCGATATATATTTACAGCTGTGCGTATTTGGTGGACGGGTCGGAAGGTCGTCTATTGAAATCGTAGGCCGGTATAGTACAGCATTAAATTAATTGAAAATACACCGAAAAACAGGATTGAATAATTAATTAATATTAATAATAATTGAATTAATGTTCCGATGGTATATCGACTACTATATAATGTTTTCAAAAGCGATCTTTCTCAGTGTATGAAAATTCGATAAAAAATAGCGCAATAGCGCAACTGCAATACGAATCGAACGTTAGCACGACTGCATTATGGATAAAATATTTTGTCGAAGGTATTTGTGTTTGAAATTTTGAAACGGGCAAATTATGAAATTACGCAATTCGGCGACATCCAGTAGGGGCATCGATCCCGGCCGAAAGCACAGTTGCTCCCAAGGTCCACGATGGAGACTGGACGGCGACGGCGTAAATGAGCGAGACTGCGAGGCGCGGATACGCACACCGCGGACCGAGCGAGCGCGCCAAGGAGAGGGGTCGGGTCTCGGAAACGCTCTCGGCTGGATATACCCGAGGACCCGAGCTTCTCTCGGGGACTGTTTAACCCTGCCTGCCCCCGTGTTCCCCTCCACCCGGTGCCCCTCGCACGACCAAGTGCGCGGCGCGTCGATTCGCCCTCATCCCCCGTAAGACAGACCCCGATTAATATCGCGCGAACTCCGTGCCCGGTGCGTCCGTGTGTGGATGTGTGCGCGCAAAGCTCGTTAAAACAAGGAGAGCGCGCTCGGACGAGGGCGAAAAGCCTCTTCTTATACACGCCTCGTCGGCGAAGGGGTTTCGCGTCGGCGACGCGCGCCTTTCTCGTTCTTCGCCGGGGCGAGCGGGACGGGCTGCGGAGGCGCTTAAGGGATTCGGTGGGACGCGCGACGCTCTCGGCCGGGGAGGGGGGAGGGGCTTCCCCGCTACGGCGCGTGTTTATTTTTAATTCCGGACATTTTTCACGCGCTTCTTCACGCTGGCCTTGTTTGCGGCGCCGAATTTGCCGGCACAGACGAGCAACGTCGCGTTCCACGTGTAGACCGTAAGGACGCGGATTCGAAGCTCTGCTAACATCCGCGGACGAAGTACACCGAAGTGCGTATGCGCCCGTATCTCTAGAGTTTGTAAACTTCCGTGATGAAAATTTAGCGCCCTTAAATTACCGCGTACACTTCTAAATTTTCAGTCAAAGCCTCCTTACCGAGTCTGTAAAAGATCGAAATATCAAAATATTTTTTGCATTTTTTCCTCCGTATGTCGAGAATTACAAATAAGTAACTGAATTTGAATTATCTAAAATTATAAATTATTATTATAAGAGATTTAAAGTGATAAATTCAAGTATTAAGTTTAATTCTACTTCTATTAATTTAATTAAATTTATTTAGTTTCACTAAATTTAAACTAAGTATTAAATTTAATAATTCTACCTTGAAAATTTCTCAGTTAAAATTTAGAAATATTGTTAATAGAATTTTCTTGGAAAAAGATATCTATACTTTGTAAATCTCAATAACTGCGTTAAACACTTGAACTTTCAAAAAACAAAAGTTTAATTTTCTATCCTGATTTTGAAAAGCTCAACGGTTTTACTTTTCGTTTCAATGATATTTTTACCCAAATTCTAATTTTACCCAAAGCTAAAGATTAAAGGTTCTGGCGACACGCCCATACGTAAATGTATCGGTAACAATTACCGCTAGAAATTTCTCCTCTGGCTTCGATTTGTCGGGCTCGAAACGCTACTGCATATATAGACGCCATACTCGCGATAGGATAGGCGAGCAGATAGACCGTTCGCCTATCCTATTATAGCCGCTGGAGTATTACACGCATGGAGTGAGACGTAGAGAGAGAGCAATAGAGAGAGGGAATGCACTGGCAAACCTACAATATGTATATATATGGGGGTAAGGGAAAGGGAGAAAGAGACGGCGCTCGTCGAGCGACGAGCGCGAGTACGCATAATTGCATCAGCTATCGAATTCGGTTATATACTCGGGCAGTCCGATGTCGCGCATAAAATGACAGGGGGCTATACAAATTCAGTTATAGTTTCGCTTCACAAAGCGAACGGCACAACGACACACGCCGCAGCAGCGAGAGAGCCGAGTGCGTATTCTGCGCTATATAAATGGCATATGTATATATATATATATATATATATATATATATATATATATATATATTCATTTATATTTCGCATATCCATGTATAGACATATATAGAGAAACAGAGCCATACACGAGTGTCCTGGTCGTCCTCCCATACTATAAATACAGAACTTCAGGTTGGCTCTGTGCACTTCATAGCTCTGTATCATATAGTATATTCGCGTCTCTCCCTCTCTCTCTTTCTTTCTCTCTCTCTCCATTTCGTTTAATAATTCGGCCGCTCCGCATCGAATTTTTACCGAAGCCCTCGATCGGTGACCAGAACGATCCTTGCGAAGCTAAAACGGTTGCGTTCGTGAAAGGGTGGATGGAAATTACAAAAAAAAAAGATAGAATACGTCGATCATACAATGTATGTATAATATATGAAAGAAACCGAAGAAAATTCTCAGATGATATATACTGGAAAATAATCAATTTTTTAAGTACATCGAACGGTACGAATTTACATATTATATATATATATATATATATATATATATATATATATATATATATATATATAACTGTACATACACACCAGATCTTAATTATAAAAAACAAATAAAGTTAACCAATCTGTATTCCTTATAGCTTAGTCATTCTTCTAAGTGTTCAGGTAAACATCGTCTGTTAATTTATATATGTTACTACTTATAGTAGTAACTGTTATACATACCTGTTGAAATTATATTTATTATTGAAAACATTCTGCCAACCCTAGCAAATTTAATCGTTTAATAGTTTTGGCTTGTAAGTGCGCTTTCAGAGTTTTCCCTGAAAGGGTAAAAAAGCATGATATGCAAAAGTTATTGTTTATTTACATAAATTTGTTGGAACGGTAGTACTATTAGAGATTAATAAATTGTATTTAAATTTAACAATCGAATATATCAGCAAATGGTTTTTAAATTAATCATAATTGATTAGGAAAATGTTAAATCGTGTTTTATTTATAAAATAACAATAAATGTTTCTGGTATAATAATTGTTCAAAATACAGAGGAATGGACTCAAGAGCGTTTCATACTAATATACGGGAATGAGACAGAGAGAGAGAGAGAGAGAGAGAGAGAGAGAGAGAGAGAGAGAGAAGAAGGGGTAGGAATAGGAAGAAGAGATGTACTCGTATACAACGAGAGAGAGAGAACAGATCGCCGTCCCAGAGGCACGGGCTTTCATCAAGACTTCATTAGTTTGCGTAAATGTATTATGACTTCTGATTGAGCAAGTGCGCGGAGCAACGTCCGCGGAACGCTTTGGTACTTATGTGGGACTCTCTGGATTTCGAGCCTACTCTCTTGCTCACTCCCTCCGCCCTGAGCGCTGGTCGCCTTTCCATTATCTACGTCCCCCATATTCCCTTTTCGCGTGTAATACGGCATTATTATGATGCCGGTCGCGTTCTTTATCTACTCTGGATTTAGACGAGAGTATCGTTTAAGAGACGATCAAAAGATGATTTATAGTTCTCAATTCGCAAATAAAACTAGACCACGTGAAGGCAAGTATTGGAAATGTACATATATATATATATTTGTTATATAATTATTTATAAAATTTACTTTTGTTAATTTAAGCACATCGTCAATATATTTAGACAATGTTTCTGTACGAAAAGCACTTTGTATTGTGAGCGATAAAAAAAAAAGTATTAAGAAACGATTGGAAATCACGACGAACGTATACGTGTGTATATATGTATATATACCGTCATCAAATATCAAATAGCCCCGAAAGATATATAAGGAAGCTTAGCGATGAGGCGCAAAGAAGTGAAGGCAAATAGGCTTTGAAGAAGAAACGTCGGCGAGCCGCGAGGGCCTAAGCCTTCGCGGGCCGGAGCCGCTTATAATCCTCGGAAATTAAAAATGCCCGGGCTGCGGCGGCGCGGCGGAGACAGAGCGAGAGCATGAGAGAGGTGGAGGAAGAGGAGAAGGAGGAAGCGAGGGGTCCGCGAGGAACCGCCCGCGTCCGTCCCTCCGACACCCACCTCTACCCCTCCCCCTTCCACCCGCCCACCCGAATGCAAAGAGAATCCTTCTTTTTAGCTATATTACACCGCACTTACTCAGTTCCATCTTTCGCATTTTCCGAGCAACGGGCAAGAGCTGCTCCGGCGCCTCTCTGTCTCTCACGCTCGCTCGCTGTCTGACTCTCTTGCTTTGGCTCCATTTACAGAAACCCCATCAAAGGGATTGTGGCATTACGCTTTAGAGTTTAGGAGCGGCCCTAGTATACGGACGCAGAAGGGGAGGGGGACACTGCGCCGGTCGGCCACCAAAATCATTTTGTCCTTGTCACTGCGCTGGTGAAGCCACTTTTCCACCACCTCTCTGCCTATCTCTCTCCCCAGCCCTTCCGCTCTTTCACTCCCTTTTCAAATCCTTTCCTTCTTCCCCTTCTTTTGCTCCGTTGGGCTTGTCGAGTGTATCGCGTTCTTTATATATATATATATATATATATATATAT
Organism: Sycobia sp. Sy_11; assembly: GCA_018907035.1. Classification (NCBI taxonomy): domain Eukaryota; kingdom Metazoa; phylum Arthropoda; class Insecta; order Hymenoptera; family Epichrysomallidae; genus Sycobia; species Sycobia sp. Sy_11. The sequence goes on along the minus strand of JACCIC010000073.1, from coordinate 584,579 downwards.
ATATATATATATATATATATATATATGTTCTTTCACTAATTCAGTGAAGTATTATAATTTCCATAGCTGTGTCTTATATTCTTTGCTAATGTACTGAACTTAAAATTTTAATGGATGCGAATAATTTTTTCAAGTTACAATATAAAAGTTTTTAGCGATCATTAATTCAATGACATAGTTTCAAATAATGAAGATATTATAATCAATAGTTTGTTTTTACGCATTAAATAAATTTCAACCTTTTCTTCACAAGATTATTCTGATATATAATTTCTATAGTCAGTGCATTTACAAATGTCTTCCTCTCTGCTTGAACTGGTGCTATGAAGACATTATCTATGGCTTATATTTTATTTTCTAACATCATCGCTAAATAATCCATAATCTTTGATATAACATTTTGTTTTTTATTTTTTAAAAATTCTTTTATTTATAACTATTGATACGTTATTACAAAAGACTTTTTCATTATTTCGATATAACGATTTTTTCAGAATTTTTTTTTATGCATATATAATAATTCTTACTACTCTGGATCATAGGAAGACACGGAATTTTTATATGATTATCGTTATTAATATTTTCTTATCTGCATTTTGTATTTAGATGTTTTACTTAAATTTCTTTTTTCCACATGAAAGGAGTATGATCTGCCTGTTATCTCGATTATTATGATTATTACCATATTAGTTCTGTACTTGAGAAATATATTAATATTTGAATAATTCATAATAATACATTCCATCGATATTCGGATTATCTCTTGTACTCGCTTCAATTCCATAACGCTGCTTTCGAAAGGCTAATTCACCATCAAAGTTAATTCAAGATGCAATAAATTCCAGATTTCGTTTTTTCCCATCCACGCCTTTCATCAGAAAACTCCTGGTTCCTCAAATTGCTCAAGTCATGCCCGACAATGCCGAGGCAAAAAAACACCCCCCCTCCACCCGTTATATTCAAGTCGTACTCGTTTCAACTCCTCGCCGTTCTCTTTCATTCCGTGATTCTTTCTATCTTAAACAAGAGCGGGCAGAAGTACGAGGAAAAAAGCGAAGAGCGAAATAGAGAGAGGGAGAGAGAGGGAGAGAGAGGGAGGGAGGGAGAGAGAGAGCGAGAAGAAGTAGCGGAGAGCGGAAAAGCCGGGAGCGCAGCGGCAGACACGGTAAATGAGTATTTGTCTTTGTGAATAAATAAAATGCATTACACGCGGAGAGAAGGAAAGGAGCGACGAGGGAGTGGCGCGCGGCAGCGGAAAAAGAGCGAATGACGACTTTAAAGCGGAATAAGAAACGGCAGTAAAAAAAAAGGCAGGCGGCCCGCGCCTGCACAGCAAACTTCAAAAGCCGCCCGCGCGCGAGCTCCGCGGGCCCGCGGTTGGATTTCTTCGGGTCGCCTCTGAAATAGAGAGAAAGAGTGAGCGAGTGGGGCCGGAGGGGGGAAGGAGAGGGAAGTCATGTTTGACTTTCCGTTGTACGTATGCCGCGGTAGGTATGTACACCGATGTACTTTTGGCCGCACGAGCCTTCCGCGCTTCCGAGTGAATGCACCGGCATTTTCTTCCTTTATTTGTACGGCCGAACAAAGACGTCAGAATCATTTTTCTCGACTTGACTCGACATTTTCTTAAAGGGATATGTATATGTATGTATATGTATATGCAGCGATCTATGGAGCAATTGAGCATTTTTTATCTTCTTGTCTAAGAGTTATTTTTAGAAAGATTATAAAAAGTACAAGCGTATGCAGATTGTTTAATTATATAATTGATTTTTTTATCATAAAAAAATAGACAGTCGTATTGAATATATTATAAATGGCATTTATCAGACATTAATCAGACCAAAAAGCAATAGCAATTGTGGTTCGTTCTGTTACGTTCCGGGTAAATATATGAAACGGTTCGCATATACAATCGCAACGAAACATCCACGTCTCTAACTCGGCAAAATACGCGCATAATGATTTCTTAACCAAACGTGAAACAATAGTCGGTGGATGGACGAGCGAGAGCCCACCGTGATTTTTCACCCCGCGTACAAATCGATTCCCCGATGCACGCAGGGACCTGCGCCCTGCAGAAACGAGTTAAACACGACAGGGGCTCCTCGTCGAGAGCATTTAACATGTATAAACGGCCTGCCAAGGCGAGGGCGAATTCTCGCTCCCATGGCGTGCGCCAAGTTTTCGAAGTGCACGTACTTGAGGCGGTTCTGCGCCGAAGGCATTTCTCTCTCTCTCTCCCTCTCTCTCTCTCTCTCTCTCTCTCTCTCTCCGCCGCCCGTACCTACTTTGGAAATTCGAAAGGGAAGTAATCAGAAACAGCGCGCGGGCGGCAACAAAGTTCGGGCCGAACTCGCGGGGGTACTCGAGCGCAAACGGCCCTCCCTTTACCTATGCTATGTCAATTATTATTGCTTGTACATCGTCCGATCCCCTCCCCCCTCATCCTCACCCAGCCCCTCGCGTACACACCGTTATTCGGGGAGGAGGGGCAGAACTTGGAATTTCGAGATTGTTCCCGAATTTCGGTTTCATCCTGGCCGTGATTGAGATGTATAAACACACGAACATACACAGGCGCGCGCACGAGTGCATACAAATATATATATATGAAAATGTCTTCGGATGTCGCACGTTTATTTCTCGCCGTAAACTTCGTTCTATATACTTCAATGAGATTTTTTTCATCTATTTAAACTTCTTTGAAATTCAAGAATTGCGCGATTTCGAGATATTAACTGTACACAGAAGAACTTCAGATAGATATTAGTGATAGAGAGCACGAAGCAAGAAGCGCCGACTAAGAGCTCCAGCCCCCCTCCCCGCGCCCTCCCCACCACTCTCAGTCTCTTAAAGCTGCAAGACGGTCGAATTGAATTTGCAAACTTGCAGATTGGATTTCAACTTGCCTATTATAGGGTGCGTCTGTTCCGGTTAAGAGCGCGCGGCCCAACGAGAATTAATGTCGATACGCTGTACGTATACGCGGAGTTCGAGGATTATATATGTATATATAACTAATTGAAAACCATATATATATATATATATATATATATATATATACTCGCCGTAAGGATTGCATACTCCATTGTCTTAGACGTGGAGCATCCGCGGTCCGTGCACTATGCGACTTCCTATATATATACAGTTCGATTTTCCACCTTGGAGCGACGCCTCTCGCGGTTTCGATGGCTGGCGTCCGCTGGTCGCGCGCGATCTCGACCCTTCGAGTTCTCAGTGTAGATCGACTCCGTATCTACCTAAAAGCTGTTTATCGACTCGGCGGGGATTCGGCGATATATTTTTCGTGCTCCTACGTATGACCGAGGAATATAAGTTTAACTGCGGAAATACAAGCTTAGAACGAAAAGAAACGATTAGGTTACGTTACTACCTGATGATGACCGCTAAACCCAACGGAACAGTAATAACTTTATCGTACGAGATAGTAGAATCCCTTCTTCACATACCTGAAACATAAAAAAAAAGATAGAAATTAGTCAATGGCTACATATGATTGTACACAATGTAGATATTTGTAATAAGTAATTTCAAGGAAAAGGAAAATCAACAACTGTATAGAAAACGAGCAAATTTCGAAACATTTTACGAATCTACTCGTTAATTTAACTTCTTCAGGCCGAAGATATGATATAAGAAAAAGAAGCGCAATTCATTCCCGAGTACGCCTATATATATATATATATATATATATATATATATATATATACAACCCCGGCAATTTTCAATGAGCAACAAAGCCGAAATAATTCAAAGCTCAACGAGGGCGCGCGCACGCGCCTACTTCGAGGCGAGTTCACGCCACCGGAAAATTCCCTCTCTCTCTACTCCGCGTCTTAGTCCCCCGTGCCCTCCTTACCGCCCGTCCCACCGTTATAACGACAAACGCAATAACCGAGAAAGGGTTAGCCCGGGACACGCGCTTAAATGTAGTTATAAATAAATCCAGAAGCTCTTAATGCCTGTGCGCGAAGGAACGCGCGAGCGCGGGATAGGAATATCTACGTACTATATATATATATATATATATATATATATATATATATATATATATATATATATAACCAAGACGTCGCGTCGTCGGGTTGTTCTCGCGTGTGCGCTGCGGAGCACAGACGGGGGGAGGATTGGAGCGAGCGGTGCGCATCCTCGCCTATCGCTTCTCCCGACTCCACCACCGCCCCCACCCTGATCACCCCCCGGCCAGGAATGTAGTTACAGTTCGAGAGATACAGAGGTGTATACAAGCTCTTGCGGTGTATCAAACTTTATTCGCGATATCCCGTCTAGCGAACGAAAGCCCTTCCCTCGGCTCGTTCGCGATTCTTGCATTTCAGGTCAACTGCGCGTTTTATTCGTGCCATGGAGTTTTCTGCGAACCGGTACGCGTTCCGGGCTTTTGGCTCGTCGGGGTTCTTAGAAAGTCAACCAGCTCTCGGATCCAATGTTTTACGTATGACCGTGCGACGCACGTAGTGTCGAACCCATCGGATCGAGTCGAACAGCTGGAGCGAAGGGACGAAGCTTCAAAAAATTACCAGTTCTCGTTTATACGCGATATAACGAAAGTATGCCCCTACTTTAACATTTACATCAGAGACAGTGTACCTAGATTTGCATTCTTTGCATAATTCGAAGGGGAAATATACTGAAACTCGGTCTGTCAATAACTTATATCGTGTACAAAAAAATTATATGGTAGTTTCTAAGCACGATGTTTCAAGAAGGAAAGAGCCAATTCGCTCCGTTCGTGAACATGTATGAGTCTAGACTTGTACCACTACTTGTACTATTCGACTGTACTACTGAAGCTACCATACATAAATATCACGAACTCCCACTCATTTTACGACGAGTTCATTCCTCTCGGCGAGTCTATGTACAAAAAGAGAATCGATATTTTTACGAATAATTTAATATAAGCGGTTTGCATATATAAATTCAAAGATACGAACGACTATATATTAAATTGAATTGTTTCCATGGGTATCCGTAAACGATATTTCTGCTCTGTTTCTACTTTTACAATACTTTTTCCACGGCCAAAATATTGGAAGCGAGTATTTTATTTTTATTCCAATCGGTGAAAATGTTAGGAATTAATCTCCTGCTCCCGCGCACGAGACGAAAACTGAGTAAAAAGTTGCAGGATTCTTTTCAACCGTGATAGCAGATTATAGGAGAGAGTAAATCTAACCCTACATTGGCCAGCCGTGCATTTCTCCCATTACCGCCCTCGCCCTTCCCCGCCTTCCCCCTTCCTCCCCGCCCCACTCCACCCTCTCCGTCCGCGACCCTCGAAACTCACGCGAGCGCGCCACCACCCCCCCCCATCCGAACTCCCGCGTCCCGTGCTACTTCGAGGGCGCGTGTGTCGACACATACGCCCGCGTGAATGCGGAAACGCCTCATTGTTATTTGTTACTTATTATGCTCTCTTTGCGGCGCGAGATCTCGGGCGCGCGCATAACATGCGGGCGCACGTTCGCGCTTCTAGCTCGCACCCGCGAACGGCACTTCTGGCGTCGCCGGTACTCGAGCCGTCGCGCATACGGAGTCTCGAGGGCCGAGGCACCAAAGAGCGACAGATAGAGAGACGCACGCGGCAACGACCGCGAGGACGACTGTTGGAAAAATTTAATTTACCGCTTCCGAATGTTTGCGTGTATGCGTGCATGGATAAAAATACGCGTGTGCGTGTGTCGCGAATCTTCGGCTTCTCCGAGTTCACGCGGTTGGGTCTGCTTTCACGCGCAATTATTCCAATACTCATTAATATATATATATATATATATATATATATATATATATATATATATTGTATATTGTGTATGTATATAATATACCCCCGCAACGAAAGCGGCAATATAATAGAATAATCGAGACGAGCCGAAATGGAGAGTTCGACCGAGGGCGGGAAGGAGAGGGAAAGAAATCTCGGGTTGGCGCATTCATCAAAGTCACGGGGCGCGCAACGCTGACTGGCGGCTCTCACGTCCGACGGACGCTTTGGCGAAAGGATCGCGGCGAGGAGACGGCCCGAGAGAAATAAGCGGGACGAAGGGAGAGAGAGAAAAAAAGGGCGCAAAAATTACCCTATCGCTGCTCGTAGCAGTGCTAGGGGTCGAGGAGGGTGAGATTCAGTCATCGGAGACGGCGAGAGAGAGAGAGAAACAGAGAGCGTACGATAAGGAAAAGGATAGAAAGCAATCGCGCGCGCCTATATATGCCGAGCTCCTTGAGATTTTCGCGGTGATCGAAAAGCACTCGGCACCCCGGCTCCCGTGAAAAAGAGAGCCGCGCGCCCAAAAATGAGCGGCCCAAGGAATCCTCTTTACCAATACCAGACGTTGGACTGCACACATCCGCGTCTCTCCGTACGTGCCTCCCCCCCCCTCTCTCTCTCTCTCTCTCTCTCTCTCTCTCTCTCTACCTCTCTCTCTATCTATCTATCTCTATTTATCTCTATCTTACTTTCTTGAGTATATACGTATACGTGTACACACACACACACACACACACACACACACACACACACACACACGTATATAAGACGCGGCGCGCAGAAGGCGCGCGGGTGAAATGAGTCGCGAAATTGTTTCCGACTGTGGAATTTATCAATTTTCTTTGAAGGGATTCTAATTGCACTAATTTGTTTGTCTTGCGGAGGGGGCGGGAAGGTCGTCGTAAGGAGAGGGGCTGATAGGAGCGAGGAAAGCGATCTTTCGCTCTCTTTACCTCGCTCCTGGGCTCCGAGCAGAGAATCTCTATCGTTTAATCTTTAAGCCCGCGCGCGCGTTCTCTCTCTCTCTCTCTATCTTTCTCCTAGACCCTTTGCAGTCGCGCCGCGGGGAGAAGAAAGACGCGCGCGACGGCGTGAGGCATGTTTTCGTCTCATGTCTGTCTATCTATATATGTGTGTGTGTGTGTGTGTGTGTACTGTGTGTACACGATACCGCTGCCGTTCCTATTGCCACCGCTACTACTGCTGGTTGGAATCTCGACCGATCGAGCGGGTGTGCGCTCAAGTGCCCCGCAGACATCCGATCGGTACGGAGCACCGATTGGGGAAGGGGTCGGCGAAGAGGGTGAACGCAAGTGGAAAAAGCCCCGCCGCCGTTGCTCTGCCTCTCTTCGCCTCTTGAGAAGATAAAGAAACGGATATGCGCGCACCCTTCTCTCTCTCTCTCTCTCTCTCTCTCTTCTCTCGCATATTTAGATTACCGCAGTATCATCTACAAAATATTCTTACCCTTGTGTACATATCGTATGTATCTTCATTTATATCGGGTTCGATCTTCGTGCAATTCTAAATACACTACAGGTATTTAATTAAAAATTAAACAATGCGAATATAGACAATTTAATTAGAAAACATTCATAGAAAAAAAAAGAAGAACACGTATATAAATATAATTATGATACAATCATATAATTAAAATCAAATAATACGACTTCCACTTTTCTCTCCTTCTCTTTTATTAAATTTAATTATTTTTATTAATTAGTGACACTACTTTATCTAAAAAATACTCATTATTTTTTGCTGATCAAATAGGTTATGCAAATATTTATTTTTGAAATTTCGCATATTTGGTACAATTAATATACATATTAATATATACTAATATATTCAGTTAATCAAGTATTAATAGTAATAGATAAAATAAGTGTGTAAAAAATTCATAAGTTGAAATATTGCGAAAATAAAATAAACAATTAAATATTGTCGTTAATCTAGAAGAAAAAATATATGAAGAATCTCCGGTCGCTCCGAACGGAGCAGTGATTATCGGCATAGCGTGAGAAAGGGGTGGCAGCACTCATCTGGCTCCGATTCTCTCTCCCTTTCCCTTCAAAAACACCGAAGCAGAAAGATGAAAAGAGAGTAGGGCAAGGGAGGGAGGGGGAGGGGTGGGGAGAAAGAGTGCTCGTAAGAGTGCAAGCGAGACGGATCGACGGGCAGAGCCCGAAAGACAAAGATCGATCGACGGGAGGAGCGCGCGAAATGAGAGCGCCGCCGATGAGCGGCAGCGGCGGCGCGTGTATATATATATATATATATCGGGGCGTCTGGCGAGTGCGGCGGCAACGCGGGCGAAATCATTAATCTTGTCCGGGCGCGAAACTTTACGCGCGATCGACGACCGCGAAGAGAGAGAGAGAGAGAGAGAGAGGGAGAGAGGGAGACGGCCACTCCATTTCACTCCACCCCCGACTCCTCTCTTCCCTTAATTATTCCCGACGCTTTGCGCCCGCACGGTCGCGTACGCGCCTATTTTATTGTTTCATTTATCAAAAATTGTCCCACGTGTCGTCGGCGCGCGACGAGGAGCGACAGAGGGACTTGACGTAACAGCGACTAATGCCCGACGCTCGGGGCGCCCTCTTCCGCAGCCTTCGATTATACGTACAATTGCTTTTGGCGTACACTCGGGGAGACGAGTGGAGTGATTTTCGGCTGACTGACGATTTTTTCCTCGCTCTCGCGTCCCTCGATATTTCGTTTAGTATTTTCTCTCGGTCAATTACATCGCGAGTGCAAAATTAAGAAAATTAATGCGCAGAAATTGGCAAAAGAACAGAGAAGGTAGCGCGAATAAGACCCGCTATAATTTGTGAAATCGAAAATCGTTCGTGCGTATCAGCAGTCTAATTACTTTAATATGCAGTTGGAGAGAATAAATAAATATAATCAAATCGTCTAACGCAATTGATGTCAAGATCACTTAATGCATATTCAATCTAAATTTACATATATGTCAAAGTGTCTTACTATTAAGCTTCATATATATATATATATATATATATATATATATATATATATATATATATATATATATATATATATATATATATATATATACATATTCATATATACATATATTAATATATACATATTTTAATAGGCATTATAGAATATTTTTATTAACTTAAAATATTATATTCCTTGGAATATACGAAGTTTCGTGGTTTTATAAGGAAGTGCTCGACGGTTACACTTCTCGGAAATTCGGGGGAAGTAGGCAAAGTTCGAGAGTTCGCGAGTCCTCTCTCTCTCTCATTTTGTAAGACTGCATCTACGTAGCATCCGCCAACATAGATTTTTCATGTGTGTGTGTGTGTGTGTGTATATATATATATATATATTTACGTCAATTTACACATACGTCTCATTTGTGCAAATGTCCTACTCCCTGCTGATCGGCGATCCTCGCTACAGATGCGCGTATATTTATGGTAAGATTAGATACTACTTTACCAACCATCACCCCCTTTCTTATAATTCGTTCCAATTTTTCTCTCCCAAAATCACTCTATTAGTCTTAGTTATTTATTTCGAAATCGTGAGGCATATCATATAAAAAAACTGAATAAAATAAAATTTCCTGAATCTGTATATTTTTTTGGTTACTAAAAGTAGAAATTGGAGTTCTAGTACTAAAATTTCTAGTACTAAAGTACTAAAAGTTCGAAAACTAGACATTGTTTAACGGTCATGAGTAAAAATACACTAAAACAAGTAAGAATAAACAGAAAGGTTTGATAAGCTCTAATGGTATTGAATTTATATCGAGTGTCGTATTCTACTCTGTGGAAAAGTTCTAGTAAACCATACTAGTAATTTATAAATACTGAAACATCAATACAATTAAACTATACTACTTATTTATCGCTCAACTCCTTAACGTTTGTAACAGTGGTAAAAAGGAAAGATAAGGTTCGAATTAAATTAAGTACAACAGTCTCTACTATAAGTGAAATCGTAAAAGTCCCGGGAGCGGGCAGCAGGAACCGCAAGGTTTGAAAAAAGTCCCGCCTCCGTTCGGCGCGTCGATCTCTGCGCTGTTCTAGACGAACGAGGTATCGAATTTCGACGAGTCTCGTACACCCACGTACACAGACATACGCGTAGCGAGTCGCGCGAGCGAGCAGGGGAGGCGGGCGTTGGCAAAAATGAGGGGGAGGGGAGTGAGGGAAGTAGGCTCGAGGTGCAGATACAGAGACGGAGCTACGTGGTCGCGCGATATCAAAGGGATGCGCGGGAGGCAGAGGAGGATAGACGTAGAAGGAGCGAGACGAGCACAATACACTTTAGCCTCGCGGACAGAGAGACGCTGATGCGATTGTATTATGTACGAGAGCGCGGCTCGTCTGCCACACGGTGGACCGCCGCCGATCCATTGTCTCGTCACGTCCTCCCCCCACTCGCCATCTCGCCGCCCACTCGCGAAAGCTCTCTCCTTTATCTCGAGATCCCCGCGAACCGACTATCTGCCTCTCGCGCTCCTACGTATGCGAGTCCACCGCGTACGTATATTCATATGCGCACATCTACTACGCACGCACACGCGCGCTCAGCGTACCTCGACCCTCGGCACATCTTGTACATCCGCTCTTCTAATATCGAGCGTGGGCCGTGCATCCAGCGAAAGTACGGCACGCGCATCGCCGACCAGCGATATGCGTTCGACGGATTAAGAGGTAACAAGGATTGGAGGGGGGGCAAGAGGAGAGGCTGCGAGGGACAGATTGGGAATCTTCGCGCAGTCGTATGATCAGAACTCGGATTCGCTCCCGTCCCAATAGCGGATGGGACGCGCCAGCGCTTGAACTCTAGTGGATACACGCGCTCAAGTATTGTACGTATATAAGAAGAGGTTCGCGATACGGAAGCAATGCTGCCTACGGCAGAAGTAATCGACCGAGTGCAGTGTGCTATAGGTATCTTTGTACAGAGGAAAAATGAGAAAAAGAGAGAGGGAGAGCGAGAGAGAGAGAGAAAGAGCAAAATTAGGGCAGAAAGTTCCTAGGCGAATGTGTCATGTATTTTTTACGTCCTTTTTCGTACGGAAAGCGATCAATTCCGATTTGGCTAACCACTTGTGATTATGTAAAAAAATTATTTTTATTATCAATTTATGGACACGATTAAAGAATCAAATAAGAGCATATGTAAAATAAACTTAATGTAATAAAATAAATCTACCCCCAAAAAGAAAATTTTAACCTACACTAAGTATAAATACAAAAAAAATACCTAATGTGAGTAATAGAAGTTGCTGAATTTTAAAGATTAGTACTCAGCTTTAAATTGTCATAACGGCCTACACTTTATTCATTTTTTACTTCTAAAGGCTCAAAGCATTACTGTTTCGCCCAATCGATAGATTTTCAATCGGCAGATTATACAAGTATGGCTTTATTTCAGAATTATGAACAAATTCTGTCAAAATACAAATAAGCCAAGAAATACTGTCTATAGTATTTTGTTACATTTGAGAAAAAAAATAATCGAAAACGATTAAAATCCTATGTTAATCTAAAAATTTAAGTTTCCGCAATTTGTTGATTTAGCAAATTTACATAACCTCGAATTTAAAGGTTATAAAATCTGAGATCGTACCTAATCGAAAAACTAATAATAGAACGACCATTAAAAGACTGAACTTTTCTTTAAAAGAAATTTTAAAAAATGAACATTTGAGCTTGAAAATTGAGCATTTTTTAGCTCTGCTGAGGTTTTGCTTTTATTTTGGTCTCGAAATAATACCAAATAAGCTGCGGTGATTAAATAAAACTCTCCGAATCACCTTTCCAATATGCGGCTACCCGCTACGATGATGCCGATTGCGAGTTCAACATCTCAATCGTAAATCTGCCTGTAATGCTGAGTGGAATCTGGGTTTCATTTTAAGCAGAGATGCACGGATCTTTGACGTTCGCTAAAATTACACTGACTCGCAAAAATTCTACTGCCATATAAATGTCGTAAATGAAGGAGGGAATTTTAAAAAAAGACATTGAAAATTTTATGTATATTAAAAATGGTACAAACACAGAAGAAAATATAAAAAGAAAAGGTTGCACTTAGAAGTTCAGATCTCCGTTGGGGAGAGAAAAAATTAGATACAGAGGACAAGTATTTCATTGGCGCGTCCCAAAATCAGCGCGGGGGCAAAAGCGGCAGCGCAAGCGAAACGCAACACAAAAGGTTAGATGAAACGAAGACAAGAGCTCCCCGCACGAGTGGAGGCCGAGTATATATAATACACTTATAACCCGCGCGCGGAGTGCAACATTCGATACCCGCGGAGTCTGATGGGGGCACTATGTGTGTGCGTATATATATATATATATATATATATATATATATATATATACACACACATATATACATACATAAGTAAATGCGCGGCGCGCGCTTGTACGCAAAGATATAGGCAGTTAGACGCGGAAGGGATGGGGATGCGGCGGCAGATATAAATTGATGATGCGGGGCTGCGATATTCGATCGATCAATCGACGACTTCCGTCCCGCGCTCGCACACGTGCAAGCTCGTTTACGTGCCGGTTCGTACACCCGAGCCGCGGGCCGATTTCTCCTTTGTCACGATTAGTTATCTTAAATAAAAGAAACAAAAATTAATTAACACTTGTCGTGCACGATGAAAGCGCTTATGGGCATATGTACTGGAGAGGAAGTCATCGCAATACAAATTCGTATTAGACTGACAAAATCTTTGTATACACGTACCATAATGGAACGATGGAAAGAAATTAAATTTGGCGATAAAGCCAAAATTGTATGAAATATACTACAAATTGAAACAGTTACGACATGGAAAATAGTATGTATAAAATAGAAGTGGTGAAATATAAAAAAAGTAAAATATACGTATTAAACTCAATAGAATAAGGGTGATTTATTGATATATTGATTATTTATTAGTTTGATACATAAACAAAGCGCAAGTCTAATTTTTCGATTCTAAACTTAAATTATTTAAAGCATTCCAAATATTTCTGAAAAATGGCTTACAAGGAATATAAGTGAAATATATTCATAAATATGTTGTTATATGCTACCTTTCGTTCAGAAAAAACAAATGAGTTATTTCGTCGCGACTCGCGCCCCGGTCAAATTAATTCGTTTGCCGGATGCCCATCAAGCAGAGGGGAAAAATGTAAAAAATCTCAAGAATTCAAGATGCCCCGTTTGGCAAGGTGTCTGTTATTTATTAAATAAAATCACGAGAATAACCGAACAATCGACGTGCGGGAAAAATGCTGCATCGAGAGAGAGAGGGAGAGAGAGAGAGAGAGAGAGAGAGAAGGATCAACGGTTGCGGGCAATCGTAAAAATTCCAGGAGAAGGGGAGGCTCGGAATCGGCCCAACGCCCGAATTCACATTGAAAATCCGCGTAATTAACCGTCAGGATGTCAGGCGAGGAATCAGAGAGAGAGAGAGAGAGAGAGAGAGAGAGAGAGAGAGAGAGAGAGCACATGTGTGTGTCCGCGCGGGAGGGCACGGAGGCAAAGCACGCGCCCGGGGGTCGGTTAAAAACGGGAGCTCTCGGGCAATATCACCCGTGCGAGCTTCGTATAAAAATGAAGAGGGGCAGGGGGAGGAAGAATACAGAGATTTCCTTTCGACCGATAGATTGCCATTTTTTTTTATATGAAATTTTTCTCGAGCTCGATGAAAAATTAGTGAAATACTCGTGGAAATTGGTTATAGCGGTCTGAAAAATCCAGTCGATTCCAATTGAAAAATTCAAAATATTACAGAGAATTCAATTAAAAATTACTGTTAAATTCATCCGATATTTTTTCGCAAATCACACATCTACGCATCTTAATAGACGGTATTGAGCGGCGAAAAATTTCTATATTAAAACTGGTGCGCTCGAATATAATGCTTCGCCAACGTGGATGCCGTTTAAAACGGCATCACATTTAATTAGAAGGGAATTAACGTAGCCCGAGCACCGAACTCTCCGAGTTACTTGTATTCCATCGAAACGACGTTATAATTCATTATTCGATCCCGGCCTTGTTGCCGTTTCGCTTAAAGCACGACCGTCCGTTCTTAATAACAATAACATTGCGAGGAAATAATGAAATCGCTGTAAATAATGATTAAAGGCAATTAATGCCGAAAGAACGAAGGGAGAAAATGAAAGGAAGACAAGAGGGAAGCAAGGCGAGAGCAGAACTAGTGGAAGAAGAAGAAGAAGAAGAAGAAAGAGAGAGATATGGGCAGGGGTGGTTGGGCGGTGGGGGCTGGGGATGAAGAGAGGGGGACACTGCGAAATGCGAAACTAACATAGCGGAGCGGTAAATTTATATGACTAATACGCCGGCTGGGGGTCTTAATATCCGAGACCCGCGCGCGCGAGCGCGCGTGGCGGGTGCCCCGCCGGAGAATCCGAGCGCGCGGAGAGAAAGAGCAAAAGTGCCCGAGGGGGCGGGAGAAGGGCAGGAGAGAGAGTGAGACGGAGAAAAGGATCAGCGAAATCGCAATATCACGAAATGTATATAAATGTTGCGTTAGTATAATCAGTTGAATTAAATTTTCGTAAATCTTCTCAACGAGGCCCGCCTCCCGTTCTCTCTCTCTCTCTCTCCGTCGCATATACTCCCGGCAACAAGTGTGACGAAGGGAAATTCGACTACCGAATCGTTTCTCGTTATAAGATACAGACAGTGATGAGGCATTAAGACGACTCCTCGTTACGGAGGCACAGGTTTTTCCCCCGTATCATTATTAAAATTACTTAATTACACCAGATTTAATTTTAATCACGCGATATTTACCATATCCCAAAAATGATATAATACGATCGCTGCGATTGTTCATTTAATAAATATTCAAATATAGGTTAGGAATCGAACTAAAAAAATCGAACTAAAAAACTATATATACAGTGATTTATCCGCAATAATAATTATGATATATCTATCATAATTTATAAAATTGATCTGACGGCTAATTTTAGAAGGAACATAACGAAAAATCTCATATAATAGCATTCACCATCTGCTGATTTGATTTCTATATCAAAATAAAAAACTGTAAAAGGATTTACTTAGATACGCGTTGATGTTTCTGGATCATCGTACTTTTAATTATTTTCAGGTTTAGATTGAAATTCAGCCAGAAATAAATGGTCTTCTTCAATTACGTCTTCGTATCCGAGCAGATTAAAGCGTAAAAAAGAAATTGCCTCAACTCTATGTATATAGTAACGTATATAGAGAAAGAACCAGGCCGTACAAATCACACTTGCCTGAAATATACCGAGATAAGATACTCGATGCTATAAATCAGCTCCCGGGATTCATCGCGACCGACAGAAAAATCCCGAAGCCATAAATAATTCAGTGTCCGTCCTATAAAGACGAGTATATTATACATAGACACCCACGCGCACCCAGACAGTAGAAACACGACTCCTTTCCTTTAACCCCTCCCCGAGCCCACCCCAGCCACCCGTTCCGCTCCTCCTCGTCCCGGGGTTAAGGGCCCTAATCTTTTCCGCGGAACGCGAGGCGGAGGGCACGGAGTCGGAGAGAGAGAGAGGGGCAAAAAAACGAGGAAGAAGCTCGCTCCGCGAAGGGGGTACACCGGGGGGCGAGCTCCCGCGCATCTCCGCGGAAGAGATTCGCCGTGGAGCGAGACGCGCACCTGCAGCTTCATCAAGCCTCGGCGCGCGTTAATACTTAATTCCATTTTCGCCTCTAATTGGACGGTTTTATTAAGAAATGCATATTTCAGATGGCGTTTTTATTAAGCCCTGAGCGCGTCGTCGGGCATCCCCGAGCGCGGCCGCCTCCCCGATACGCTGCGCGAGCGCGAGTGCGAGCGCGCGGGCTCCGCAGGAGGACGGGGGCGGGAGGGGAAAAGGGGACATTGACGGCGCTCTAAAAAAATTAGGTTCTTCCCCCGGCGAAAAAATATTAGTACCGAGCCCCCGAAGAAATCGCGCACCCCTTTGGCTCGAGGCGCTTCTCCGTCCCACTGTCTCCCTCTCCCGCTTTCGCTCTTTTCTTCGGCTTTGTTATACGCTCGAGGCTGCTTTCCTTCTCTCGTATTGTTCCAAGGATTAAAGTATACGGAAGTGTAATTTCTTTACAGGGGATCAGCCGAGGCGGTGGGTGGGGCAACAGAAATGGGGAGAGACGGGGAGCTCCCAAACTCGTGCGGCAACGAAACAAAGTCGAAGCGAGAACGAATATAAGACGCGGACGCTGAGGGAGTGAGAGAGTCAGAGAGAAAGAAAGAATCATAGCGGGCGGGGTGGTTCGGAGAAGGTGTAGCAGCGACTTTTTTTCACCGCTGTGGGCTGAATATTTTTGCGCTTAAGTGAGCGCGGGAAGATAAAATATCCGTCGCGGCGGAAAATAAAAATACCTCCTGACTGAGAGAACGGCTGCGTGTAGAGAATAGAGAGAGAGAGAGAGAGCGAGAGCGAGGAAGAGAAAGAGAGGCGCCGGTTAATATTAGCCCGTGGCCTCGGGGGCAAAACGTAAAGGAGACGAGGTTTAAAATTTTTGAAACAAAAATAATGTTGTGAGTTTTCGTTTGTACACACACACACACACACACACGCGCGCGCGCGCGCGCGATATATATATATATATATATATATATATATAACATTTAGTTCATCCGGCCATAAGCAATGGCCCATAATAGAAAAAAGAACTCCTTTACCCAACGAACTCTTTGTCGATTTGCGCGTGCGAAAATTCTTTACCCAAATTACGCAGGACTCAATCTAAAAAGTCGAGACCGCGCACACGGAGATACATAGGGAACGATCTCCGCAGGGTATATAAAAGAACGACGCGCGCGCGCAAGACACGCGGCAGGCGCGAGAGAAGGAGAGAGAGAGAAAGAGAGATAGAGAGAGACAGAGAGAGAGAGAGAGAGAGAAGGGGCGTGCGGGAGCGTAAGGGAGGTCGGGGTATAAATTTTAATAAGCCTCGGCCGCGCCAACCCTTTGAGCCAACCGAAATGAACGAATTAAAAGTTTCTCTCGTTTCGCGCGTGAGGGGCGTCAAACTCTATCTCCGCGGGAGCCGAGCCGGGCCGGGCCGAGCAAGCGAGCGAGCGAGCGAGCGAGCGACAAAGCTTTTAGTGGTCTCGCGGTTGACATTTCGACTCGGCGCCTCGCCTCCCGCGAAATTACGGAAGTTTCGTCGTTTTGCTCGGCGTGGGCTCTTGCATTTCTCATGCGGCGCGGCCGGATCGCGGCGGCGGCGCGTAAAAGCTCGCGCGGCGCTGCGGGCAGTTTCGGAAAAAAGGGGGTGGGAGGCTTTTCTCTTTTTATTATTTTTCTTCCTTTCTTTTTGGCTGGTCGTCGCACGGAACAGTGTCGGGAGTCATATATATATATATATATATATATATATATATATATATATATATATATATGACTCCCGACGCGCGGCGGATATAATCGTTGAGTTTTATTGAGGGGGTAGTCGGGCAAAGTGGCTGGATATTCGTGGAAATTTAGGAGAGTGCTGATGTAGTCTTTGCCGTATACGGGCTTTCGGAATATATAGCGAGCTCATCCCCTTGAATTTTTAAATTTATTCACTTTCTATCTTACTTTACAGGAGAAATAGCTGTCGCGAAGCTGAGTTTTACTAAATAATAATTTATTTACGCGAAAATAAGTATAGTTTTATCTTGTGTGAATATTTTTACCAACTCCTTACTTAATATCCATTGAATTATTATGATAATATGCATACTTCACGTATACAATAATTTATTTATTTATCCGTAATTATAGCTCATATAATTCGAGGATTAAACTGATGTTTTCACAAGTTACACGTTATATCTGCCCGTCAAAGAACTATTTATAAGATAAGAAATTTTAGGAGTTTTTAGGAGTTCATTATTCACGATTAATAGAAAAAGAATTATCTTCGATTTTTCTACAATTTAACAAGGGTGGGGGTAATCCAATAGAATAGAAACAGGAGCCATTCCGTTGTGTGCGTGTTTGTGCCTTCGTAAAATATATATATATATATATATATATATATATATATATATATATATATACATAATATCACCGCTGTATCGTCTTACGGGGTTTTCTCTACTAAGATTTCAATTAAAACAATCCCCCTCGCAGGTGGGGGATTAACAGTACGAATCCCGCGCGGCACCTCCTCCCTCGGCGATGAGCGAGCGAGAAAGTGGGAGAGAGAGAGAGAGAGAGAGAAAGAGAGAGAAATAGAGACAGAGCCGGTTATGACGCGGCATAAATATCAGCGTAAATTGCTTCTCTCGGCTGCTCCCTCCGCCTCTTACGTGCATACTGCAGAGGAAGAAAGAGACGAGACCGTGGATCGAGTCGTCGCAGCCGCGACAAAGACACCGGCAGCGGCGCGCCGCGCGTCGTCCGACCCAACTTTTCCGAGGAATTAGACGATTCTGCATTTATGAGCTTTAAATCGGCCCCCGCCTGGCGCGGCCAATATCGCCGCGGAATTTTCGCTCGTTACAAGAACAATGATGTCGCTGCGTTGGCGAAGGGGTGATTTACGCCCAAATAAATTCCCAGCTATACTGCGTAAATTATAACTTTTTCCCCCGTAAGAACCGCAGACTATACCCAAGTTTTTGTTCTCAGTCGCGCTCGAAGGGTGATGGAAAATAATTATACACAATCAAACACTTTTCTGAAATATTTTTTTTGCTTATTTATTATCATAATATGTAGTGATAAGATTATCAATGGATTATGGACTCGTTAGATTCTAAATATCGTAAAGTCAAACGAGACTATTTTACTTATTTTGCTTATTTTGAGGAGAATATACGAAATCTTTCGAAATCATAAATATTTAAAAGAAATCATTAAAATATAATACGAACAATTAAATTACTCTAAGGCATTTTATGTCAATTTGAAACAATGCACCGAGTCATGCGGGATCCTAAAAGAAACTGTGTCCTACGTATACTCTTTGCCTCGGTTGAAGTTGAATTGGCCACGTTAACCTGCTCTTCGAGCGAAGCAAAAGACAATAAAATAAATCCGAAAAATGCAATTCCGATGAAACGAAGCATTACGACGAGACAGAATCAAATTGCGACGGGCTCGACAATAAGAATTCGCGCCCTTTCCTTACGTCATTTGCAGCGAAATACCAAATTCCTTTTGCCACCGCCCCGAGACGAGCCCCGTACTCCAGCGTTCGTTTGCGCCTACGCGCCGACGAGGAGGCACGCGCGCGCGCTCTTGGCGTACCGAGCCGAGACTCCCGTCGCAGCAACAATCAAGCATATCGAATTTTAGAGAATAAATACGTACACGCGCCGGCACATAGACATTAAAAGAACCCCCCCCCCCGCCTCGCGCCTCGCGCCTCGGCTCGCGAGGCTGCGCCGCCGAGAAAATCATATTCCGAAATCATAATTAACGGAATTATTCCGAAGTAACTCGATACGTTCTAGTGCCGGGGCAGGGGACTCCGGGCTCGACCCGCTCATTCGTTCGTTCGTTCTATTGCGTATGCGCGCGCGGAGACGCGAGGGAGCACATAGCGGGCGGCGTCTGCGGAGGCTTCGAGAGGGCTTATGTCTAAGAAGGGTTGTACACGGTAACTTGCACCTACTCCTTCGAACCCTCGGCTCACATGCACGCACTCCTTCTCCCTCTGCCCGTCTCTCTCTCTCTCTCTCTCTCTCGCTCGCTATCTCCCCCCTGCCATCTCTCCTTTATGCTCGCTGCGACGTTGAAGTGACAGAGACTGATAAAATTTTACCGATAAAGTTTTATTTAGCTCTACCTTCTTGTCGAGCGAAAGTCGAGGCCAAGATAGAATTACCGCAAAAATCTTGATTCGAAAGAATTGAAGGGAACTATACTTATATAAATGTCTTTCTGGTGTTCGATTACGGATTTAAAAATTTCAGTCTAAATATTAAATTCTTTTTTTTAGAAATTTTCACGCATCTTTCATTTAGGGTTGGTAAATGCTTTGTAAATAAGCATCGATTTCCAAGTATAAGGATACTTTCGCACTAGAACACTAATTTAATATTTTCCACGATTCGGAACATCTTAATATTCATAATAAACATAATTAAAGCTATATAGTCTCTTACTGAGATGATTTCTGCGTAGTTGCCTTACAATCTGGCCAAGCCCTTGTTACTGAATTTAATTTAGAAAAAAAAGTCACAGCAGAATAGTTTCTATATCCATTGGTGCGTTTTTTATTTCTGGCTTTTAGCAACTTTCCGTCCCTAAGTAGAGGTGATTTTTGAAAATTGAAAAAAAGAAAAATAAGCAAAACTAATATTATTTAAAATGTAATTGGGCATCAGATAGATTTTTTGATGTCTTTTTCTTCTTGCCTTAAGAAACATAAGCTATCCTTGTCTTATTATTATTTATTTCAATGTTGTATCGTTAAATAGTCGCTTCGCACAGGACTTGACATTAGTATACTTGATATAACTACAGTTCTGCACAAGAACATTTTTCTTAAAGTTATCAACCTTCTTGAAATGCAAAAGATTCATCTCATTCGCGTTCCGCGCCAACACTGGGCACGTATAAATTTCAAATACTATCGGTCTACGTGAATTTTGCGCGAAAAAAAATTATATACTTCTCAGAAATGAATCAGAAAGATGAACGAAAACTCCACGGTCGATCTCGCATTAACTATCTGAATCGGCACAGCACCCGACGAAATTCTTCTTATCTCCTTGTCATCGAAAAGATCGACCCCGACTATACGTTTTCCTACACCATTACCGCTGCCGCGCTGAGTTCAGTTTTTATTTAACCCCACCCCTTCGCCAACCCATCTCGTCAACGACGCGACACGCGAAATATTTCTGTACAGTTCGGGTTGCGCGTGGAGGACGTGGTTGGCTCGGGGGGAGGCCGCTCGAGCGAGTGCTCTGGGGTGAAATTAAACGGCGAATATTCGCTCTCTCCCACGCGCGTGCTGCGCGAGAGATTCCCCGGATTGCTCCCGTCCTGTGCTGCTCTTGGGAGAGCGGGGGGACTGCGATCGGCCCCCTCGCCCTTCCTCCCCGACCCCGTGCTCCCAGCGGTGCTTCGCTTCTCGATAATATCTCGTTTTCTTTTGTAAAAGCCAGCGCGTCGTGTGTCGAAATCACAGTTATTAGTTCACGTATGGATTATATATGTGGGCTGAAAGACCGAAGAAAATTCGTGCGATATTTGAAATTAGGAATAATTGAATCAGTTGCTAGTTGAATTAGTCGGTAATACTAAAGTCAGAGGCACGTACTTTCTTAATAAGTGAAGTGAAGTGAATAAGAACTTAAATTCACAAGAATATTGAAAGATTAAAAAAAAATTTGATCGGATATTTTATCCAATGGAAATTCTTTTAAAGAAATCCAAGTACATAAATAATTATAAAAGAATAATCTTTATTTGATGTTTCTTCTGCAAATGGCATTACTTCATTCTTTTTGTATACAATGTTTTGAAACATGTATTTAAGTTGTTTATTCTATTCGATATATAGCCGTGATATAGTGATTTATATTATATCTTTGGAAAAAAATACGTTTTCGAAGAAATATTTGTTTTCATCCCATTCAGCATAATTGATAAATGAATACCTATATCGAGTTTGTTTCTATTGGTACAGTTACATTTATAATAGATTACACTTCAAAGACTTAAGATTTATTTCGATAATTGTCAGTAAAATTATATTATTTTAGCTCTATCTATTCAAAACTATTATATGTAATTCATATTATAAATTATATATCAGCTAATGATATAAAATAAAATTTTTATAAAAGATATGCAACATTCATTGTATTTTAAAAGTGGAAATTTCAACGTTAATTATGTAAATACTTCTAACATATACATTTTTAACAATATAAAAATTATTAATCAATTAATTAATGCTCTCTATTGTGTCTTGATTATTAGAGTGAAATTATTGCTGAACTTAAATTGCAATAAAATAAACACTGTACAATATGAAAAATAGCAGTGACAGGTAAGTATTCGAAATATTGCGTAATGGAATTCAAATATATGTTCAAAGCGGTCTTTTTATCCAGCTAATATTAGTATTCAAAAATCACACGTTTCCTCCGTATTACATAATATGAATTCGAAGTTTTGGAGGGAACGTTTATACCTTCCCAGAATAACCGCGGCATTCGGCGGAAAGCATCGCGATCGGGATTAGTCCGCATTATTTGCATTGAAATCAGACGCGGGCCTTAAGCCAAGGTGAAAGCGTCCGCGGGGACAAATCCTAGACCACCCTCGACACTTGGATGCGCCCGAAGAGAGCGCATTTGCGCATATATCGGTCTATCTAATATAATGGAGACAGCCGCGGACAAAAGGCCGAAGAGAAGCCGATCACCGACAAAGCGACACGGACACCGGACGGCGCGACGCGGGGCGTGGGTGGGGGAGCCATCCTCGAAATCCGTCAGGAACATATCGCGAGCGTTCCACGCCGGCACGGGACCCTCGTTTTTTTCCCTCTCTTCTTCCCTTCTGTTCCCAAAGAGTTGCGGATGCGTGCGCGAGGGAGTCGAATTCCCCTCGAAGATCAAGCTTACATATAATATGCTCGAGGTGTTCAAAAGTATTATACACGCGTGGAAACTGAAAAAGAGAAGAAGAGCGGGGTTAGGGAGTGGGCGACAAAAAGAATAAAGATCGCTGCGCAGCCGCGATTGGAGGTACGAGCGAGCAGGCAAGCGCGTGCAGGCGCGGGACTGCTACGCAAGACCGAGATAGAGATACAGGAGCGAGGGAGCGAGAGAGCAAGAGCGGAGGCAAGAGGGCGTTAACTGAACTCTAATGGAGATCGGAGATAAAGCCCAGCGAGAGAGATGATGGAGTATAGTAGCTGACGCCGCCTGCTGCCTCTGAATATATATATATATATATATATATATATATATATATATATATATATATTCATGTATATATAGACATGGAGAGAGAGCGAGAAAGAGAGAGAGAGAGAGAGAGAGAGAGCAGCGTGGCTGAACACGCGAGGACGTAGGATTACGCGAAAATCTCGACTATATCTTCTTACGTGTATAGATTACCTGCGCTCTGGTCCGTGTCATCTCGCGACCCCCCCCCCCCCCCTCACCGTGTCCCCTGCGCCTTTGTCGCTATAACACTTGTACTTTCGAGAGTAGTTTCCGTAATCTCTTGTGCTACTTCAAAGCCATTGTTATATTTTTCCCCGCAGTTCTTATGTATATAGACAGACACGTCTTATAGCTGTATCAGCTACATACAGATATTCTCGGGCTATAAGTGCACCGGAAAAACTGATTAAAAGCGCTCATACATAGGAAGGTGTAATCCACACGGCTGACGGCGATACTCGCGCTCGCTGCTGCTGCCGCCGCCGCCGCCTCGTCGTATTTTTATCGCTAATAAAATTAATGCCCTCCCCCACCCCCTCTCGCCCTCTTACATTGAAGTCTCCGTTAGTCGGCGGCCCCGGGCCCTCTCGAGCGATCCAAATCCATATGCGGAAGCTTCGCGCACCGCTCGGCGCTGCGAACCTCTTTCTAAACACGCGCGCGCTCGCTCGCGCGCACGCCCACGTATTTACGCGCTCCGCAGAGAGGCATTTCGGGGCGGTAAAACGCGGTGCCGCGCCTCGGTAGCCGCGCGCGTGAGAGAAGCGAGGCCGCGGTACATACGAATTCAAAGAAACGCGTTGGCAACTATAAAGCGTGCGAGATGCTTTTTCTTTTATTGTCCTCGAGAGCACTCTCCTCCGCGCTCGTGCGCGCGCGCGCGCTCCGTAATTCCATCTCCTCTCCGTTCTGGATACAGACGCGGGCATACGCGCACGTCTCTCGTCGCGTCCACTCGGCTGCCTCTCTTACGCGCTCCCTTACCCCGTCTCTATCTCTCTTCCGCCCGACCTCTCCCGCTGCGGATATACGCACAGATCCACACATACATACATACATACATTCATACATACATATATATATATATGTGTGTGTGTGTGCGTGCCGCGACCGTTGGCATTGTACCGAAGGAGGGGCGGGGGGCGCGGAATTCAAGCGCCTCGAAGCACGCCTAATAAAAGGATCGCGCGCGCGCGCGCTCTTACGCGCGTAATAGAGGAACCGCGACGATACGCGCACCGACGCGCCGAAAGAGAGATAGAGAGAGGCGGAGATCGTCTCGG
Organism: Sycobia sp. Sy_11; assembly: GCA_018907035.1. Taxonomy (NCBI): domain Eukaryota; kingdom Metazoa; phylum Arthropoda; class Insecta; order Hymenoptera; family Epichrysomallidae; genus Sycobia; species Sycobia sp. Sy_11. The sequence goes on along the minus strand of JACCIC010000073.1, from coordinate 560,542 downwards.
ATACGTTAATCCGCGCGCGATCTCGGGGGGCGCGAGGAGGGAAAAGGCGGAGAGACGGAGAGACCGATGGGCGATTTCGATCGGGCCGATTCCGACACCTTCTTTCCTTCTCCTTAAGGATCGGGAAGCCGCGCGGAGTGCGCCTATCGGGCAGATGTCCTCGTCGGGCGTCGCGCCAGCACCCGCCTACGCGCATTGCTCTTTGCGGAAACGGGAGCGATTGCACGGGGCGATGCGCCGCGCGCCTATCGATGCGCGTAATGTAACGGATGCGACGGGGCATGGTGAAGATGTAGCGACGACGAAAAAGTATGGAATTTTCCGCCGGCACGCGCATTGTATAACGTATACACGTGTCCCCTGTATTATTCCTGTGCTATTTTTTAAGTTATTGTTGATGTCACCGTCGTCGGTTCATTCTTTAGCTACCGTTGTTTTCGTTCGACTGTAATATTGCCAATGTCTGAGAACTGAAATCCTATGGCTTAAAGGGAATAGTTCGCTAATACTTTGTCTTTACGATAATTCATTAAACTCGAGCAAACGTCTTCAGACTTTTTAAAACTAAAACTAAGGCTCGTTTTGATATAAATTTTTAATTCAAATCTCTCCTAAACGAGGACAGTTATTTATAAGATTTAAAATTACTTATAACGTTTTAACTTTGTATAGCAACTGGACGAGAAACTTCTATTCTCTATTAAATTACACAGTTTTTCTTAGTTCTTCGATATACGAGGAAAATAAGGTTTTCAACCGAAGTAGAAGATTCAGTTGAAATATTTTCATCGACTACGAACCGAAATGCATTGCCTTTAATGAATAAATAATATTTTGTTTTTAAATTTCCCGAATCACCGGTTTGGGCATTAATGGTTTATAGCTAAGATTGGGAGATCATTCGAGTTGTTCGAACTACTGAAGTTGCCGATCGACATTATTCGTCCAGTACCGGCTATTCGAACGTTTCAGACATTCCAAATGTTGGATTGCGCGTATAAAGTATGCGTATACCACGAGGAATCACGTAAAAGTAAAATTGAGACGCGGAACATTTTAATGCTCGAACGCTACTTGAAAACTCTAACTATATCCTAGTGTTATTTAAAATATATGATACGAAATACCGTATGAGAACAAATCCACTTTCGCAATTTTAAAGGTTACAATTTATACATATTGATTAATCATGATTGATCGAAAATTTTCCAATTTTACTATCAGAAATCTGCAATTCATTAGTTTCACATCTAAACCTTTCATACTAATTATCTATGATGTTGATGTCTAATAAAATTACTTTTAACAAGTATCCTTATCGAGACTTGATTGTATATTTTCCAATCTAAATAGTCTCTTTGCAAATAAAGGACGCAACTGATATATTTCCCAAACGATATTAGTCTCGCGCGCGTTAAAAAATTTTCAAAACACCTAATCGACAATGTAATTTATGGCATATATGTTAAGATAGAATAATGACGAAATTGAAACAGCGTTAAGAAACCATTTTGAAAGATTGGAGAATGCACGTCCTTTTAAGACGCCTACTCGCCTCGATTACCCGTGGCAATTTCAGCGCGAAAATCTCCACGATCCCCGGAGGACGTGTCGCGCTTTTCGTCCGATCCGCGTTAATCCGCTGGCGAGAGAGCGCGCGCCCGCGCCCCGTATTCCCGCTGAGCGCGGAGGATTCCCGTTCGGGACGCTACCGCGCGTCGTCGTCCCCATCGGAAGAAAAGTCCGCGCCCGCGGAGCGGAGGAGGGCTCGCGGTGCCGCGCGCTCTCGAACTCGTACTTTCCCTCTTGCCGCGCCGGCTGTGCGTATATACATATATATAAGTAGCTATAAAGCGAAAAAGCAGGCGAGAGAAGGGGACGTCGCGTCGCGCCGAGCGACCCTCCGGAAAAGTATAAAGCTCGCGCCCTCTTTTCTTCGTTTCCGACTCCGTTTGTCTCTTCGTCCTCGCTCGTTCTCTCTCTCTCTCTCTCTCTCTCTCTTTCTCCGCTCACCCTTGGCTCCCCAGTCGAGAGCTCAACAAGTCGAATAAAAAGCTCATAAATAAAGCTCCTCGCGCGACGTCGTGCCGCGCCCCTGCCGGTTCCGTCGTGCGGAAAAGCCCTGCCACGCCGCCCGCGTTTCTGCGAATGTGCCCGCGGACACCTGTTGCTGCTCCGACTCCGCTTCGCCTCCCCCTCCCGACGATCCAATCCCACGCCCTCCCTCGCTCCCTCCCTGTATCTACAGATATACCGCAGAGCCGGCGCGCCGCGTTTGTCACCGAAAGCTCTCGATCCCGGGGCTCTCGTGTGTGCGGAGAGGACACGCGATTACCCTTTATCCGCTTTGGGGGTCGGCGAGAAAGCGTGAGTAATGTTTCTCCGTTTGCTCCTCTCTCTCTCTCTCTCCATCCTTTCGCTCGCTCTTTCAATCGCTCTATACAGCGGGCCATTCACTGCGCCTCCGCCTCTTCGGCTCTCTATACATCTCGTTCCGATTAATTAATTGGCTCGTTTGTCCCGTTCCGCGATCAAACGATCTTTGCGGCTTACGATTTCCCCAGACCATCAAGTGATTCAACGATTGCATTAAAAATTACCGCTGCATTAGCAGGCTTTCGACCGCTCACGTATACCGATTGCGTGAAAAGTACTCTGAATGATTTTCGGAAAATTATTATAAACACGAATTTTACATTTAGTTATAAAAGTTTAAAAATCGCTTAAAGAATAAACATAAATAAAGGACACGCTTAACTGAAATTTGCAATAATTTACAATTTACGCAGAATATATCGTTGAAAACTTTTATTTTAAAAAGTCCGAAAAAACAATTTCGTTCTCGCGTAATAAAATTCGGGGAATGTGAAAGCAGCGACGGACAAATTCGATCACCAACTTTACCGGCCGCGGCGGAGATTAATCCGATCCTTGCATCCATATTTTCCCCGCCCAACCACAAGAAGAACAGGCGACAAATATGCCGAGTATTTTATTGATGGCTCCTATATATACAGGGAGAGGGAGAGACAGCATCTATTGGTGTACATTTCAATTCGCGCGTCCCGTGAATAAACGGAATAGATATACAGACATGTATGTATGTGTATATATATATATATATATATATATATATATATATATATATATATATAGAATACACGCACGTAGGACGCGGGTTGACCCTGAGTTATGTCCCTATACCCGATATATACGCCGCAACTGCCTCGCAAATTGAACGCTGTCCAAACCTTTTTCCTCGCCCCACCCCCGCTGCTAGGTTTCACGAGTTACGGCTCCAAATCTTTTAGCCTGCGGTTTGAACTTTACGGCTTCCACGGGTGCGCGCGCTGCTGCGATTTTTCAAAGGAGACGTCGAGGGCGAGGAGGGTGCGCGGGCAGTTTAACGCGAATCGTTTTAGAGCGAAATAGAGGTGAAAAGATATATCCCGCGGGATGACTTGTCGGGCTGGGCCGCGCGCACGCCCGTTTCTCAGTGGTTTTGGCTTTCCGACTGCCGCCATAAGTGTATATATATATATACTAACATGTTATAAAGCGGAGAAGTCGAACAAAACGGACAAGCTCCGTGTATACATTTTTTTTTACCAAACCATCGCGGTTCTGCTCTGCTTTTTGATATCAAATTGGTTATTAACTTAATAATCGGGCGCGATTTGTATCGCACATCCAGGCTGTAATTACGGCAAGCGCAGCGGTATAGCTATGGACGAAGAAACGAGAGCGATTTGTCCGTATAAAAGTTTCATTTTCTCTGAGTTTCTTATTGCATTTCCATTTCATTTCCCGGTTCGTGATCCTAAAGCAAAATGAGAAAATGAAGTGAAGCAGAATGAAATAAAGGAGAGGAGAGAAGTATAAGGAATAACGAAAAACGATGGATAGGTGAAAGACCCGAATCGCACGGAAACCATCTCTCTCTCTCTCTCTCTCTCTCTCTCTCTCTCTCTCTCTCTCTCTCTCTCTCTCTCTCCCTGGCACTTCGTCTCGTCTCCAATACGCGCCGTAAATACGATTATCTCTCATTCTTTTCGCTGCTTTTGGCGCCTCGGGGAAAGAAGCGTTTTGCAGCCATTTGAGTCAAGCGAGCGCGAACGGACGGACGGACGAGTATACGAGACGGCACGCTGTTTGTGCGCGTGCGCGCTGGCGCTCGTGTGTGTATACGAAAAGGGAGAGGGAATGCAAATTTGGCGAGGGCAGGCGCTCGAAAAACACGCGGCTCCGAACGAGACAGGAGTATCATTCCATCTTCTCTGTCGCTCTCCACCTTCTCCCTACCCCTGCCCTCAGCCCCCAACCGCACTCCTCGCTCTCTCGTGGCGTGGAATTAAAGACCGCTCGCGAGATAAAGAAAAAAAAATACGGGGAGCTCGGTCTGCACGAGTATGTCTGTGTATGTGTGTGCTGTGTGTGCTGTGTGTGCGTGTGTGCATGCCTTGGGAGAAAGTTTAAACTGCTGTTTAAATAGAAACTATTTCAACCGCGAGAACATTACGCTTCTCTCGCGCCGCGCAGTGTGGAGCGGCCGTCCCCGAGCACACATATGTATATATTACACACACACACACACATATATATATATATAAGGTACACATACATAACTCGAGCCAGGTATGTATACAAAATTACATTGCGTGGGGGAGCGAAATTATATAACATTACCCCGTGTGTATACGTGTGCTTGCGCATGAAAAAATTTTGCCGACGTTATGCGCGCACTTCTTTGGATATGATAGGATGTCCGCGGCCGTGCGCCGGCGACGAGCGTTCGACGAGAACGAGAATCTCGTACATTCGTAATAAATCGCCTCTACCCCCCCCCTTCCCCCAATACGGACCGAATTCCAATGTACTTAGGTACAAATATAAATCCTTTTTCGAAGTGTGCGCATATATATATAGATATTTACTGCTTACAAATGAAGAGCAACGATCGCTTCCGTGCGGCTTAACGAAGCGCGATTCTCGTTCTTTCGAATGCTGTATGTTTTCGTCTTCGTTTCCTTTTTTTCAATTACCGGTCGCAGTGAGAGAAAAAGAAAGAGAAACAATTACGCGTTCTACCGGATAATTATATAGAGGGCGAGTACGAGAAATTGCTGCACTTCTTATTCATACGCTCTTCCGGCGTTCACTTTCCTTATACATATATGTATTCGTTTGTAATAGCGCAGTTTTACATGAAATTACATTTTTTTCCTTCAATTTGCCATTTCATACTAAAAGAAGAGTTATAAATATATTTTTAACGTTAACGTTATTCCTTTCGAAACGAGGTATGTTTTTATAAAAGTGTTCACATTGCTCTTTGCTTTATTTGAAATCTTCGACTGCTCAATCTATAGTCTGGTAAATTTTGCCGTACATTAGGTATTTTATGAAAGGTGGCTCAAGCTATATTAATTCAATTTATCCAAAAATGTTAATTTTAGACGGACAACTTTGATTCTTGTTGCTTCGTCAATTATGGGTCGTCTATATAAAAATTACAAAATTAAATACCAATTGACTATTTTCCAGGATTCTCGATTTATCTGATCGATGTAAAATACAATGAAAATACCTTTTACTGCTTAATGTTATGTTTAATTAAAAAATGTTATTTGTAAACTATGCTTTTATCAATTGTTTCAATAGACGATAGGACATGTTTCGAAATTAAATATCAACAGAACTTTTCTTATGGATCAGACTATTCTTATAACTTGTCTTAATTCATTCGGTATAATAGCGAAAATTGAAGTATTGCATAATTAACGGTATTCTTGCAAGATAAATGATACCTTCCTTTTAAAATTTATCAAATGCTAATTCAATATTTTAACGCATTTATGATGATGTTTGTTAAAAAAAATTATGTAAAAAGTGGTCTTTATCGATGGAATAAAAGACCCAGCGTAAGAACGCACATAAAATTTTTTGATTAGGTATTTTATTGTGACACATTAGAAAAAGAGGACACGAATGGTAATACGTTTAAAATTGAGTAGCGCGTATCACCGAAGCCATACGTATAAGAAGTTTTCTCCGCTCCGAGGCTCTCAACTCCGACAATCGCGATAAAAAGTATGCATTTGATCAGTCGATGAAAAGAAGCGACGGTGATCTCGCACTCGATTTTGTAGGACAACGTGGCGGTTTTCCTTTCTTTTTTTTTTGCCAAGCGCTTCAGCTCCGCGTGAAATCTTCTATTTATACCATTTTCGCGACTCTCTACAAAGTGCCTCCGGTGCTATCTCGAAGACGCATACGCGCGCGCTCTTGCTCGCACGCGGCTGTTTCCGGTGCATTTAAAACGCGCGTTAGCTCGCACTCCTGTTGATATCCGCGTTCGCGTGTCGCGCATGCCCAGTCGCCCAGCGAGTCAGGATAAACGAGAAGGAGAGAGCCGAGGTAAACGAGAGACCGCGTACGCGTGCAACGAGCCCGCGTTTACACGAGATTAGCGCAATAAATAATAAAGTAACAAGTCGGCGGTGCCTCGTCGTTTTTCCCTCCCGTCCGTTTACGTTGCACAATGCTCGGTTACACATGCATATAAATGTACATACACGCACACGTGAGAGCACATTACCGCGCTCTGGCGAATTTTTCCGCCACGGTGACTTGTCCAGCAGCTGCGCCTGGAGATAAAGCGCGAGATTAATGCCCCGCTTGTATAACATTCAAATTGGCGCTGGGATTCCCAAGACATTGCCCATACTTCCGAGCAGAAGCATTCACGGTTCTAGGCCATAGTGTAGTGATAATCAAAATTTCTTAATTATGTGTATATATATATAAGAATTAATGAAAAATTAGTCGAATAGGTTAAATCTATTATTTTAATAAAGTACTATAATATGAAAGATAAAGTACACGAAAACCGTATATACATAATCTGATGAATATTCGCCCAAGTTGATCTAATCCCAAATTGATTCAAGATCATTAATCGGAAAAAACACGTTCAAAGATTACAGCGGGTGAAATAAGTGTTTTAAAAAACTATTTTTTTCTGATACATACTAGAATCTTTTCCAAGTCTTAACGGCCATTGTACCTATAGTTATATAAACAAAGCCTCGCAGACCTCTCTATCAAAACGGCTCGGATGAATTGCAAAGTTAATGAAAAAAAAGCAATTGCCAAATAAGTATACGCACCCATTGCGAAGCTTAAATATGTCGGTTAAAGTACCCATCGAATGGATTCTGGCAATGTCAGACGTCGGGGCAGCATTATCGACCACGTCTAAACACTCTTAACGCGCCATTGCTCCAGTCCGCCGTGTTTCATTGATTGGCCGATCGCGTCGCCTATAGATCTCGCTCTCCCCCCCCCCCGCTGGGACACCCGAATTTCTGCACAGTCTCGCCCCATTTTTCGTTTCCGCGGCCCTCGCAATCTGCGCGCGCGCTACAGATAATCTTCGGGGATGCGTAAAATCCGCCGTACCATTAAGCCCGATAAGCGGGGCGTGAACCGAGGCTCCAGAGTGCGCTGTGTCCCTGTACGTGTCTGTGTGTGTGTGTGTGTCAGTGTGTTTATATACATGTAGCTATGTATGTACAATGTATATATACATATAGAAAAACTGGGCAGAGAGGCGGAGCGCAACTAGACAATATAATGCGAAATGCAACGGCACAGCCGCTTAAGGCAATGAGGGGAGAAGTGGTTTTTATTTTATTTCTTTAGTGGCTCGTTAGTCCGGCTAGCCGCCATATGTCTCGCTGTGGGAAAGTACGCGTTTTTTTTTTTTTTTAATGAAGCGAAACGCCAGGCAAGCAGTTCCTAATGTGAAAATTATTGACAGACAAATGTTGAATTTTTCAGGTAAACTTTATACTGGTTATGTATTGCAGTTTTTATGTTGGACATCATCTAGCTCATATCATATAGATATTACTCGTTCTTCGGTAAAATATGGCATTTGAGCGTACTTCATATATCTGAATAAAAAGTGGTATATCAACGTCTCGTGATAAAGTGTAAAAAAAAAAAACAAAAAATACCACTACCTACGCAGTTATTAGACAGCAGTTGATAAAACTACCTTGTTGAATGCGAAATAGAGCGCGGCGCTAAAGAGACCGAGGCCCCGCCGAGCGAGGGGAGGAGGCGACCGGGCTTCCCGAGCGGGCCGTTTATACACGCATCGCGGACTCTTTACACGCGCCGGCTACCGGTGTTGTTGCTCGCTGCCCCCCCCCCCTCTCCCAGCGCCTCGAGAATGAGAGAACGACGAAGGGGCCACCCGTCGCGTCGATCGGGGGCGAGAAATCAGCCACCTATTTTCCACGGAGGACACCCGCGGCGCGATTATCGCGACGCAGCGGCGTGGCTCAAAGCTCTACCGCGCGTTAGATATATATACAGAAGATATATCTGTATCGTCGGCGCCTTCAATGAGGTCGTTGGTCCGCGACAAATGCGCAGCCTCGAACGGCCGGCCGGCTGGCCGTCGTCGCCGCCGCCGACGCCGGCACGCGCTTTCGCCGAGATCGGGTACTTTTTCGGCTGGTTACGGGCTGCTATTGCGCAACTTGCGCGCACGAGCGGCGCGTGCGTTTCTTTTTGCCGAAAGTCTGCTCGATCGTTGCTTCGGACGGCCAGAGAGTGGGAGAGAGAATGAGCAATTCACCTTTCTGTCTCTACCTCTGTCTTTGCCTCTCTGTCTCTCTCTCTCTCTCTCTTCTTCTTCTTCTTCTTCTTCTTCTTCTTCTGTTAGATCGACATTGTCTTTCAGGTATCTTTAGAACGACCCTTTTTCTGAATTTAATTATACTCCTCCGAAAGGAGCAGTGGTATGTAATTTGCATAGATCAAAAACCATCTTGGATTTTGGGATGAATCTATGAACTCCTCAATGGTCTGTTCTGGACCCATTATTTTCCTGCCTATGCATTAACGGCATACGAGACATACTAGACGATTCCAAGCATCCGGCACATATATACTTTACGTTGATGGCCTACAAATCTACATTCGGATATCTTACAAACGTCTTAATTATGCACCGTCGGGCAGAAAAACAGTATCGGAATAGTCGATAACTGCCTTGTTCGGACCGAATGCAAACAATACTAAAGGTAATAAACATTTGACTCCTGAGCTCTCGTCTCGAAAATGAAAACGTAGAGTCAGCTTCGCGTTCATCTTAGAGGTAGAATATTGATATCTGTGTTTGACGGTCTTATATCGTAATTCTTTAGATATCTTCATTGAACGTAAATATATCATCGGGAGCTCATATTTATTTATTATAGTAAATAATTATTAAGATACTTTACAATATTTTGTTGAAGATTAGATGCAGATTTGAAATCCTCGGAAAGTCCTGTACGCGCTATATTATATGAAGGACATTAATCTGAATGATTGCATCAAATTTTTAGCATATTTTTTATATGATTGTGCATTAATCCCAGATTACAATATCACTGAAAGAGCAGCTGTCTACATATTCCGGAATGTACAGAGCACCTTTATAAGTACCATTTTAGGGATTCTTTGGTTTTTCATTGAAGGAGAACAAGACGAGTTATATCTTGGCAAGAAGACATATTAAACGTGACTAACGGGTTCATCGAGATTAAGCGAGATAAAACTGATTGCATCCCTAAAAATCTCCCTTGATAAATTTTAAAATCTAGCACCGTCTCTCATTACAAAATTATCGTACTTGCTTACTTACAAGCTCGTAAACATTATTCTAACTCAACCCGATTACTGCGTACTGCATTTACTCATTTCACTGAAAATTTGCCACAATTTAAAAAAAAATTTATTCAATCTCTGAGAATCTGATCTGATAGAGGATTTACTTGTCGTATTTCCATTCCAAAATCGATCGAAGTATTTAAAAAATCTTTCTAATAAAGCGACAGATTTACTAGTTAACATTTTCTTTGCATTCCGACAGAGTAAGCCCTATGCGCAGAGAGGAAGATAGTGAGCTAGAGAAAGAATTCTGACGTTTAATCATATGATCGTTTTAGCCCCGCTTTTGCCATTTCCAACATAGGAACTTTCGCTCCTCTCTATCAATCCGAATCTCTGGCTGTATAATATTCCATCGGCACAAACAGTACGTTCGTCCCCGTATTGGAAAAGAGCTCGCATCTTACACTTCCCTCGCGTCTCTCACTACCGATACACTTTTAAATATCCAACTCGTTTATTTATGTTATACCCGCTGTTGTTTTTGCTATTTGCACTTCCTCGCTGCCTGACTCCCACCCTCCCCCATACTCGCCCCTTTCTCATTCATTTTCTTGCTCTCTTACTTTCTTATTCCCTTGCTTAGCGGTATGGCTTAACATTAACGTTAGCGTGAGATTATTTACGGTAACCATAACTCCCGCGCTCTATTGCCGTTAAGGTCTTAAGAGCAGTCTCGTTTTCTCTCCCCTGTATATACTCGCCCTCTCCCCCTTCCCATCCCGCCATCGGCTTTTTTCTGTCTCTTCTTTTTACGGCGCAACCGCAAGTATACTCGGTATATATCGAAGTGAAACACATGTAGCAACGATGAACGATTTATTCGTTTGAACCGGTCGCCTCCTTCTCGTCCTCCTTCTCCTCCTACTTGTTTTTCTAGCATCCCCATTTTACCGATTCGCTTTTCACCTCGTTTTCTTTTAGCCTCTCTCCTCCCGCGGTTCTTAAACATTTCGTAATTGATGCTTGCGTGCCATTGGTAAGCCACTAAATTTAGTATCCTATGCGTAAATATTGGTACACCCATCGGAGGGCAATAACTTAACGATATTCTTACAGTGGTCGCATCTGGAGCTACTATCACGAGAGTATATCGATTGCTCAGAATATGATTCCGTTTATATTATTAGAAATAAAAGTACGGCCGATACGAATTCTATATACCTTGTACTAATATATGCATGATTATAGTTTCTCTTAAAGTAAACCAGATCTTTTTATAATAAATATTTATATGCATACTGTTGCGATGGAAACAGCAGTTGGTGTATGTCATTTCATGCTCATAATTTACCGACCTATCCTGTACGACGCTCGTTACCGATATTCTAGCTCAAAATTGGATTTAAATGGAGAACCACTTAATTCGAAAGAACTAAAAAACTACATACATACATACATACTCCGCGACCAAATTTTATTTTCTTTGTATTTATTTTCAAGAAATTCATAGGTAAAACGTTTTAATCCTTATAACGGTAGCAAGGAATAAAACAGTATCGGTTATTCAACCACCACATCGATTTCCCACATTTTTCAAGCAAACCATTTAAATAGAGGAAAGAAGAAGCGCATGCACGTATGTATGTGCGTGTATATATGTCGATCTTCTTAGCTCGAGTGTATATGTATATACATTTGAATATATATATATAAGTTAAATGCTCGGCAAGGTGGTGGCCATTTCCTGGCTCGTTTGCCACCGCAGCTGAAATGAAATTCTTCTCCCCTCTATATATATATATTATAAATGTATACTCGCTTGGAATAAATATACGAGCATTATCTCTCCGCAGATTCAGATAAAGCGCAAAATTAATGTATTCTTATGTATTTTTTATCTTCACACGTTAAGTACATTGAATAACCCTCGTGAAACATCTTATTTAGTCTTAATTTCTAGTCCGCATAAATGAATGCCAAGCGCATATGTATCTATACTCTTATAAGAATGGTATATTTCTCTTAATGCGCTCATTCCACATACGTTCTATATTATGTGAATACTTTTCTTCGCAGTCACATTATATCCAACTAAAGAAATCGTAAAAAAACCGTACTTTTAAGTACACTGTTTCTTACAAATGCGTATATACATGATTCTATATGCACATTATTATCCAGAGCACGATTCCCGTTGCGCGTAAATAAAGACAGCTCTATGAAACTCGAATGCTGGAGTGAGGAGACAGATCATTCGAGGCGCCTTCTGCCGCGTGTGAAAAAATCTCGCGGTGCAGGATCGAACACACGGTATAAAATATATCGCAACGCGCGAAACCGATTTGTTCGCGTAGCTGTGGAGCCGTGAAAACAAAGACGCCTAACAACACAAGGGGAAGGCGGCGGTAATCTCGCGCGCGCGCGCACGATTACAATGACACGCATACGTCGAGGATAGAACGAGGCAAAGAGCGGAGAGTCAAACGGAGTGGTTGTTGTTTCGTTGCGGCACCGACGGGCTAATTATGCGCCTTGCGCGCCGCGAGAAGGAAACACCGGCTCTTGTACCCGGGTGGCGCGCGCGCGCGCGCGCGTTGCATGAGAAACGGAATCGTGAATGGACTGCGCGACTAGAGGGTGGGCGTATTCGCGCTTATGATATACGCGCGTCGCGCCGTTGAGAATGAAAGAGAGAGAGAGAGGAAAAATGCCCGAGATAACAGCTCGCGGAAAGGAGATAAAACTTGCCTGGAAAATAAGCGAGCGAGAGGGAGACGGTAGGAGGGCGTTGCCGCGAGAGAGCCGCAAAAGCGCAGTTAAAAATAAAGAAATGCTAATGAGCTCATTTGGCGCACGGGTTGCGAACTTGGCTCGTTGGCTTCTCCTCCCTTCCCCCCTCGCTCGTTTATTGGCGCTATGAAAAATCGCTCGGAAATAAATTATACATATAATATATATATATATATATATATATATATATATATATATATATACACGAGCCCGCAAAAGTTGAGCTAAAGGTGAACGTGTCGGAATTCTCAAGGTTACTGTCTCCAGGGCTGCCGATTTGTTTTGAACAATGGCGTCTTTTTTCATTATAGATATGTAATAATATATTAAAGAGAGGATAACGTTTGTTTATATATTTTGATTTGAATGACATTTTGACAGGATTCAATTGATAAGTAAAGAACAACTATTGTACAAAATTAAACTAAAACATAAAAAACTTTTAGCAGCTCTTACACGACCAAATTCTAGGATTGGATAATGCAGAAATACAGAAAAATTTTGGTGAATTCCGAAGTCTTATAAATTATGCGAAATGGATGAAAACGTATTATAGTCTTTTTGTATTATAGTGTTTTTGCTAAAAACAATTTGGTATTGTTAACGATTGTCCACGAAGCCGCAATAGGAGCTACTGGTTATGTGCATCATATGTTCTACAGGATTACCGTCTGCAATATTCGGATCGACGAATCGCTCGGTTCTTTGACCGCGGTTTGGCCACGCGGAAGGGCGGAAAATCGGCGGTAGGGCGGCATTGACTTCCCGAAAGCATGCCACGTGTATATACCTAATATTTATATATATGTATATATATATACTCAGAGGACCGCGCTTACCAACGAAGAAGAAGAAGAAGACGAAGAAGAAGAAGAAAAAAAGAGCCGGTTAGTCTTTCGAGCGCGAGCGGGCCGCGAAACGCACTGCGCGGGGGAAAAAAGGTGGATTTTCGCCGCTGTCCCGGGCGCGCGGCCGCGCTAGCACCTGCTCGCGGTGCGCGAGGAGATGGGCGAAGGGAGGGGGAGGGAAGCGACGCGCTCAACAGCGCCTCCGAGTCTGCGGCTCGTTTTACTGCTACACGATAATTAATGGTTTGCGCGAGGCCCGACGCACGCTCGCGGTGTGTGCGCTGGCGCTCGCGCGCCCGAGCTATATATATAAGCGAGCGCAAGTTCGTTACGCTATGAATCTTTTCATATAAAGCGGCAATTGTCCGTGTATTACACCTGCGCTTCTATATATATATATATATATATATATGTGCGTGTGTGTGTGTGTGTGTGTGTGTGTGTGTGTGTGTGTGTGTGTGTGTGTGTGTACATGCAGGTATATATAGCACCTCCTCCTTCCTCGACCTTCCTATATCTTTCCACGGCACGCACGCGCTCCAATTTTATCGTTCGCAAAGCGAGAAAAAACATACGAATTACATACATCGGCCGCATACCTGCCCGAGTGAAATAATTAGCGCGAAATGCACGCGAATGCGGTTATGTTATTCCCTCAAATTGTCGCTCTCGGCTCTACATTCGGATATCGCAAGAATTTCCTGGCAAAATTGCGGGCGAGCCGCCGGCACATTAATGCGGTGGCTGGGCGTTTGATTTATTATATATATATATATATATATATATATATATACAGATACGTTTTACAATTTATTTATAATATATACATATATATATATATATATATATATATATATATATATATATATCTTTAAATTATCCCATTAAAAGGACTGAAAGTTTTAACAACAATTGTGTGTTAAGTTTAGTAAAGCCTTTATGAGCGGCGCTATTAAGCGAATAGTTAAGAAATAAGTGTGTCAGGCTTCTAAAGTTTTAAGTAGACAGCGCGCCGCTCTCCGCTCGGGATTTTTCTTGTTTTTTTTTTTCATGGCCGCGCGCGTTACGCGACTTATTGGCGTACGATACACGTCGCGCTTCCAGTACTCGGTGCAGATTGTTTTGAGGAACAAACGACGTTCCCGAATCGAGAGCACTCGCGCGAAAAGTAGAAATATCGCTCGACTCGCGGTGCCTCTAGTGAATTTTCCTCCACTCCTATACATAGAGCGCGTATTCGAAAGAGCACGATCGATCGATCGCGCCGGGCCGAGGATAGACAATTGTAGATATTTCACGCGCAGCCCGGGGAGCTTCCGGTGAGCGCGGTCGCGTCGACGGGCGATCGACCGTCCTGACGCGATAATCGGTCGGCGCTCTCTCGCGTATTATGCGCATATGATACGGACCGCCACCGAGCTCGAGGGCAAATTGAAACCGGCCGTTCTGACGCACCTCCGCCGAGGATCCCGCCGCTCGACTTCATGGCAGTTTTCTACGATTGCACGTCGTACGCGCCGGATGCTCTCGAGCGGGACAAATATTTCGTAAAATTAAAGCTCGAGATTTTAAGCGTAATGGGAAGCTCCTGCCAGCCATTGTGCAGTATAGATAATGGAATTTGACACGTGCCACGAGAGACTCTTTAAACGCTTCGAGCAAATGCGCCCGAGGAATCGCGCTTTGACGAGACGAGTGAGTAGCGTTGGTAATGCGCCCCACCGCCATGGTCAATGGCATGATTTGAAAAGTCACATTTTCGTGGCTAGTCGTCCTCGCAGAATCGATGGAAGTTAAGATTGGACACTCGGCCGTATATCGTTATCGATTCTCGCCCGCGATTGCGAAGCTCACTTTTGCGGCCTCGCGACGCAAAGTTGCCGTTCTGTCGTTAAACATCTCGCTGTATTCTCTTTGCAAAGCATATTTCAGTCCTGCCGCGAGATCTGCATTTGCGTCGTGGCAGTTGAAAAGTAGCTCGGAGAGCGCGTGGCCCGCGCGTAGACGGATCCCGCGACGCGGATGCAGAGGCATCGCGGGGACGCGCGCGGCGGAAGCGCATAATGCATCGTAGTGTGCACGCGCGCGTGCGTGTATGTGTGTGCGGAGCGATCCGCCGCGCATCTATACATCCCCGGCTCGTTTCACTATCGTCGTTAAAGCGTAATTACGTCGGTTCGCGCGTATGTATGCCAAGATTGGTGGGACGCTAATTTGCTCGGTTAATAATTAATGCCAGACGGAGCATTCGTTCTTTTTTTCTTTTCCTTTTTGTTATTATTATTATTATTATTATTATTATTATTATTATTATTATTATTATTATACGTACTATAATGCGAATATACGATAGAACAACTGCAGAAGCTCGGCGCTTCTTTTTCGATGATATATGGCTTGAGAAAATAAAGACTAGCGAGTGTGCTATTTGCGATTGTTAATATTTATCACTTAGAACAGTATTCTGTTATTATTCTTGAAATTGCATCTTGTATTAAATTAGTACTCGTAATAAAGCAGCTAGTTGGTCGTTTCTTTTTTTTCTATAAATTTAATAACAATGATAATTATTCATATCGCAAATTAATTTTTATAATATCTCGATGAATATATGAAGCTGAGCGATAAACGCGTGCACTTGCCAATATATGAAATTAATGTCCGAGAACGCACGGGCCTTATATTATAACCTGATTGAAAAACAACGATATGTCCTTTTGTTTTCTTCTTCTTTCAGAAACGCTATTGTCTATATATACTTTGGACATTAAAATAACCAGTAAAAGAAGTATGGCTCACGTCTCCTTGTAGGAATTATCGGCGTTCTTTCGCGCACCTCCTCGAGCAGAAATCCACGCGGATAGCTGGCTTCGAGAGACTTTAAGAAGCTCGTCAAGGAAGGCGTTTTGTACTTTGTTATTTTGATAAGGACCACCTCGTCCTTCTCCTCCTGCTCCTTCGTCACGGCTTCGATGTCTTGCCGCGCCCCGCGGAGAGGTCCTTTATCTCGTCCCATTGTACAGCGCTAATTGCAGATCAAAGCGAACGCGTATAGAGAGCCGGAGTAATGGGTTGGGAGGGTGAGGGGAGGAAAGGGGGCCGGAGAATCGGGCAGCTGCGCGCGAAAGAGAGTAATGAAGTGCGGTGCGTTCGAGGACGGCAGAAAGCGGAGAGTATCTTATGTGTGTGTGTATATACAGATGTATATACACGTATATATAGTGTAAAAATACTCGGAAAGCTCGCTCGCCACTCGATGCTTTAATTGAGCTCATCGCGATCGAGGATCCGAGCGCGACGATGCGAGGCGAAGTGTTCTTAAATTGTAGAACGACCGGATGAAAGGGTGACAAATGTATGTATGTATATATATATATACGTATAATGAGAAGAACAAGAGTACGAATACGGAAAGTTAGGCTGCAGGCAGAAATTAACAATGACATTATAATATAATTTTTAATTTCATTTATAAAAACAATATTTGTTAAATAGAACGAAGCATTTTCCGATATACGAGAGAAGTAGAGCCTCATTCGTTTAAATGGAAATTAGTCTATATAAATCAAGTAGAAAATTCACGCGTATTATTAAATTTCATGTCTTTATAACGATATAAAAAAAAACCTAAATTGTTTCGCAGCGCACAAGAATACAATACATTGATTTAAATTTCGTATTACTTTCGTTCAAACACGTTGCGAGACCATATAATGTATCATTTTAAATAAATTAAACAAACACAATAGCCAAATGACCGGACAATAGTTCTTCGACTGGCATGCGATAAAACGAAAAAAGAGGATGAAGCTCTCGAACGCGAAATCGGTCTGCACGCTTGTGCCGCGTGTACTTAACCCTTTCCGAGATCAACAGTGGCAGTTGTAACGGTAATACCAGTAGTGCCCAGAGACACTCTCCCCGAACGAGAGAGAAAGAGCCGAGGAAAATACGGAAGAGAGAGAGAGAGAGAGGGAGAGAGAGAACAATGCGAGGGAGCGGAGGTACAGGGACGAGAAGCGCTGGAGGGTCCTCGAGAGGAGGCGCGTCATAGTCGTCGTCGTCGTCGTCGTCCTCGGCCCGCAGGACACTCGAGCGGGGAACGGCTGCGCCAGAGGGCGGGAGGGAGGGAAGACCGAGAAGAGAGTCCTTCGTTTGCGCCCGGACAATGCGATCATTGTGGCGGCGCCGGAGTAATTACATTTTGTAACCGTAAGCGGACGGGAAGAATCCATCTGTTCTGCCTACTTATACCCGATCTTCCGCTCCCGTACCGACCCCCCTCTCCCTCACCGATGGTGCGCGCGTACCAACGTGCCCGTCTCGACGAGAGAGCGTTAGGGGGCCAGCGGTGGCGCGACGAGCGGCGACCGGAGAGAGGAGACGTCGTGGCGGCGGAGCTCGAGCCCCCCCCCCCCCGCTTCTCGCGCCCTTCGCCACGAGCGGAATAAGGGTTGAACCGAGGCCGATGCCATTCTTTGGACTTCGCGCGCGGTGGGCCCAGGGTTGGCGGGGAGGGAGGTTGCTGGTCGCTGGGCTGGTACCGCCCGCTCGGAGGGGAAAGGGTTGGATTTCGAAAATCACGCCCTCTTTTCTCTCCTCGAGCGGTGTGATTCTGTACAAATCTGTTCCCTTGCAACATATATCGGTTTCACGAACCCATTCTATATATATATATATATATATATATATATATATATATATATATATATATATAACGCCACAGACTATATATATAGAGTTTGTATTACTTCTCTTCTTTGTCCGCGTTTATCGTATCGAAAGATGGCTGTCTGTAGGATTGTTCGCTTGGTCGGGTTGTGAAAACGAGATTGTTGGATTTTTTTTTTCTATGACAATGGTATTACAGGTAACTGAATGGCCCACTTTCAGAGATAGTTTCGATGATAAAGTACATATAAAATTTTTATTTAAAACGATACTAATCATAATATACTATTATAAATATTCTCATGTAGATTTGCTATAGTTCCAGATTTTAATCCTTTATATAAATATATCAACGTACACAGAATTTCCTTCTTTTATACCTTAAATAAATATTATTAGTAATGCTGATGAATAATAAATATTGAAATTATTTTTAAATCATAAATGAAACAAATTACTATAAGTGTATTAAAAATGACCAGATTATAAAACGAATATTATTACTTGATTACATTTGTTAAAATATCCTTGACATACGTGCGACTTTTATAATTTTAAAAATTTAATAAAAGTTAATAAAACAATGTGAAATATCTTAAACTACCAATATTTGATTTTGTCACTTAAATTTCTTGTCATTTATGACTATTATGACTAACCAAGTCTTATTCGATATCATCTACTGCATCACTTCTGAAATTTATGTATATATATTTATAAGATATTATTTTATATTTTCGTATTAACTTTCATTAATATCTCTTGAATAATAGAAGAAATAAATTTTCATAATAATTGAGTCGAAACTTATTATTTAGTGTTAAATTTAATATTAATGAATTGTGTTCGCCGATGGTCAAATAAAGTCATTAAAAACATGGATTTGTTTCTATCGTTCTTTTAGATTAAGAATTATTTCAATAAAACAAGTTCGCCAGCCAATTCGAGCGCGACGAAAAACTGTATATTTACTACACACAAACACACACACAGACACATACTTAAATAATAATCGATAAAATGGAAAAGCATCGAGGAGAAAATGAGGGGTGCAAAGCGTAATATCTATTAGCCGAGAGAAACGTTGAAAACTGCAGGGCAGCGAGAGCGCGATGACGATTGCATATTCTTCACAATTTTTCATCGATCGGCGTTCTCGGACCCGAAATTGAGGCTCTTTCCTTTCGTTTACCCACTTTTTTTCGTCTATACCCCCCTCTCTCTCCATCTCTCACTCTCTCTCTCTCTCTCTCCTCTCTCTCTGCTCTCTCTCTCGCTCTCTCTCTCTCTCTCTCTCTCTCTCGCTCTCTCTCTCGCTCTCTCTCTCTCTCTCTCTCTCTCTCTCTTTCTCTTCCCAGGCGCAACATCTGACGACCGCCTCTTGCTCTCCTTATCGATCAATGACACGTAACTTCCCGACAATGCGCTACCTATCCTCGCTCCTTTATTAAAGTCATCAGTCATTTTGGTATAAATATTAAATTCGTTTAAAGCCAGAAAAACTGGCATAAAATGAGAGTTAGAGGGGGGATGGCGTATTTCTCGCAGCAAATCCAGTCGGCTTTAGACGTACGTTATGTACATTAGGGTGTCCAAGTTGTAGAACACAACGTCCGCCGTACCAACAAAGGCTGCAACGACTCGGATCTGTATAGATACATACACACACACACACACACACACACACACCGACATAGCATTTTTTCTCTCTCGTTTTCTCCCTCGCCGGGTGCCTCGACTTTCTCGTTTTATTATCAGTTACATGCTCTTATATATGCTTATGTACCAGATTAGCCTACATATAAAGCTCAATCAGTGGATATTAATCCTTCTTTGAAGGACTTGACGAACGTTTGATATTCGATACCTATATATATATATATATATATATATATATATATATATATATATTAATTCAATTGGCCTTTGAACATTTCCGTAAAGGGTCATATTCGGTATTGTATCCTGCACAGGACGGGCATATTGTTAATGTTTTTATTTATAAAAATGTATGTTATTTACATGATTTGCATTCGGGTAATTATTAGGTAGAATTACGTACAATCTCAATTTTCTATACAATCTCATGATCAAATAAATCGAAACTGGTAAATTAATTATGCTGCGCGATAGATAGATAAATAAATATTCGTTGATTAAATTATATTCTCTACATAAATAATTAATGATTTTGTTAATCATAGTTGCTAAAAAATAAGGCCCTCGTTCAAAGAAAAGCTTATTGAATTTCAAATGATATGTGAAGCTAACATTGAATTTTAAGCGAGTACGCCTCATACTTATGTCTTTGCAACAACATAAAAAACAATAACATAAAACCTTCTCTGGAATTTCTATTGCACAATCAACGAAGTGCACGAATCTAAATCCAATCAGCCGCGGCAGACTGCGCTTAATGTACATCGCTTAATATATATATAAATATACAGATATATATATATATATATATATATATATATATATATATATATATATATATATATATATAGTATTTTAACGTCCCGATAAACAAACCATCTCCGTCTCTCTGACCTCACCCTCCTCAATCTCATTGGTATAACTGCATCGTGACGGCGCCGTGCATCGCGTCCTGCGAAAGGAGTCAGTCGCAGTCTCCGCGGGAATCGACCCCTCCCCCTCCCACTCTCGCTGCTCGGGCGCTGCAGCACTAACTCAGCGAAATAGCAATCTCTCTCTCTCTCTCTCTCTCTCTCTCTCCCTGCCACAAGAGAGAGAGAGAGAGAGGGAGGAGAGAAGGCCTCATCAGGAACAAAGACCCCGCGCGCTCGGAATCATTAACGAATCGTATTACCCGCCCGCACCCTGAGCCAGCGCCAGCGCTAACGCAGGCCATCGAAACAAAAATCATTAGCGATTTCTATCTGGGTCCGTTCGACGGGAGAGAGATAGAGATAGAGTGAGAGAGGGGGGAGACCTCAAGGCCGGGCCACGCTCTGAATTATGCGCGAACTCTCGCTTGGAAGCCCCGTGGCGCGAACAAATCAGCCCCGGCACTACCGATGCGATGGTACGGTCGGTCATGGCACTCTATATAGACTGCTGTTTCTCGCCGCCCTCCCCCGCTCGCCCGAACGATCGCCTAAACTATGTTCGTCGTTGAAAGACTATATTTGGAAATATCAACTTTTATATATACAGAAATAGTCGATAGCGGGACGCGACACCTACGGTCCAGCATATAACCAGCTATTTAGATTATTTGAAATATTTCGATGTTGACGAGTGTTTGTTATTAAGTGTTATTGATATTAGGTTTTGCTATTAAGTGTCCAAAAAGGACCTATTTCACATCTAACATCCTCTTATAGGCCATCAAAATCATTATTTTTTCACTTTGAGACCTTGAATTAAACTTTACTGTACAGCCATCACGCTCGTAAATCGTTGCACTTGAAATGAAAAAAAAATTTTCCTCGATCTTATTGAATTTTTTTCCTGAAACAATTTTCGTAAAATATATAAGAGATAAAAAAAATCTTTAAAATATAACAAATGAATCGGCTAGTTCGAGGTGTCGCGATGGTCGTATCGTACGAGTCTATACGAGATTCCCGAAGCCGAAAAATATTTTTGGGAAACCGCGGAGAAGAAAGGTCTACCGTGCTCGGTTCTGCATCAAAATCACGTATATTATACACGTATAGAGATGTTTATATATGTATATACATATATATATATATATATATATATATATATATATATATATATATATATATTTATACCTCATGTACGTTACATTGTTCAGGTATTGCGTAGGGAAGGCCTATAGATATATCAGAAATATCTATATATATAGTCGGATGATCCGAGATATTTTTTTCTGATGGCGCTCTCTTTCAACGCGGCTCGTCGCGGCTTTATAGGCTCTATTATATGTTGGCTGGTCGAGCACAATTTTTTTGCTTCCACGGTCGCGTGAAATATATACGCTTTTGTACAGGGACGTCGTTTCAACATTTTTCCGTGTCTGGTATCCCCCCCCCCCCCAAGGCCTTCACTGGTTTTATTATTCACACTGAGCAGCTTTAAATCTTCTAATTCTATAATTATTTTTGAAGTAACACATCACAAAAACACCAGTCTTATATCGCAGTCTTTAACTATTAAATTATTCTTCTATTCTATTTTGTATATCCTTAAATACAAATTCACAATTTCTTCGTAATTTTATCATTTAACAACACTGATATGTTCGAATTATCAAATAAGGATGACAATATGGACGTATACTTCAGTTTGTTTTTCTTGTAATGTCTGACTTTTCATACACCAAGTCTAGCTTACGTCTGGTTTTACCAGAGCTGCCAGATACATTTCGACGTTCTTACTTTTGTATATGTTCGATAATCTTACAATTAGTTACTTATCGGCACGCTTATAAAAATACTGAAATGATAAGAAAAAAAGAAGAAAAAAATCCGCATTGCTTTATGACAGGAGGCGCAAGAACACGAGCGAATAAATGTTTACAAGCGCTCGTAGACGCTTTTCCATAATTTTATAATCAAGCGTCATATTTTTTATATCTAATCGCGCGCGTATACGTATCTTATAAGGATTCGAATTAGGTTGAAAGTCCGACGCATTGGTTTCGTAGTTGGCGCGGCTAATTAGAAGATAAAAGTAAGGAGGACGCATCGATGAAATCGGCGGGTCGAGCGCCGCCCTGCAATTGGATGGTGGCTACGCGCCCGGCAGATGGGAAAATTTTCCCATTGACGTCCACGTCCCACGCGCGCCTCGTCCTTATATAGTAGGTATACGCGTGCCCATACGTTCAGCGACGGGCTATTTTCGTTACTTACGCCTCGGACATTATATTGTTTAGCCTTTTCGATCCCCGCATATAATTATTGCCATTATTCAGGCGCGAAGCCTAAATTCGCGGATACGGTATAAAATTTATATATCCGAGGCTCCTAATTAAATTCTCCTCGACCAGGGTACACGAGTATAGAAAAGCTGAAAAGAGGCGGTTCCTCATTTTACGTGTGTATTATAATATGCGTCATTGCAATCATGCCTTAATTATTCTCATTTGTGCGAAAAAAAAACACACAAACGCTTTTTCATGCGCATATCGGGCGTAAACTCGCAATTTCAGCGATTACATTGGACACACCCCGATAGAAAATATCGAAAGTCTAACCTCTTGCGGCTTGGGAGTGGAAACGACTGGTTCTCGTGTACAGTACGTAATGGGGATTTCCCTTACCTGCAACAGAAATAAATAATACTATTAAATGGCAGTACTAATTAAAAGTTAGTAAAATTTCGTTACAAACATACATAATATAAGAAAATGTAAAATGCAAAATCATTTCCCATTGTATTTTCACGATAGTTATATATAATTATATCAATTTTTTACACGAGTCTTCGGAGATTAATAAAATCTCAAGTCATTATGTTAATCTTGAGATTCTGAACAGTCGACTCAAAAGACCTTAAAGATTACTTCCACGTAAATACTAATCAGTGTGGCCATCGGCAAATTGAATGAGAGACGCGTATTTTTTCTTATTATCGATAAAAACTGTTTAGGTGTTGGGGGGGGGGGGCGAAACCTACTTCAAAAGTCTTCTAAAAACGTTATAAACATCTGCATCTTTCCATTTTAACCACTTCTATATTACAGACAATAGGTTTTTATGGGGCTACTTTTGGTCAGACCAAAAAATAGTTTTCTGGAAGAATGTCGGAATGATTTAGAAACTCTAAAAAAGTTATTATTGGATGATATTATTAAAGTATTGTTTTTTTATAAATTGGTAATGATTTATTTATAAATCGTAGGTATATATAAAATGTTGACTGCACATTTGGCTGATTACACTGTATCGGAAAAACCCAGAAGTATAATAATATTATAGAAAGAGCATGTTTCACGCAGAAAAGGATAGATGGACCATATTGGACTCTACACATCTGGCAATAGAAAAATAAATCAAAATAATATATTCAACAATTATTATACCGATAAAAATGCAGCAATCCATTAAATTTTTTTGATACTTAATATGCTTATTCAATTTTCTATGAGAATTGAGTAGTCAAAGAAACATAGGACGTCTACATCTGTACATATATTCTTGATTGTATTTCCATTGAATAAAGATTCCTAGAATCTAATTAATCGAATTAATGGAATATTTGTAAAAAATCAGTTTCTAGAAAATTTGGAGGCGGTTTTTCATCCCCGCATAATTTCTTTTAACGATTTAATCAGTTTTGGTAATAAAAAAGTTTTTTTTACTAAGGATAGTAAAGAAAATACATATATGAATAAATTACGTATGTTTTGTCACGCAAGGATACTTCATGATCGTTAATAAATCTGCATTTATTGTATAGGAATGTTAAAGAGATTTTATACTTATACGACATTCTTTTTTTTCTGTCTGCTATGTGGAAATTTTCAGCGATCCCTCGATACAGTCGTGTATATAGAGCTTCAACAAAAGGATTCATAAAGCAAAGCTAGCGATCGCATAGAAGAGTTACGACGTAATCACAACACGTAACTCTCCCTCCCCTCTCTTGCTCTCGTATCGACTCACGGTCGCGCGGCGAAAAATCGGCCCTGCGACGGGCGTTTTGCTCGAGCAAACTCGATATATTATAAATGTTAGCGTGAAGAACGCGTAGATCGGGCTTGCGGGCACAGAATGACGACGGTTACATCTGTTAAAACATCCACGCGACCTCCAACTCTTTAGTGTATATATATATATACATACTTTAGTGTATATATATATATATATATATATATATATATATGAACTTATATACAGGCGCTTCACTATCCATACAGCTTCACGGGCATATTTATCGTACGCCGTGCACGCTGGCCACATAAATGTACCGGGGGGGGGGGCGGGATGGCCTAGCGCAGATGTGCATTTACAGTCGTCCTCCTTGGCGTCGCGGCAGTCGCAGTATCGATAAAATCTATAGAAAGCGGCTCGCCATACTTTAATGGAAGCGAGCTTACGCCTGCGCGAAGCGTGTACGCGATTTAGCGTAATGAAACGTTGTGCTCCACACGACATTCGTTCCATCAAGCCCGATTAGCAGAGCTCGCATGCAGGGAAAAAAACGTAGGAACAGATACAGACCCGCCGCACACGCGCGCAAACGCACACGGAATACCGGCCCTGCTTCCGGAATTGCTTATAACCTGCACGCGGTCAATTCGTTTATTGCGTCAGGGGTATATGAGGAAGAAGAGGGAGTGATATATATATATATATATATATATATATATATATATATATATATAAACGAGGTCTTGGAAAAAACCTCGAGCACCCTTTAACAAATCAGTTTTATATTCTTAATATATACTTATAAGCGGCGTTGCATGCACCGAGCGACCGCACGCAAAATCTAGTTGGCGTTCCCGAGTCGAAGTAGCGGGCCAACCTAATAAACTTTATGCTTCTGTATGTATATATATATATACATATATATATATATATATATATATATACACTCGTAAGATATAGCTGCCCACGTTATGTGCACGCTCGCGCGCACCGATAGATCGGCCGTACCGAGACCTTTCATAACACACTCCGAGAGGAGGTCGTAACAGCCACTTTGAGGAGCACGCGATTATTTCCAGTATTATATATGTATATATATATATATATATATATATCCAGCCTTCGATCTTGTATCGTAGGTGCCGATTTTTTGTTGTAGCAAATCTTCAAATTATTCCATATACTTCTTACGCGGACGCGCGATATTTTGGCTATTTACGTTTCGTAATGCAACATCGGTAATTCATGGAATTCATCGCGCAATTATGCTAACGCGATCGGATCGACAGAGCGTTGATTGAGAAATGACCAGCACATCTTCGACGAATGCAATTTAATCGAGCGCGGATTTAAATTTAGTCGTCGCGAGGATTCCCTTGAAATGCGCGCGATACAAATTATAGATTAAAGGCAGCTTAATGAATATGTATTTATTGTAATCAAGCGGTGAAACTTATAATTTTACGGCTTAATTGAAAATCCCATAATTGCGAGGATATTATTATTTAGTAAAGAAATTCCGAGAGCAAATGCGTGAATGCGCGGCGCATGACCGAGATTGCGCATTTAGCTCGAACGAGCAAGTCACTCGAACGTGAGTCAAAAAAAAAAAAAAAAACGGAGAAAAACGGAAATAAGTAAAAAGCCGCTCCGCAGTGGCGAAAAATGCAGCTTATTCGCCCTCGGTCTCGCCCGACGAAATTCACAAACAGGAAATTACATCGCGCGTAAACACGCTTAATTAGCCACTGGCAAACACAGATCTTATTGAGTATATGAAGCCAAGTTGAGCTCGGGGAGGGGGCTAGAGGAACGAAGCGAAACGGCAAGAGAATAAGAACGAAACGAAGAGGGGAGCGGCTCCAAATTAATACATTCATAACGAATCTTTCGGCCAATCTTAGAAGAACGATGGGAGAAGAAAAAGTATCAAAACGCGAGAAACGAATAATAAGGATAAAAAATCAGCAGCTTGTATACGAACGAGATAAACAAAAGAAAGACAGTGAGACGATGAGGGGTTGCTTGGGGGGGGGGGGCGTTGAGAGAAAGAGCGAGTTCATCAAGAGAGCATAAATCGCTGATTCGAATGCAATTCCGCCGCGAGTCGAAAAATCAAGGATCACCGGACGAGGGACCGGGCAATTAGAGAAAAGGATTCGTACTTGGATGAGCCGCGAGTTAGGAGAAGGGGAGTGAGATAGCCAGAGAGACAGAGTGGGAGAGAGCGAGGGGGGAGCGAGAGAGGGGAACGAGAGAGAGGGAATTCGCAGGCCCACGTATGCATTCCAATTTAAATCAAAGAAAGACGCGACGTCAGAAAGCAGCCCAGCAGCACGAAAAAGGAGGCACCTATGCCATACACGCATTCGCGAGATATACAGTGGGAGAAAGAGAGAGAAAGGAGGGGGGTGGCAACGGAGATGGATAGAAGCGCTCTTTCTCGCTCTCTCGTGGCTTTTCTACCTGAGGCACGCTGACACTGCGAGACACGCCCATAAAAGTAATTTCGCGCAACCGTACCTGATTCATCAGCAAAGAATAAATCGAGAGAAGAAGAAGAAAAGAGAGAGAGAGAGAGAGAGAGAGAGAGATAATAAAAATTAAAGAAAAAGAAGTTTATAGTTGTATAGTAAGGAAAGGGAAAGAGAGTGATGAGATAAAGGTATTTAACTTGAACTAAAAAGAGCGATGTTATATAAATGTAAAATACTGATATGTATATAAAAGCAAACATGTCCACAAATAATAACACCGGTAACAAACAAATAACCATCACCGGAAAGATATTATCTATATCTCATCGATGTTGTCAGACTTAATATATATTAATAATTAGCTATTATAGCTATATTAGTATTATTAGTGGTATTAGAAATAGATTTTTTTCTCCAGAGCCAATTGTAGCTTGCGCCATCTTTAATACATCTAACAGTCTTATGCAAACAATTGTAACGGAAGCATTCATTGCGCTGCTCCAGTGCGCAAAATCAATCGGTACACACGTATGCGAATTTACAAAGATAAGAAAAGAAGACATTTATTACAAAAGCGATAAATCGCGATAAAATTTTACATTCGCCCATCAACTTATCTCCTTGCGATATTAACTCAATCCGTGTATATGATTGAATGGGCTTATAATAAAAAATGTGAATAACCTGGCACGTTTACAAAAAAATAATCATAATCATTTTCTCATCCTTTTAATTCAATTCCTCTTTACCAGTGTGACAAAGTATAGAGTCAAGCACAGGCGCACGGAACGACAACTACACACACACACACACACACACACACACACACACACACGCGCGCGCGCGCGCGTATATATATATATATATATATATATCTTTGAATCGTACGCGCGCGTAGAACCTGGACAAGGATCGACAATAATCGGCAGCAAAAATCAAATGTACACGTTGAAATCGAGTTTGGATCGACGCTCACGGGTTTCTGATCCCGACTTTCGACCATGGACCATACATTATATATATATATATATTTGTAAATTGCATTTATGGTTTTTCTGTCCGTGATGTATGGACGTATATATGTCTGATTGTGTGCATTGAAAACTAATTATAAAGCTTGTAAATACGCCGATTTGCTGTCACCGTATGTATATATATACACACGAATATGTAGATATAGTGTACGACCCAGAACCTCGTTTAGGCTCAAAGTCACAGTATTAACGCTTGCTTGTAGATAAGGGTATTTAATATTTGTATTTTATATATGCACACACACACGCACACGCGCGCGCGCACACACACACACACACCACACATACAAGCCAATTGCGGTTAGCAATGCTGCGATCACCGCATACATATATAAATCAAACGTTCCATTGCCCCCTCCAGGGCTTTCGGTAAGCGGCCAAAGAGACAAATGGTTTCATTTATATTTCCTCAATTATATGCATATTATATCCCATATATGTAGGTACATGTATCCCGCGATACGGGTCTTATTAAAAGCGCCCGCTTTACTGTTTGTCTTTCATTTACCGATTCTCGATATCGGCTTTCCGTGTGATGATTGATTATTTTTCTCTTTCTTGTTTTTCTTTTTTTTTTAATTTTTAATTTTGATTACTCTATAAGGAATGTTTGACGAGGGTGCGGGATATAGACTCGCGATTGCTCATTGAATTGAGGAGATTACCGCGGGCGAGGTTGCGAATTGATATTGTACTTTGATTATTTCGCGGTCGGCAGGAATTAGCGCTAATTAATCAAAAACACGTGGGGATTAGGGTGGCTCGGGCGCATACGGTGCCGTATTGTAATTGGGATCCTTGTGGAGTTAATTTTCATGCATATACACACATACAGCAATGCAAAGGTACAATCAAATATATCGTAATCAAATTCTTTTTGCACAGCGTTAAAAAAATATCGCCTAATTAATGAACTCTCTTATCACAGGAGCAATGGTATAGGGTCATTCACGAAATGTATATGATTATATACGAAACGCTATGAACTTATATAAATTATCTATTCTCAAATTCTGCATATATTCTTCTAGTATGTATGTGTATATAAATTGCTTTAATATATTGCACGGTTTTCTCTCATTAAAAGATATATATATATATATATATATATATATATATATATATATATATATCAAAATTTAATTTAATCCTTTATAGTCACATCACAAATACAACCCATCACATATAAGATTAATACATTCAAGCTTGAAGGAATCAACTCTATGAACATAAATAGTTATACGTATGATTTTCCTTAAAAACAATAATTTTCTTAATACGCATAATGACTAAAGGATGGCAGTAAAGTAGGGGAGACCAAAACAGTTTCATATTCTCCGTTCGATACACATTAGGATGTCCTGCTCGCTAATCCTAGAAATGAAACTGAATTAAAAATGACAGCGGAGCTCCAGCGGACCCGCCAATAAGGTTGGAACAATAGCCGAAAAAATGCGGCCGGAAAGGAGATTCGTTTGATGTCGGCGCAATACCCGGGAGACCACAATAGCCGTAGCGCCGGACTCGAGCAACGCGCCGGGAGGAAAGGGCGCGATAGCGCGGCCGAGACGAAGAAAAAGCCACAAGTAGCGGGCGAGCATACATACCCGTTCGAATGAAAAGGAACGAGACTAACGAATGTAATGCCAACAGAACTGTCCCCTCGCGATTCTTTTGCGCTTTCTCCTCCACCCCCATCTTGCCCCCACCGCGGCAGAGGCGACCCCGGCGACTTCTCATAACCCGCGCGGAGTCGCGGCTTCAAAAGAAAAAGACGGGATTGAGAGAGAAGGGGCGGGGGGAGGGATGAGAGGGTGCAGATCCGGGAGATAAAACCAACGGCAAATATGTAACTGAGCCAGTAGAAACGGCCGTCGGGGCACGACTCGAGCCGCCCCGCTCGTGCTTCTCTCTCCCTCTCTCTCTTTTATGCCTCCTCCACTCTTCTCAATTTCAGATTCCATTTCGTTCTCCTCCGGCTGCCGTTCATCGAAGGAAAAAAGGCACAATCTCCCGTATCCTTCTTTGCCGCTTTTATTACACGCGTATTACGCGAAAAATTTATCGACATTTGCACAGCCGACGATTTGCTTTACACACGCAGACACAGACACATGAAAATTTCGGCCGCTTGTTTCCTCCCACTCAGTGGCCTATTGGACGATAACGACGGCAATATTTATTCTAATCAAATACGTTGCTATGTTTAATCATAATATTGAAACTCCCTGATTTAAAATGTATTAAACTTTATAGATATACCTAGTGGTTTTGAACGTGAGCACAGTTATATAGGATTCACCATGTGAATATAATATATGTTTCATGCGATATTAATGATTTTTAGTTAATATTCTAGATCGATTAGTATTTTTTATTAGCAAAAATGCGCAATTATAAATATTTATAACATTGATTTAATTTTACACGTATCAATTATGCTTATAATGGCTTATTAATAATAATAACCAAGTGCACTTGAATTTAAAACTTTCTCTATTTGTGTGTATTTTGCTTTATGCCTTGATAACCGAAGGAAACCGTTCGATATAATTTATCATTGATTATTAATGTATTTGAACTTTAATTAAAATAATTATATGTGTAAAATTTTATTTAAATCAGCGATAAGTTGCTACAATGTAATAAAATTTAGGAAAAAGAAAAGCCGCATTACCATTTCGACGACTATATACGCGAGATATTGATTTCACTCGCGTTCGCAGCGAAAATCGGAAATTGTTCAGTTTAACAAGTAGAAATACGCACGTAATAGACTTTTAACGGTTGATCGAGAAATTCTCGAAGCCGCGCAAGACGATAAATGCGTACAAGTGAAATCGGGCCCCACCGCAGCTGCATGCGAGGCGCTGCACGATCGAGCGCCGGCTATACTCTCGCGACAACGAGAGGCCCGCGCTCCCCGCGCAACCCCATAAATATCAAAGGCCGGCAAACGCATTTAAATGCCCGCACTTAGCCTCTCCACGTGGAATGGGAGAGAGAGAGAGAGAGAGAGAGAGAGAGAGAGAGAGAGAGAGTGGGCTCTTATACTACGTCTACCTCTCTTTCTCCCTTTCTTTTTCTCAGCTCGGTCTCTCGCGGTGCATATAGCGCGCGCAGTCGACCGCTTGGATGTATCAATGTCAGGCGCTAATAACACCTCGGTCCTCCTCTACCATCCCCCCCTCTTTCTTCGGCCGCAACCACGCGCATATATATATATATATATATATATATATATATATATATATATATATATATATATGCACATATATATACACACATATGTATACATATATATACACGAGCCTCGGCGGCTCCCAAGATGCACGCGGGGCTCGCCATTATCTCGATTGCTCTCGAATTATACAAATCGAACAACAGGCCAGCGCTTCGCCTCCTCCTCCCCTCCCCTCTCGTCTTCCCCACGCTTCGCTCGCATGCGAACGCAGTCCAGGTATAGGTATGTAAGTAATATATATATATATATATATATATATATAGATATGCGTGAGGAACCGATGTCGTACGCTCGCTGCTCGCGAGTACATTATATATGTATATGCGCTCGCGCGGCTCAAGCCGCAATAAATGCGAGAGTCTTATATGCGCAGAGCGCGAGACCGATGGGCTCGCGTGTAAGCCGTTGATGCGACGTGTGCGTGTGTGTGTGTGTGTGCGTGTAAAAGCAGTACATACCACAGAAGAGAGCCATCGAGATCGCTACCTCTCTTCTGCGCTTGCCGAGGACACGTCGGTTCGTATAAACGTATGCATGGATGTATGTACGTATGTACACGTACGTACTACTTATACTCCGGGGACGGCGCCCATTGTTTTCATTTCGCTCACTCAATCGCTGGTCCGGATTGCCGATGTACCTCTATTCATTCGGTACTTCAATCTATTCAGATTGACCAAGACGCATATTATTAATATACATTACTTTAGGGCCAGTATGGAATGACTGGTATTTCTTTCCAAGAGACGAGCTGGTAGTTTTGCAACCGGAATGCACGGATCTATGGCTATTCGTTCTTGGTACATTCTCCTTACTCGTAAGTGTATAACGCGGCGAGAAATAATCTACTTTTCTGCAGAGGAAGCTACACATTTGTAAAAAAAAAAATATTTTCTTGAATAATTCGAACCATGCCGATAAATAATTCTGCAGAATAGATAGATCGTTGGAAACGGATGACAGAGTGCATGTAAAAATAGCAGGTAGACATCCGTTTCATGTAGATAATTGCATATTAATCTTTTTTACAAAACTGACTGTACACTCAGATACAACGATAAGAACGACAATGATCGTAACTATATTATAATATACGTATTAAATATATGTATTCAGTATAGATTCAGTATAAACTATCACATTAATTAAGAAAATTAAATTCATACTTTCATCTAATTTTTAGATTATCCGCCAATTGTTCCACTTATTAAACGTAGTTGCATTTATGTAACACAAGCAGAAACTATTAAAAAATGTTTACGTAATGGACTATTGTGTTGTACGTACATATCCACATAGAATGAACGTTTGTTAAAATGGGCGTTAAGTTGAAGATTAATTATATCAAAATAAAATCGAATTAATGGGAAAAAAATTCGGACGCTAATATCGCAGTGCTCTATTTTTATTAGCAAATTTACCGAGGAAAGAAAAAAATCTTAATATATAGTAAGTCTCGAAAAAGGTAAAGTCGCGAAAATTATATTACAAATCGTCCGGTTATACATCTAGTCGCTAAATTTCATACTATATATATTATTCAAGAAAGTAAATATCATTTTAGTTTTACTCTTTCCGTTTCTTCTAATACACGCACCCATATAGAAGCAAGACAGGCCGAGACGACGAACGAGGAGTTTGTCGACGCGTTCGGCTTGCCAGCCCGGCGAGAGCGCGCGCTGCCTGCGCGCGACTCCGTTCTTTATGCGCGATGTGTTTACGGTGATACATAAATTACTCTGATTTATTTAAGCCTTTGATTAGAAGTTTCAGCCCGGGGAAAATATGCTCGTCGTGCGCGCTCAATCTTAATTATAGTAAAGGTCCAACGAGCTGGCTCCGTATTTTATATTTAAAGATGTAGTTTGCCGTTTAATTAGCCTGCCCGGTCTTAACGTCTCAATTGCAAATGTTCGCGGCGACTAAATCATTCCGAACAATTTTTCATTATTTCATGAATGATTTTCTTTCCTTTTAAAACTGCTTCAAAATCATATGTATATATATTTATATATATATATATATATATATACAAATATATATGATTCGATGCAATTGTAGAACAGAATTAAATCTGTACTGTTGAAGGTATTAATTCAGAATATTGAACCAGTTTCGTCTTTACGTATTCTATAATGAAGTAAGTATTAGTGAAACTGTATATTTAATGGTAAAATAAAATTTAATATACAATCATGAATAATTAGTTGCAATTATTAATAAGAAAAAGATTCATATAAAATTATAGTTTTAATCTCGTTATGCTGTGCGTTGCATTCTTCTTTCATGAACAAAATTAACGAAAATTTTAAAATTAATGAAATCAAACGATCAAATTTGTATTATATAATCTAAAATAGGAATAAATCTCAAATCTTATTACACCCCTTGAAATTTTTAGGAAATTTTTTCGTAATCTATCGGCAACTTTATTCTTTCATCGTATATCCTCGTAATCGTATTTCCGCCCGACGAAAGACCAATAAAAGACTGGGCCAAATGAAATATATCAGAAATCAAAAAAGCAGAAAGCAGAATCGTCAATCAGAGAATGAATTAACACCCGAAAACACTCTCCTCCCTCTCTCTCTCTCTCTCTCTCTCTCTCTCTCTCTCTCTCTCTCTCTGCATATATATACGCAGACACGCACATCAGCACTGCTCAACGCTCTAGCGAACGAGGCGCGTCATCACTTTTATTTTCTATATATTATTTTTCGGTCCGTTCTCCGGGCCGCCCCACCCCATTGCCCCATCCCCGCCGTGACGGCCTCCCTCGTCACCCGCTATATTATCTACCCGTTCAAAAGCGAGAGCGGCATCCTTTCATTGTTTTCCTTTGTGCCTTTGTGATTGGCTGGTTTTTGCACGCGTCCGCGCTCGCGCGCGCGCGCGAGCTCGGGAGCCAGCGATCTCGCCACCGATTCGATCGGTTTGGATTATTTTACATGTTCGTTATGCTCGGCCAAACTGTCTCCCGCGGCGGCCGTCCCTCTCGTTTCTTTGTCGATTCGTCGCGGCCGGTGACGGCGGGGCCGCGCGCGGGCATCGCCGTCGTCGTCGTCTTTGCCGCCGTCGTTCAACGTCGTATCACCGCGCCGAACGGAATACGTGCCGAATGTGTGTGTGTGTGTATGTGCGCGCGCGCGCGCGCGTGTATGTGGATAAGGAAGTTGAAGCATTTTTTTTTTCGTCGAGCTTTCCAACTGGTCGAATCGAAAAGATTAAACTAGAATGAATTGCAAAAGGTTTTCATATAATAAATATTGCTTTTCAATCTTCGTGACTAATAAGGAGGCGGCATTGGATATGGATGATGGATTTGGGCCAGATTCAACGAGGTTCACTCCGATGATGTCTCGAACGAGCTCTATACACTGTTAAATATTTCTTTTTTCTCGAACATCTTTCTATTCGCAATATATAATATAGTTTGAACAATTCGTACTGGTGTCTAACGAAATCATTTGGTGTTTTTTCTTTTTTTTTTTAATTGAAAATACATATTTTTATAGCATGAAAATTGAAGAAATGTGTCATATCCCGAAATCAATAATTTGTTAGTCTGTATAGCCAAATACAAACATTTACAGTTGACCGTACTTAATAATAATTAACATTTAAGAATATTAAAAAAATCATCCACCTGGACGGTACATTCAATTTAATTACTAATTATACCGATGTACCTAAGGTAAAAAGTTTTTTCTAATGCGTCGATAATATAGTACACCATATATTGGTGATGGAATCATATATCGTAATTCCTCCTTGTAATATTAATAAATCCTTAATTCAGATTAATATAGAAACAGAAGCATGTCCAAACGTATTTAGTTTTAGAAACTTTGATGACCAATACAAATTAATTATTATACCCCTGTACTCTCTCTCTCTCTCTCTCTCTCTCTCTCTCTCTCTCTCTCTCTCTCTGTTTGTCTCTCTTTCTTTAGAGAGACTTTATAGTATAAATCGAGATTAGAAAGTCTCCTTTCGTATAATTAACTTTTTCACACGAAACGGAGCAATAATGAAAAGTAAAGACGAAAAACATAAAGAACGAGGCCTGTCTCGAAGGTTTGCTAGTGCGCCGGGCAATCTCTTCGCGAAAGTGTCTCGTGGAATTTTTCCAATGGATCCGCGACGATCCATAATTGAAAGTCCATCGAATCTTAAGTTGTAATAACGATGAAAATGGCTTTAATAAGCGGGCGGCCGAGCGAGTTTAACGATTCACGATTTGCCGATGTCGATCGAAGGAAAAAAAATGTTTATGCGGAACTTAATGGCTCGGGTCCCTTGCCTCGATCGCGGGCGTTACCTCGCGCGTACGTTCTTAATGGATGGCGTCGAGGAGAGACAAGGTCGACCGAGAAGAAATCGAGCGTCGCTCCTTGAGGGCGCGATTAAATACGTTACGAACTGCTCCTGATCCTTTATTTTTAGCGTCTCATTTTTTTCTTTCTTTTCAATTATGCTCGAGGGAAAACGCTGAGTTGGATTGAAAAAGGAGCGCGTGTAAGTATGATTTTTATACGCTTGATTTTTTGCCACTTTTTGATATCTCTATTTACGTACATAATGCAAAGTATAAATAAGTTAAGAACGTAATTTTCAAATATAAAATTTTCAAATTATTTTTTAACTCTTCTGTTAAACGAACGATCCGGTTTCATTTAGCGGCATTGAAAGCCAAGAAAGTTGATTAATTTTGAATAATTGAAAAGCACCGAAACCTATTCGATGCTGGAGCAATGAGCGGATTTTGACGAGGAATACGAAACATTACACAAAGTTATTTATAATTGTAGTCACATCGTTCTAATCTATTTTTCTGAATAAGCGCACTTCGACGGAAGGAAAATCACCCGTCCTTCGAAGAAAAGACTGTCGAACGCAGTCCCGAGTCTCCGAATCACGCTCGTTGTCTCTCGATTTACCACCGACGTATCCGTACGCGCGACCGCGAAGTTAATATCGCTGAAATTTAGTCACCGCGTTCAAAATTTGCCACCCCCATGCCGCCAATCAATACACGACTGTCCCGACGAAGCAGGTTTCCTCCGCTATACGCGTCGGCATTAAGTGCAGTTAACTCGAAATTTTCAAGTAAAAGCGCGGATACCAGTGAGGAACGGTCGGGTAAACGTCGCGGCACGCTCGATCGAGAATCTCCACGGGTGCTTACACCTATAACTCGAAATCGCGCGGCGCTAGCGATTTGACTTCCTGTGCGCGCTTATATATGTATCGTACGCGTATATATGCACCCGCGAGCAAACGAACGTTTCAGATAGGAGTAAACGCGGGACAAGTACATATATATGTAAGAATCCCCGACGCAGTGCAGGTGCGCAGAGGAGGTGGAAGGAGGCTGGGAAGAGGTGGGTGGGTAGGTTCGATCGCTGTGAGGGGGGGGGCGGCCTCGAGGGAAAGGGTTGATTTGGCTCGCGTGCGGCCGTCCGCGGGTCTTGCCCATGCGTGTGTGTGGATATATATATATATATATAGACGTACGAGGAAGCGAAGGAGTTGCGCGGGCCGCGCGTCAATCAGCGGCCCGCGGAGGGAGGCGCCCGCTCGCTGCCCCGTTATCTAAGCCTATCGCGGCTGCTCCCGAGGCCTTTTGCCGCGTACGTATACGTATTACGTACGATGGAAAAGGGAGCAACTGACGCGCGCCTCGCGCACGGACATGTGTGTACGCGATGTGTACACGCGCCCATACGTGCAACACGGCAGAAGACAGCGCCGGGCCGGTTCGCGTGACGCGCCGAGTGCGTCGTTTCCATGCGCGCGGACGCAGACGCGGACCCCATACCGACTTCGCAACAGCCCGATCGCGTTAGTCACTTGCGCCGTATATGCCCCGTCAATTTGTGCGGCGCCGATGCTCCCCGCTGGGATTTTCGATTTGTTAAAATGGTACGCGCGCGCGCGCGCCTAAGCACGCATGTTTCCGACGTTATCTGCATATAAAGGACGCTACTGAGTATTATGTAATTGTATGTGCAACCGAAGCATGGGCATTCGAACACTTTCAGATTTGAGAATGCACAGTTGTTAATGAAATATTAAATATTCTTGACACATATACCCAAAGCTAATTATATCGTCGTAGTATTAAATGTATTAGCATGGAATATTCGGTAGCTGCACATTTTAAAAAATATCAATCGCTTTTACATCTTGTCTCTGAAAAAACATTACAAAATTCACATTAAATCATTGAAAATCCAAAGTTTTTGCGAGCAATAATATCTATATATGCTTTGATACAAGAACATATCGAATTATCCCTGTGAAAAATCGAAAAAAATTTTAAACGTCGAGAATTGGCCAACAAAATGCCTAAGCGTTCCAGAATTCGACGATAAATTTGATTGATTTTCATACAATTACATGGAATATTGTTGTGTATATATGTTTATAGCATGCCCAGAAATTACTTTATAGGCATTAAAAATGGATCAAAAGATCGCTAATTAGTTATCAACCATTTTTTTTCATCTTTGTTTCCTACAACTGTGCATGGCAAATATTCATTGGTTTTGATTTAACATTGATTGCGAATTTAACATTTTCTCGTTCTAGTTAAAAGTCATTAGATAGATAAGCAAGTTCCACTAATTTTCATCTCGACTTTTGACCAAGTATAAATTATTATAAGTTCCAGTTTGACTTAAACATAATTTATAGATTAAAATCGACATTGAGACTTAATTTTCAAAGTATTAAAAAGGTATTTTAATAATTTATTCAATTTTAAAACACGCGTGATCAATTATAAATACTATGACTTTCAGTTTTTATATTTTAATAATTTTGTCTCCTATTTGTTAAATGTATCTTCATTAATTATACTTCTAGGCTTGCAAAAGGAACCTGCCTGCGCCCCGACTTCTTCGGATTCGCCGTCGCCATAGAAAATTACACCGAATTCCCGCGAAAGTCCTTGACTCGGCATTTCCCCGCTTGCCACGAAGGACGAGACGAAGGCGTAGGCGGGGGAGTCAGCTGCGAGGGCGGAATCTCGAGTCCGAATTTATAGATATATATATGTCGTACAGGCGAGGGTTCGAAGGTAGTGGGAGGGCGTATCGAGCAAGCCGGAAGGGCTTTCGCGTGCTCGCGGAACCACCACCACCACCACCAGCGGACCACTCCAACTCGTTACAATACCCTCGCGGTAATTAAACGACGCACGAGATCTCGACTTTTACGAATGAATATATATATATATATATATATATATATATATATATATATTTGCTGGCTCTCTATCTTTCGCCAGTGCACTTCAGTTAGATTTTCGGTAATGTGAATTCGCGTGCTTCCCACGCGTTCGCGCGCACGGATCAGAATTAATCAATTCTGACGATCCTAATATAATGCTATTATATACGATATATAATAATAACATAATATATGCCGTTTGAATTCCTACTTTCCAATAATATTATGTAACGAGTATATGTATACAATATAGCATTCGAATTACCCTTTTACTCCTTCCCAGAGGCCGATATATTTTGATGCCGAATTCGGGCTGTAGCAAAAAATTATCCAGCGGGCGATGGGCGCGGACAGTGTAAAATTAGACGGTCGTCTGTAAATCCGTGAAAATATCGTACGTACCGGCGAGCCGCGAACCCCTGGGCAGTTTGGCGACCTCGGCAGGGGGTACGGAGAAGGTGCGCCCCGAGAGCCAAAAAAATACCGAGGGCCGATGCGCCCGGCCGCGTGGACGCCGGCGCGCAGAACGAGGGTGAAGGCGAAGGGAAGAGGGGAAGGGCAGCATAGAATCGAGGGTCCGCGCGCTACGTCGCTCTGCCCGCCTGCATAAAAGGGGGAGTGCGGGTCGAGTAAGATAACACGCGGGTGGCTGGGCTAAGGGCGAGATAGCGAGAGAAAGAGAGAGAGAGAGAGAGAGAGCGGAGTCAGCTGTTTTATAATGTGTGTCACTGGCACGTATACGAGATGATCGATTTTACGAACTTGGCGCTCGACCCCCTTTTCGGTCTCCTTCCCGATCTTTTTCTCTGCGCCGACGGGAGAAACATTCTCTGATCGGGCTCCCGCTCTCTCTCTCTCTCTCTCTCTCTCTCTCTCTCTCTCTCTCTTTCAGATATGACAATCACTTTGGAAAAAGGTGACTGTATCAAATTCTATGAGAACGCGCTCGCGTATGATTCAATACGACGCAGCAGATGTAAAAGAAAAAAAACAAATCATCACTCTTCACCACGGATTAAATTTAGATCAAAATATTTCCAATCTTTTCGTACTTGATAAATTTAAGCGAGAAGCAAATGAATAAATCGATAATCTTCAGATTTGTTTTCTCATATCAATGACTTATCAGGAAATAATTTTGAACTGTGAATTTTCAATTATCTGCTCGTCAAAAATTTATTTTTTGATAGAAATATTTTTCAAATTTCAAATACTTCTAATAATCAAGGCTCCAATTTTTTATAAAATAGAAAATTACAAACATAAAATTAAAAGTATTGAAAATTTCATATCTAAATTTAATAAACGCTCGATATTATTGTATCTGGCAAAAATAAATTTGATTTATTTAAATCAATACTATTTTATTTAAGTATATTATTAATATACTGCGTATAACTAAAGAATTATGGAAACGTTGAAATTAACATTTTTGTCTTACAATATGAAATTACGGCCAAAAATCTCATAGACTGAGCAAAAGAATATGTGGAGTTAATTAAAGTCTATTGAATGATCGAAATTCTAAAGTTCGTTGTTTAAGCAGACTCGCCTAATGTCCATTAAACGTGTAATTATAACGTTAAAGCAATAGGCATCTGTGCATCTTTCACGGTCGATGGACATCGGTCTCGGAACTCACCAAATTTCGTTTGCCCCGTGAAACATGCGCTTACTTCGCATCTGCTTCGCGATCGGGACCAGGAGCAAAGCCGAGCGACTCGCGCCAGCAATAATAACTTACACATTCCGAGATCGTACGTCATCGGCAGCAGTTTGCGCTCAAAAAAAAGAAAACTATTTTAAGCAATCATGATTGGGTCTACTCTAGTCTCTCTCTCTCTCTCTCTCTCTCTCTCTCTCTCTCTCTCTCTCTCTCTGCTGATCGGCGCGAAAAGATCGGGAGAGAATCGATCGGAAGTCGAATAACGTTTCCATTTGTTCCGCCGGATAAAATCTATATACACAAGGGAATAGAAGAACAGCCGAGAAGCGCGCGAGCGAAGGTCGATGAGAAGCAGGAGGCTTTGCGCCCCGTGTTGAAAGCGAGTAAGAGACCAAAAGCAAAATGAAGAAAGGAGATGAGATATAGGATTTTGCTGTATATATATATATATATATATATATATATATATATATATATATATAGAAATATATAGGTGTAAAATAAGAATTTTAATCGATAAATAATACAACTACATATACATCCACGTATTCTTCCTGGTACTCAAGAAAGAGTTGTTAGGGTATACGGCATATTTAATGCAATATTTCACTTAGATAAACTTAATTTAATTTGCTCCGCGTGGATTCAAAACGATAAATACCCTAATAAATATATAAAAAGCAGAACAAAATAATAACGTTAGATATAAATTAGAATAAAGTTAACGAATAAAGTGCAACGTACAAAACACTATATATACTATCTCGTGAATAGAAAAAATCCCGCGAGCAGTCGAGCTTAGGGTATAGGGAAAGAAATACAGAGAGAGAGAGAGAGAGAGAGAGAGAGAGAGAGAAGAGAAGAGAGAGAAGCTGTAGAACGGGAGCCTGGCGCCATTGCAGCGTGCGATACCACGCGGCGAAGGCCCCGCATGCCCGATGACTTGCATTTGTATGTTCTCTCTCTCCCTTCTCTTGCTCTCTGCGTCGAACGTCCGAGAAATAAGAAAAAGACAGCATCACAGTCAGAAAGCGAGTGCATGTATGAGAAGCAGAGCAAGAGAGAGACGAACAAGGAAGGGTGAGCGGGAGGGGGGTCGTGATTATAGCCGAGGGGTCTTTCCATCTTTCTCTTCATTTTCTCTTTCTACGCTTCCTTCGCTCGTCCTCCTGCCCGTCCTCCTTCTCCTTCTACCCCTCTTCTCTCTTTCGTCGGAGCCGCGCGTGTGCATCGGGATCCTTTTCCTTCGCGGGCTTTCGGGCCGCTACTCCTGCTCATACTGTTGATGCCCTCCGATTTTTGCCGAGGCTCTGAAACGCGACGGCTCTCTTCGAACTTTGCCCAGGACTCCTCCCTCTCTCCCTCTCTCTTTCTCTCTCTCTCTCTCTCTCTCTCTCTCTCTCTCTCTCTCTGCCTGCTGTATATAATGCGTGGACTTCGTACCGTGGTCTGAGTGAGAGAGAGAGAGAGAGAGAGAGAAAGAAAGAGAGAGAAGGAAAGTGCCGCGATTGTTGTTCCTGTACGATTTGCGGGCCAGGGCGGGGAACCAATTCCTTTTGTCCGCAAGAATGATGCGAGCGTGTGCGCGGAAGCGATTTATATATGTATATATGATATAATCGAGCATCGATGACGATGCAGCGCGATTCGCTTTACTTTTTTTCTCTCTACAAGTTTATTAACCAACATATAACATTGGTGTCTGTGTGTGTCTGTGTGTGTGTGTACAACATTTTCATGATTGTACATCATCGTTTTTATAAAAGAAATACTTTTCTAAACAGATTATCACTATTAGAAAAACTATAGAATGTTGATATCAAATATGAAGATGTACAGTGTAGACATAGGAATTCGTATTACAAAAAAATACTATTGACTAGGGTTAATTTTAATTTTTAACAATATATATATATATATATATATATATATATATATATATATATATATATATATGCTCAATTAAATTTGTTTTCTTTTAATTTGGATCACTTTCTTCTGTAGATTATACAACTTACAAGCACTTATAATGAATAAAAAAAAATGCAGAACCGCAGTTTATGAGAACGTCAACGTGTCCCTTTAATTATCAATCTCACTTTAATTATAAATTGTGACAATATAGCTATGAAAATCAATCTCGGGTTCGGAAGGCCATAAAGTATCCAAGGAAGAAAGGAAAAAAACTTGGCTGGTAAAAGTCGGCCTTCGCGTCCGTATCTCCCTGTTTACCTTAGAATTAATTATCCAGAATTCAGAGCGCGACGTCTCCCTCTCCTTCCTCCCATCATCTTTCCCCAC
Source organism: Sycobia sp. Sy_11 (assembly GCA_018907035.1). Lineage (NCBI taxonomy): Eukaryota > Metazoa > Arthropoda > Insecta > Hymenoptera > Epichrysomallidae > Sycobia > Sycobia sp. Sy_11. The sequence goes on along the minus strand of JACCIC010000073.1, from coordinate 518,013 downwards.
GGAGCTACCCAGACGGATTACGCCTTTTATTATGACTTGTTGCAAATTATCGATCGCCGCGGGAATTATGGGCTGCCACCCGAGAGCCGGAACACGGAAAGAAAGGAGTGAGAGGGCGAGAGAGAGAGAGAGAGAGAGAGAGAGAGAGAGAGAAAGAGAGAGCGTGCCACACAGCCCGAGACTCGCGCTCGCAATTAATTCATCCGAGCAAAAACGGCGAATCCTTGGAGGAGGGACGAAAGGGCGGGAGGAAGGTCGATCGAGTGCCAGCGATCGCAGCCCACCAGCGCCACCGCGGCCGATCGCGCGCTCGAGCACGTCCGTCCGATTTTCCGCGCGCGAGCTTTTTTATACGTGTACGTAAAATTGCAGGGAATAGCCAGTTCGCGGGCGTCGCTCCAGGATTGTCGCACGCGGCCTGATTATGTGTCGCGATCGGCGCGCGGATTTTCGCAACGTTCCGAGCGCCCCGCGGCGGCCCGGCAATTGCGTTGACGAATGTCGCTGGTGCGTTTTTTTTCTACCGATTTATGGCCCTCCCGCCCCCCCGTCCCAACTACCAGTTCATTTGTATTAGTGTTTCTGTGTTTGTCAATCCGCAATGGTGAAAGGCGCGAACTTACAAATCGTTCGGTTCTCTCTCGTTTTTATTGATCACTCGTGAGAAGTAAATATTCTACGATATTGGCACACATTCTTAAATATTATTGTTTAATACGATCAACAAATCGTCACTAAAAAAATATAAACCATTATCTTGTGACTTGATTTTACCGTATTTATATTTGCGTATTTGTTTTTATCTATATATATAATTTTACATAAGTTGGCCGTTCTCTTTCAGTAAATTGAAATGTGAAATATTTTTTACACAAACTCTAATTATTAGAATATCTTGCATGATTTCATCGTACAAATTGTAAACGCAATACAACGTTATTTATATAACATAACAAGTAAGGATCTCAGAAATTTTATCTTGTTTATATAAGATTAATTTTTAATTATTTTCCATTGTTTATAGTCAGATGTTTTTCTATCTTTCTTAATGTTCAAAGAACGCGCATAATTAGTATCTATTTTATGAAAAACCAGCTGTAATATGCAAATACAAAATTGCAACTTGAACGAAGTAATTATTAGGTATATTATTGTCTCGAATTTTTCGAACATTTAATTTGTACGGTAAGTGTCCTTAAACGCGTATCTCGCAACGAATTTATTACTTATTAACTAATCTATAGGTAAAATAAAAAAAAAATAAATTCCGTCAATTTTTTCATAACAATATTATGAATAATATTTCGTTTACATTCAATGACTTCTCTTTTAATTAGTAGAAGCAAAAATAAGAATTCTAATTTCCCGCAGATCTTGTGCATAAATTATTAGTAAAAGATTTGTCGATCGAAGTTTAAATTTACGATGTACTTTAGCTATTGTTACTCCCTGCATCGATGTATACTATACCGATTGTCATCAACCCTTCGTTGTGTGTAACAATCGAAATTTGATGCCCCCTTTACCCGCCCCTCTCGCTCCATTCGACCAATGCTCCTTTGGCGACTCACCCCCTCACCCTCCCTTTGTAAACGTTCAGGCAATGGCTGCGCGTCTTTTCTGCATATATATAGATTAGAGCATATTAGAGGCGCACGCTCAGAAGCCGCGCGGCCATATCCGGCATCATCGAATGCCGCGACGCCGCTCTGCAACGATCGCGTTTCTCAACGCGCCCACTTCGGTACATACGGGTACATACATACAGAAAAAAGATGGGTACATGGATGCGCGTGCGCGTACGTGCGTCGAGGACCAGCTGCGCGCCGGGGGACCGATCTTCGCAATTATTACGTACGCTCCTCCTGCGTGCGCTCGTACGTGTTATACACGAATGCAAATAGGGGGAGGGGAGGGAAGGGGAGGGGGACCGGGCGCGCTGCACCGCTTACTCCCCTCCACCTCCAAATTTTTCAAATCCTGGCGGGCGAACGCGCTCGTTGTTACGTACTCGAGTGGCCGTCGTCGGGGGACGCCTCGGTGCTCCTCCTATGCGCCGTACGTATCGTGTATATACTATTTTGATTCCGACGCTCTGGGCCTTTTGTAGATCCCGGCTCCGCGTGTTCACCGTTCGCCCGGACTGGTTTATAAATCAAATTAGCACTCGTAGAGCGCTTTCGGAGCCATCTTCGGGCCCCATTGTTCGGCGTGAAAGAACTGGCAAATATACGATAAAGAATACCTAAGTGATTTTATTCTAATCTCCGTGCGCGTTCTCTCATGGTACTCGAGACGCCGCTAATACGCACAAATCGAATGATAATTTATTCTTTTATAGCGTCGAGCAACGTAATACTGCCCTCGTGCAATCCACGGACCTCGTCATTTATATCGTGTACCAAAGAGACGTAAAGTGAATCGAGCTAGTACCGATGCATGCTGGATTTTTTCCCTAAACGCGTGCGAGCGCACGGTGTAAAGCGACGAGCTGCTTGAAGAGATCAATCGAGAAGTGATCGAGACGTGATCGAGAATGAAAAATAAGCTCGCATTCCGCGGTTAAATTTTCTCCGCGTTTCCGGCCCCGGCGCGTTGTCAGAGCTAATGACTCGCGTCTCGCTTGTACGCGCGAGGATTCCTCGGAGGAATTATTCATAAACGGCCGCGAGGATGCGCGCTTACTCTACCGCGACGCACGGACCGCGGCCGGTGAAAATTTCCTTCTATATCCTCGGCTGTCGACTCAAGTCTCTCGATAAAATTTTCTCCGAGTTTTTACAGGGGAGGAGAGAGAGAAGAGAGAGAGAGAGGTTATTATTTGCTTATATTAATACGTAAACTTCAAAAAGTTCGTATAACAGTACAATTTTACAAATCTATAAAATAGAAAGTTATAGTAAATCATAAATACGTGTGATAATACGTAAGTATTTAGACAATCGGTCAATTAGCAAAAGAGTGGCTTTCGTCCAACCTGCATTAGTAAAAATTAGTATCAAAATTTCTATCATACTTTAGAGTTATGAAAATCTTATAATGTACGTAAATCCCCTTGTCATTAGGTATCAGACTCGAAAGCTCATTTCTTGTCTAGGACTTCCTTTCCTCAAGGTAATAATTTTCAAATGTGCTCATTGATCAGAGAGAGAAAGAGAGAGAGAGAGAGAAACTCTATTTGCATAATTTACAACCGAAGATAATAGGATAGCACAAGTGTTTCATATTTAACAGAAGTAGATAGAAAGAGATATGCTATATGTAATACGAAAGAGAGCTCACGCATGCCCGAGCACACGAAGAACAACAGTGCGCTGCAATATTCTTCGTAGGCTCTCTCTCTCTCTCTCTCTCTCTCTCTCTCTCTCTCTCTCTCTCTATCGCGAGAAAATCCAATCGATACTATTCTTTCGCCGCATCTGCCTCCCTCCCTTGTCATCCTCGGTCTACCCACCGCATCCGCGCACCCGCGCGCGCGCGCAATTTTATCGCGAAAGGGCCCATTACGGGAGCCAATTAATCTATGCGCGCAATTTCATAATTAAATGCGGCTAATGGCGCATTGAATTACGGCCCGCGCAGGGTCGCCGCCACCGCAGCTCCCACGTAAAGCCTCGTCATTATCGCGCGAATCTTCCTCTTTCTTACTCACCACCCCCTCCATTTCCCCTCTCGTCCCTGCCGTGCGCGCGCAAGAGGAAGTCACATTTTTCTATATATATATATATATATATATGTGTGTGTGTGTGTGTGTGTGTGTGTGTGTGTGTATATATAGAGGGGAATTCGAACGGAAAAGGATCGAGGATCAATTAGGGAGTCTGCGTACGCGGGCCTTTGAGATTATTATGGGGCGGGACGCCTGATTGGTCTGCGTATCTTAATTATTATAATTGAGCCGAGAGTCTGCCAGTGTGCGCGCGAGGCTCTATCCGTAGGAGGATGTTAAAAATCTGGCGCGACTCTATCGATATTTCGAAACGTCGATGCTACAAGTAAAAGTCTTCCGTAAAGCATGAGCTGTACGATACAGATCTGATAATGTAAATTAAAAGAATATATAACGAGAGGGGAACATATCGTTGAATTAAAAACGTGGCGCGAAATCTCGTGTATTTCGAACAAACGCACTATTATATATGCGTTTTGCATTCTGCAATTAAACTGAATGATAAGCATCGCCCTCGCATCTACATATATATATATATATATATATATATATATATACATATATATATATACACATATATATATACACATATATATACACACACACACACACACAGAAGCGTTATTTTTTCTTCGTCTTGGGAGGTGAGGTCGATATAATTTATCTTAATTTCCATGCCACCGACTAATTCTGCTTTTCTTTTATCTTTTATAACTATGCGTGCATCGGTGCGGTCTCGGGCTCCTGATATTTTTCATCCGCGCGCACAACGTATTCAACTCCGCGCATATATAATTACGACGCAAACCTCGCCACCTTCGTACGCATAATACACTTTCAACGACGCCGGTAAATTTTTCGATTTGAGGAGGCATTGAACGTAAATCGTAACGAAGTAAATCGCAGCGCGACGCTCCGTACGTTCGTTTGCCCACCCTGCGCGCGATTACAGTCGGCGCGGACGTCACCAACGTCGTCTGCCGGCGCAATTCGCCCAATGAAAAAAAAATTGGCACGAAAAGACCGCGCGACTCGCCGAAGGCCGAACCAATTCCTCCCATTAAATTGAGAAGAAAAAAAGCCAGCAGCCTCGCGTTCCAGTTATGCAACTGCGTATGACAATATATAAATACAAAGCGCGCGCGCGCATCCGACGTTTGTCCGGCAACCGTCGTTCGTGTAGTTGTTACAATTAATGTATAAAAATATGTATATATATATATACGTATATCGTTTCTTCTCTCGGTGTACCACCAACGCACCTTGATATTTTTCGCGAACGCGCGCGCATGTATCGTATGCATACATATATATATAAGCGCACGACGGCTAAATCGGATGAATAACTGTATCCGAGAACCGCAAGGCCTCGGTGGCAATCGCGTATGGCTGGTTCCGCGGGCTGATGCCTGTGCACCGCGGCCGTAATGTACTTATATAGATATAGCTGCCGAGCGCGACGGTTATAATGGCGGCAGCACGAAAACTGATTTGCATGACGCGAGCGCGCGCGCACGCGTGTTCATTAGAAGAATTTCACATAGAGGGCACCGAAGCTTCCGACGTGAATACGCGCGGAGGAGGATCGGGCGAGGAAGAAGAGAGAGAGAGAGAGAGAGAGAGAGAGAGAGAGAGAGAGCAAAAAATTATTTCCTTCGTTTCTATGCGGAAGTTATAAAAGTTCTCTATGAGAAATCGAGATTTAATTGATTTGTATCGATCGAATTGCAATCCTCAGGAAAGTAACATTGTGCATTATTTGACGCAAATTAATAGAGGAAGGATCTTCTCTAAAATATATTTATTATTTATTGAAACGACTTTGTGTTCATTTTGCAGCTTCTCGACTTAACTTCTTGACAATTGAAAGAATGATGAAACTGAGTTTGGAGAAGTTTTCATTACAAAATTAAAAAATAAAACGAAATAAATGTTGCAAATAGAATCCATACTTTTTATACGTATTAAGATAATATAATTTTAAGTGTTGTTAGCGAGACAAAAATAAAAATATTAATACTGAGTACCGATTTAAAAAGAAACATATTGAATTGAATTTATAAATCATTGACTCAATAACACTGTTTCTTCAATAGATTTTACATCCATTTATTTATATTTTTTTTTTACTATTTTTCTATTTCATTTAACCATTCCCTGTCAAAAATTGATTCTGATTGATTCATAATAACATTCTTTGGATTTCTTATATTTTAGTTTTCCAATAATCTATATATGTTACTGTCATTAGAACGCGCATTTCTTTAAAACATTGGAATATTTACTTTAAGATTCGAAAATATAATAGAATTTGCCTAGAATAATTAGTAATATCGAATAATTAGTAATATCTTCTTTGTCAGCTACCAGCCTGCGTACTTATATAATGATAATAATATTAAAGCGACCAAAAAGAAAAAAATCTTTAAAACAACTTATACTAACAATTTGCTACATATATTAATAATAAATATAAATATCTTAAATAATTTGTGATTTGTCTATTTTGCATTCGAGATAAAAAATTTGTACTCTTCTTAATTGAATCGTTGTTCCCCAAGGCAGAACGCATTAACTTCTCAATCACTTAGGCGTAATAGCGTACAACGAACATGGTAATTATCTACGCACCTTAAACGACCTATAGAGAAAGATCAAGAATGAGAGAGGAAGAGAGAGGGAGAGAGAGGGAGAGAGAGAGAGCGCGCGCAAAAGCGAGAAGTGTATCCATATCAGGAGTGAGGACTCATGGGTGAAGTTGGGAGGAATCGGGAGAAACCGCGGACGCAAGGATTCGAGAACAAAAACAGGACAACGAGGAAGGGCGTGCGCATAAAAACAGAGGACGCACCCGGAGGGATAAAGCGGGATCACTCGTTGTGTAAGGAGGCGACGTCGCGCGAGTGGGCAACGAGGCAAGCCGAGTTCCGACCTATAAGGAATACCCATGGACGTTTAACATTGTCGGCGACGACCGAGCGCCTGGCACGAAGAGTCGCTTCCGGCCGCTCTGTGCCGCGTGTGTGCATATAGAATGCTGGTCATCGGACGATCGAAAAACTATATATATTATATATATATGAATATATGTATAAAATCATCGATACGCAGAGTACAATTATGCTCTTCCCGTTTCTTGCACGATCTCCATACCTTTACCGAGCAGTGCGTACTTCTTTTGCCCACCGAGCTGATGTATATTACTTCATATACGAATGGATAGGCTTTATTAGTCAGCAAGAAATGAATAATCAAGATGAAGTGGGAAAAAAGAAGGGAGAGGGGGGCCGAGGTATTTTTTCGAATGCAGTGCCTATGCTGGAACAGAGAAAGATATCGAGACGGAGGAGAGCACATTGTGACCGATTAATTTCTTTTTGTCGGTGCGATCGACTGCGTGACGCCAGTGAATTCCCCAATAGTTTTTCCTTTTCGACTTTCCAACGGCATTTCCGAACGTACATTTATTAACTCTCCTGATTACGTATTTACTCGCTCTGTATCTATTGCTTTTCTTACAGCCATACGCTTTTACGTTTATTCTATGGAAATAGCGATTCCGTTCTTGTCGGCTTATTTCATCAGCCGAAGTTATATATAGAAAGGATTCTCTATGTGTGTGTGTGTGTGTGTGTGTGTATTTTTTTCTCGCCAACAGATTTATTTTAAAGACATTTATACGATAATTTATAATTTTATTTGTCATTTGGACCTTATAAATAATTAAAAAACCGATCACTTTATTTCTATAATAAAACTTTAAATTTAATGTGCCCTGTGTATTTGAAATATGCTTCGCCAAATAGGTCTAAACGATAGCATTGGAGTTTCGATGTGCAAATTTCATTAATATATATTCTAAAATTAATCGCGATGATGGTGAATTTTTAACATAAATAATTTTAAATTTTTCAATAGTAAAGAAAGTTAAACCACGCTTAGATCAAGAGTTACATAATGTTTTCATAGTCTACCTAGGCATGAGAAAACTCAAAAATTTGCTAAGAATGACGCATGTTTAAGAAATCTCAAATATTACAACGTCAAATAATGGAACATGTCTTGATCCTTGCCACTTTCCTATAAAATATTGTACGGATACGATCAAAGCCGGGGACTTCCAGTCTCGTCGTCCCATCAAAACCGCATCTACTCTTCGTACGTACGCGTAATAAGCTGCGATTCAGGCCGACCGACTGGCATTCGATATTTGAAAAAGTGTCGTTGACTCGGTTGCGAGCGCGCGCATCCAACGCTTATGTTGTATATATTCTTTTTCTACTGCGGCTTAACCTGGGCAGAATGCCGTGTATCGAATATCCACGATGCACGCGTTACGCTGCTACTAGCTAATATATATATATATATATATATATATATATATATATATATATATATATATATATATATACACGTATATATCCTCGGCGCAGCCGGTGCGCCGAGTAAAACCGCAAGAAAAAATCGACTGAATTATCGCTGCGGTTCCGAAACTGCCGCTGTTCTGCAAATGTGCGTATGTCCGAGGAAAGAGGAGCCGCCCGCGAGCTTTGCCATGATGTAGCCCAGTGTCGAGCCAGGGGCGAGGGGGCAGGGGCGCAGTCGCGTCCGTATTTTTCGAGTATTTATTATGCCAATACACACACACACACACACACACACATGATTTACAGGTGCGGCATAAAGGAGGAAAATTTTATCGGGACAATTTGGGCGTTGAACATTATATCTCGACTATATTTCAATTAGGGATCGAATTATATTAGGAAATTTACGAGCTTAAAAACCCGGGACTATATTTAATGAATTATTTCACGGAGCGGCACGCCACCGGTACCAGAAGAAACACTATCATTGTTCCATTGTAAAAGTCGGTAAGTTTTATTTTAAAAAAAACGAGAGAGAAAAAGAGTCGATTATACATGTTTAAAGAATACAGAGAGACACGATTAATATATAAGTATATATACACTTAATAATACAACTTCATTTATTTCCTGAATTACAACGCACAATAGATACGGCCTGCACGGTTATTATATATACGGGGCATTTCGTTACATCGAATCGTGAATAACAAAAAATTCAAGGCGTTACTAAAAGAGGCGCCTTTTTTTCCCGCGCGGGGATTTCGATCCAGATGTGTATTCTATATGTGTGTGTATATATATCTATATATACATATATTTATATATATATATATATATATATATATATATATATATATAGAGAGAGAGAGAGAGAGAGAGAGAGAGAGAGAGAGAGAGAGAGAGAGAGAGACAGAAGCAGGTAAAGTAGCCAAAGACGCTGACGACGGAAAACGAGAAAGCCACAAAAACGAGAATATACGGTCTTTATAAAGTCGGTATTATAAATCCGACGGGAGGAGTGGGGGAGGGGGAAAAACAGAATTCTCGGTACATTCGAATAACAAAAAATTCAGGCATAGCTATGTACCTATACTGCTATCCTTTATTTCTCATTTGCTCCCGATTTTCTCTGTATTCTTTTATCTTGTCATTCGCGCTTTTTATCATCTTTTGTTGCTTGTTTTCTTCGCTCTTTTTTCATCTATGTACATCCACGCCAGAACGTGGCTCATTAATTTTTACCGTTACCAGAGCAATTCTATTTTTTTCCGAAACACTTCCGAGTGTATATGTATATATATTTATATAGGTATATCGATCCAAATGACTTATTCTTGCTTTGTGGATTTGTTCTGCTATTAGAATTTTTTCAGTGTTTGTATAGTAAGGCTGATATTTATTATAATCATTCTAAATAAAATTAACTAAGTTTTTCCTAATTGCATTCTTGGCATAAAATCGAGAGCTTCCGCATTGTCTCGATCGACCCTCTGTTTTTCATTCTGCAGAGACAATGAAATTGCGCAAAGCCACTGGAGGACGTTGTCTAGCGTACAATACGCATGCGCAGTGCGACCCAACTCTCGGGCGAATTCGCCCGCGGATTATTACAGCCGAAATTGCGGCGCTCGACGAGGAGGAGAGAAGAAAGCCCCCTCGCGATCGTGTCGCGGGTGCAGCGTGGCGACAGCAACGGCAGCGACAGTAACAGCAGTAACGACGACCGCCTCTTCATCATCCGAGGCGCGGTTCAGCGGTCGGCCGGCCAAACTTTTTTTCCCGATCGATAGTACGCTGCCGCCGCTACTACTGGCATCGACGGTAATTATCGCCTGACACGGAAACGCTGCTTCTCCCCCCGCCACTCTCTTTCGCTCTCTCTCTCTCTCTCTCTCTCTCTCTCTCTCTCTCTACAACCCCTTCGCTCGCTGTCCAAAGCGTGAGCAAGAGGCCGGGAGAGGGAGGGAGAGGGGAATAGAGGGGGTAGTTAGCGCGCGAGGGGGCAGAGACTCATGGTCTCCGACGAAAGCGTACATACATGCATGCAGTATAGGAGACACTATGTTGCTGTAATATATATATATATATATATATATATATATATATATATATATATATATATATACACACCTCGCTCATGGTGCTGACGCTGCGCGTAAAGAATGCAAAGGATCGCTTGTATATGTGCATGTGGGAAAGAATGGACTTTTCTTCGCCGGCGCATTCTTCCGTATCGTTTTATCGGCTTATTATCCTTTTTACTTTTGTTACTTATTCATAGAAAAGCGAATAAGAGTGGAGGAGGGGGACGTCTTTCTCCAGTCTTTTTTATCCTCGACGGTGGTGGCGGCGATAGTAGCAGCAGCAGCAGCAACAGCAACAGCTACAGCAGCAACAATTACACGGCAAGTGCTGCTCATCGTTGATTTTAATTAAAATTTATGGCCTCGTACATATATATATAGAAAAAAAGTCAAAGAGACGAGCTGAAAGAGAAAGAGAGAGAGAGCAAGAATAGATATCTGCTCAGGATGGTTATATCGTTATGGATAAATTCATACCGGCTCGATCGAATGTGACTTGCTCGCGTGTATGTATTTATTATATATGTGGTGGTTGCAATTTTGACAGCGAGTTATTTTACGATTACTAGAATACAACTCGCCAGGTCGGATAAAGTTCGCTTGGCCATTTTAATATAAAGCTTACTTACGGGGCTGAAGCTGTTTACTGGCTTTAAATTGCGGGCGAAAAAAATAAATTGACGATATACATGTGTTCGTGGCAGGGCGAACGAGCCAATTCATAAATAAATGTCTAGTAATTTCAACGTGCGCTGATTATTCGCGTCAAGCACGTTTATTAAAGAGTTTTGGATGAATAATTAAATCTTATATCGAGCGTATTCAGCGCTTTATAGTTTTTGGAAATTTATCGAGACCTTAAAGTAGTTTGTTCAACTGCAGTTTTACTTTTCGAAACTAAAACGGAAATTGTAATTCAAAGCATGGAATTGGATGTGATTGAAATTCCCGTACAGGATATTGGTGCATCTTTCGTAAATTCAATTAAAAAAAAATTCATAAAAGTATGAATTGAAGTTCTTTACATTGCACGAAACTTAGATTTCTTAATGACAGAAATCTAAATTATATATTTTTTACAATTTTTAACGTATTGAAAAATTTACTTCTGTAAATCAGGATAACTTGTAATTCAAAAATTCAAATAAAAATGAAAAGTATTTATTTTATAATCAGTATATGTTGTAAGGTAATACCACGAATAAAAATCTGTGTTATGATAACTGTGCCAGAATGATCGAAATAATACAATTTCTTTCAGCAAAAATCAAAAAGAAACGAACGACAAAACTGTTCGACACGATATTTCCGTCATGATCAATTCGTCAATTAAAAAAGATATCAATATATATATATATATATATATATATATATATATTCTATAAAGACAGAGAGAGGAAGAAAAACGGTATAGCATCAGCAGAAACATCTTCTCATTCTCTCAAACAATACGTTTTCGTCTCGATACAAAAAAATATTAGTAGAAAAATACAAAGATTGAGAAAAAAGAGAGAAAAAACACGAAGGGGGGGTGGAAAAGAGAGAGAGAGAGAGAGAGAGAGAGAATCTTGTCCGTCATAAGCAAACGATAATTTCTCAGCTGTCAAATGCTCTACGGAGCGCCGCGGCCGCGCCGCGCTGCCACCGCCCGCCGCCGAACATGAAAGACCGGATTAATCCGGCGCGAGCGCGCGCGCGCGGGGAAAAATGAAATTGTTAAAAAACACTCGCTCAAACGCACGCTCCCGTGCGTTCTATACGTGCAACTGGGAGTGGGATTGTGGTGATGAGGAGGCCGAAGGGGGAGGAGGGAGGGGGGAGGTTAAAGACCCAAACAGTATAGGAAAACCGTGAGCCGGAGAAAGGAAAATATACAGTCACGGATGTGTGTGTGTGTGTGTGTGTGTGTGAGTTGATATGTATATATGTATATATAGCCTTTGTATCTATACGCCCGTGTGTGTCTATGCGTATGCTGCGTACGTATGTGTGTGTTTGTGTATTTACGGAGAGTGGCGGAGAAAAAAGAGGGAGGGAAGGCGGAAGAGAGGGAGGTAGAGCGAAAGAGAGACGAAGGCGCGTGGCGCGCGCGCAAGGGGGACTCTCCTGAGGGGCCCCGTGGAGGAATAAACGCATACTCGCGTACCGACGGCAAACGCTGCTCTCGCAGAGGCTGCTCGTTGCGCTTATTGGTTTGATCACGCTCCTCTCGTCCGAAATCGCGATCTTGGTCTTCCTCAATCTCTCCCGTTTTTCCTCCTGAAATCCATTCGTTGACAACTGCTGTATTGAAGCGAGATAATATCAAAGTTTAGCTAAATTTCATTCCCAATCATGTATCCTCAGTTTTTGAATCAAAGCGACGAAGAAATAAAATAATAGATACATATACATACATATATATATATATATATATATATATATATATATATATATATATATATATATATATATATATATATACTTTAATAGAAATATTTTCCAATGAACAGATCCAAGGTTGATTCTGATTTTCGATCCTTTCAACCATGAGGTTCCGAACAATCCTTTTATGCGAAGCTAAGCATAACTGATATCAAAGTTGGCATTTCGCCGTGACGGGACAAAAGTTTTCGTCTTGCATTATCTGTGGAATTTTGGATAAGAAAGATCCCTAAGTGGTTGCTATGTGTATATATATATCTTTCTCTGTCTCTCTCTCTCTCTCTTTTTCCTTATCGCTTTTACTATTACGAGATCCCCTCGGTCTATTCCATTTACCATTCTGTTTCGTCTGGCGCGTGGGTGGGGACGACGAGCTTGCCGTACAACGCGGAGGACCAGACACGGAGGCAGCCTTGCGTTCTCTCTCTTTCTCTTCCTCAGGTTTCTCGCTCTTTGCTCAAAAGGAGCGCCTATGTGAGAGTCGAAAAGAGAGAGAAAGAGAAATAGAGAATGTGTGTTATAGGTAGATATAGAGCGAGGGCGCCGTTGTGTGAGAAGGATTCATTCAGAGAAACAGCCGTGAAAGGGACACCTGTTGGCACACGCAAAGCGCGCGCTCTCGCACCTACGACCGTTCGCCCGGCGACAATACTATTATATATATATATGTCAGAGGAATATGTGTGTGCATCGTGCTCGTTCGCTCGGTCTACTCGCTCTCTCGAGAACACGTGGAGCTACGATTTATAGCGATACCATTATTGGCGTGCGCACATATAAATGCGCTTCTGTTTTCACGGTTTGAATGGAGATTGTTTGCATTCTGGATAGCATGGAATATAAACACCAACCGTTATCTATTCTGTTTCATTTGGAAGCTAATATCTTACACGAATACTTTCGATCGCCGAAAATAACGTGTCACTTTGGCTGAGAAAAGCTGGCATCTTTAGCATCCATCTATTTAGAAAAAAGCTTAACGCATATGAAAAATTCTGGAAAAGCAATTGAATTCGAATTCACGATAGCAATGGTACTCTTCGTATGGAACAGTGTCGAATAAGCGCGAGACAACTTCTCTGCTCCAAATCGGTTTCAGATTAATAAAAGCAACACGAGATATATTGTTTTAATTACACCTATACTATGTGCACCTTTTTTCCACGGTTAAACGAATTCGGTTATGCTAAACTCGATATCTCTTTGACGACGTCACTAAAGACTATAACCATTCCGTTATATTGGCTCCTTATAAGCGTACGGCCTATATATAATAAGCGAAATCGAGGAGTACAGAAAGTAATTCGACATCGTGTATATGTACATATATATATAATCGAACGCCGAGGCCGAACTGTCTGTTCTAAAGTGAAAGTGGAAATCGAAGTTGATCCAATATATACATGACGTTTCTTGTCGAAGAAACGTCCGAGGCTAATGTTTCCTCCCGCAATGGTATAAGCGCGTAAAAACATTTTATTATGTAAAATAGGAATAAAATACTTTAAAGAGCCTGGCTGATTTATTTCATGCACCAGATAAATTGTGTCTAGAGAAGTGCATGGAAAAGAAAGAGGTGTATTTCGTTTTCAGATTACCTCTTTGTACTCGCTTAAATTTTTGTAGAACGAATGGATTTTTTACGTACATTGTTCTCGACTTTTTGCGATCATACACGTATATATATATATATATACGTATCCAATCGTACCGAGGCACAGGGGCGTATCGTTGCCGAGAATCAGCAGCCATCGTCCTTTAATAAGTAAAAAAGACTTCGTCTTGTCCTAGGATCTTGAGATCTTGAGATCTTTGTCTCTGGTCCGACACCAGCAACGCGGACTAACGATAAATATATCTGCCCTAGCAGCTTAGAAAATAAAGCCACGCGGATGAGAAAAAGCAGCCCGTCCACCTGCAATTACCATCAGGCTGGCAGTCGGGGGATGGCGCAGCGCGATGTAGATATCAGTGACGTCGATGACTGCGCCAGCCTCGGGACTCGCCCGCCGAGCAATTAAAGCCCCGCATTGGCTATCGTTTACTGCTCGGCGACGATGAGAATAAGAGAGAAAATCGTCTTCGTCGGACGAGCTAGGGATGAAAAAGGAAGCCCAGAGTGCGAGTCGGTGAGAGAGAGATAGAGCGTGGCGGGGGGAGAGGGGCGCACGAGAGCCGAAGACGAAGCGTTGCCCAGAGGCGACACCTCCCCGCGCGTTATTAATGCGCGCGCGCGCGCGCGGGCTCGCGCCGATGGACTCGGGCGGGCTTCCGTTGGCCATGAGGCCGCGCATAAAGCGTCGTTTACAAACGCGCCGCGATTTCGATCGTTTCAATCAGCGCGAGCGGCGCATCGTCATCAAGTTCCTCGGGCCGCAGAGTCGCGCGTTCCCACGAAATTTTCTCGCCTCCTCGTTTTCGCGTCAATCACGTACGCATATGCGCTCTCGAGCTGCGCTATTATCTCTTCGTCGTCGGTATCCCGTACATTTTATGTATACGCACACACATACACACACACACATACACACACGTGCGCGCCTATTATAAACCCTCCGGGCTGTATAAACTGATTGGCCTCTCCCACTGTATTTGCATTGAAATGTGGAAAAATGGACGTATGATATACACGCATGATCGAAGTAAATTGTACATCGCAAGCAATACGAGAAATTCCCTTATTTGTGGGTAAAATTACGAATACGGAATTATGTTTTTAAGTACAAATCTTCTATAGTGCTTCTTATTTATTGTTTTTTAAATAATCTATATTTCGATTCTCAATTCTTACTGTTTAAGCGACTCCGCGTGATTGAATTGGACAAATCGTTCGATCGAAGCAATTTAATATTTCTGAAAAGACAATTTCAAGCATTGAGATCAACGGTTAGCATGGGCACGACTCTCCTCTTTCCTCGGTCCATCGAGTAGTCGCGCTCGTCCCACGATAAAAAATACGATAAGAGTTCCTTTTCCTAATTGCACTATTATATTGACATATAAGGAAAAGTGATTAAAAGTGATTAAACACTGCCATCTAGGGTCAAACGTATATCTCTTTTACACGTCCGTTCATTCACACGTAACAGACATACACGCGGACGTAATCTCGCTGAGATATGTTCTACGAATGCATAAGCGCAGGTATATATTTTCGTCCACAAGCTCCCCCAGATCATCTTTTTTTTGATCTTCAACCGACTGTAACTACCGAACGGACTCGAGACAAGAGAAAACCTATCCATGATCATACTTTTACTCAGAACGCTTCCACCTATCTTGTCAGAAAATCCAACTTAATTTAATCGAAATTGATCGAAAAACTTCATTATCCTCTATATAATGGAATAACTAAAAATTTAACTTAGATTGTAAGTTAAAAATTCATTTAATTTATCATTGTAAGAATGTTTAAATTTAATACCACAAATTCTATAAGTGCATTTACTTTTTTTATATGTCAATAATCGGAGCACCTTCGGTCAATGTCTGCCATAGACGACTAGGTGGCGTCCTGCATTTTTCGAATACTATTTCTAATTAACGATTTCTAATATTATTAAACCGAAAAAAATTATGTTAGTAGCTGAATAGATGCCTTCGTATTATATAGGTGATATTGACATTATTTCTAGCGCACATATTTTATAGTCATTTTGCTATTTTCAACGCGTTCCGCGAATCAGTGAATTTTTGTAAGTTAACCTCTATATCTTCTATTTTGTGACTTAATATATAAGTTGATTTTCACTTGTTTATTGATAACTCATTGAGTGATCTTTTTACATGACGAATAAAGCAATTTTATACCTAAGGTAGAACTTTCAATAAGTAGATATTCATAATATATGAAAATTGTAAGTTATTCATAGTCATATTAAAGAGATTCGAAATAATATAGTTTGACGTAATATATAGCCAACCTTGTAGGAATATTTGAGTTATAAGTCTTCTCCTGCACGAATGTTTCAAAACTTTATTTTGACCTAGAACTTTCATCGATGGAAAGTTAACAAACGCTAATACTATAGATTTAAATCAGAAGTCGAACAATCTCGCTAAACAGTAGCCGCAACGAAGCATAATTTTGCCCGCCAGACGTCAGTGGTTTTCGAAAGAAAGCTGTACACAAAGAAGATAACGGATACCTAGCAATGCACGAATGCTCGGCGATTCTATAAAGCGCGCGCCGCGATTACAGGCTTTGTGATTCGATCGATTTCCCAACAGCAGCGCATGGAAAACCACGCGTGTACCCGGCGTTCGTCGGTGTATTAATAAAGTTACAGGCCAGCAGTAGTAGCACATATACATATACATATATATATATATATATATATATATATATATATATATATATATATCTATGGAGCCATGTCTCGTTGGCGAGCTCGTTCGACACGGAATATCCGGCGAACGCTAGCCGAACGTGGCCGCCGAGTGAGATATGCACACGGCTATATAGGCGCGCATACGCACACAGATCAAAAACTCCAGGGTAGAGCTGCACAGCGGCAGATATATATGATATATATATATATATATATATATATATATATATATATATATATATATATATATACACGCACGGTACGAAGTCGGCGCAGAGCTCGAGATGCTAGCGAACTCTTGCGAGGTATATGAGCTCTCGTGATAGCCACGAGGCATCGAGTGTGTGTGCCGCCGTTGCCGCGGACGAGCGCATTTACATACATGCACATGTATATATATATACTTATACGGCCATTGGGCGAGTTTTGCCGAGCAGTGTATGTCTGCTATAGAAGTATATGCATAATATATCTGTGGATGGTTCAACCGTCAGTCTCACGAGTGAATGCATACAGTCGTTCTTCTCTCTCTCTCTCTCTCTCTCTCTCTCTCTCTCTCTCTCTCTCTCTCTCTCTTTCTCTCTTTCTCTCCTATACTCTCTTTCTCCCTCTCACTCTTAGTGCAGCGATAGAGAAGATTTCATCGAATTTCATCGAAGAATATATATATATATATATATGTGTGTATATATAAATAGGTGCGCACACACGTATATCTCGCGCACAGACACGCGCTTCAGGATTCGGCGCTGTGTTCCATACATAATCTTGTATCATACACTTTCCCATATATGAAGCTGTTTCTATACACATATAGACGAATGCGCTACTATCAATGATATGTACCCATTGTGCACGATTAATGGCATATAAATATTCCCGAGAAAGTAGTTTATATATGTGTACAAGATATACGCGTAATAATTCCGACCGAAATTGCGCTTATCGTTTGTTATGCGTACATTACCGATCTCGGCATTATTATATGTTCGTACCAATTTTTTTTTTTCTAATGAATCTCTCTCTCTCTCTCTCTCTCTTTCTCACACACACACACACACACACACGCACACACACGCATGCACGCACACAGACGCACGTATGTTATAATGTAAATATACAGCCATAACTTCTTGATATCACGAACCGAAGAAATTTTCTATGGATGCAGCCGAGAGCGCAAAATAAGCCACGCGGCAGTCAACTAGAATTCTTTTCGAGATAGATAATTGCGAGCTTCAAAATATATGTATATATATATATATATATATATATATATATATATATATATATATATATATATATATAGGGAGTGGAATTTTCTTTTTGATTCGTTTCCCTCCTGTACGATAAAAAGGAAAAAGCAAAAAGAAAAACATCGAAGAAGAAATATTTATATAAAGGGGCTGAGAAGCGTTTTTGTCATTCTTTTTCATTTTATCTTTGCGATCTATAACGGGCGTCGGTATAAATCTATCGGGATTCAATACATTTTTGAAACAAAACTATTCTATAGTTCTATATTTATGCATAGCTGTAGCTTTTATTATGAATAGTGTATAAGTGCGCATAAAAGGATTGTTTAAGGCAACTTTGCATTGTTTACTATTTGACGGATATCGACGGTAAAAAAAAAGTTGTTAAAAGCGATATTCCACTTTTAAAAGGGTATTTTCGCAAATAAATTACTCGGAGTACTCTGAATGCAACTGACTGTTAATTTATTGCGATGTTTCAAATCATAATATTAATTTATGTAAAAAATAAATAACACTCCGTGCACGTATAAAATTAGGTTAAAAATACCTTAACCAGCGTGGATTAAATTTAGATTATTCTGCATAAAAGACCGTACAGAGAGTTCTTAAGACATCGGTTAGATTGGCAGAAATACGTGATGCTCGGATTCAAACGCGTACTGGTGCATTGGCACGCGGATGAAAGAAGACAGGAAGGCAAGAGCGGCGACTCCGAGAAAAGCTTCTCGAAGCCGTTCCGCAGTCCGTCGAATTTGGCTAAAAACGATCCGGGAGCAGCGACGGAGGAGAAAAGGAGAGCTCGCGAGAGAGCGTCCTTACCTGGCGGTCGTGCAGTCCCTGTAGAGCACGTCGAAGTCCTTACAGCTGAGCAGCTTGCATCTGTTGACCCCGGGCTGAATAGCCCCGAGGCCCCTCAGGATCCTGACCTGCTCGACGTTGCAGACCAGCGGCACGATGTCCAGCCTCTTGAGCTTGGTGTAGACCGTGTGCAGGCCGCCCACCAGGTGCTTGAGGAAGAGCTCGAACGCCTGGGGCAGGCACAGCATCGTGTCCCCCGAGATGATGAAGGCCGCGACCTTCTGGCCCCGGTAGTCGACCAGCTTGCACTCGTTCGCCGTGGGGTCGCTCGTGCTGATGGGCGGCGGGCTGCTGTAGTTCCGCGGCGGCATCACCGCGTGGTGCGCCGCCATCAGCTCGAGCGGCGAGCCGTGGTGCCCGCCCAGCATGCCCCCGAGCTGGCCCAGCAGGCCCAGGCCCGGGGGCGGCAGCCCCGGCATGCGCGGCACCATGCCCGCGGGCGCCCCCGGGCCCCCGCCCGCCCCGCCCCCCAGCGGCGGGGGCGAGAGCGGCAGGCCCTGTGGCGGGGAGCCGCGCGTCGGCGAGCCCGGGGTCGGGCCGCCCCGGTGGGCCTCGCGCCCGTGCTCCCGCGGGTGCTCGCGGCCCAGCGACTGCTGGTGCGCCACGCTCGGCAGGAGCAGCTGCCCCGGCGGGGGCGGGGGCGGCCCCGGGCTCAGGGGGTGCTTGGGGCTGCCCGCGCCCGGGCTGCCGCGGCTGCTGTGCTCCGAGGAACTGTCCAGGCCCGCGTGGTCCATGGCGGCCGGGCCGGCCGGCGGCGGCTGCGGCGGCGGCTGCAGGGCCGGCAGCGACGGCGGCGGGGCTCGGCCCTCGAAGTGCTGCCGGAGCTCGGCGGCCGGGCTGGCCCAGAGCTGGCCCCGCTCGGACTGCTGGGCCCGGAACCACGGGTAGATCTTGGCGAGGGGGTGAATCGTTGGGGCGTCGATGGTGCCGGGGTGTGGAGACGATCCGCCGGCCGGACCGCCTGCGTGGCTTAGGAGCGCCCTGGGCGGCCGGCGGGGCGCATGCCCCGGGGGGGAGAGGCGGGCGGCGCTGGCGGCGCTGGAGGCGGCGGGGCGCCCGGGAGCACTGGGGCACGGTCCGCCGGCCTCGGATTCACTCGGAGTCACTGGGGGGCCGGGGCAGGACGAGGACGAGGCGGAGGAGGAGGAGCAGGAGGTCACGTCGGGGCGTAGCGCGGGTCCATCGCGCGCGCGCGCGAGCGAGAAACTCGACCGGGCGGACTCGCGCACTCGACGACGACGACGACGACGAGGAGGACAGCGTGGGCGGCGGTGACGGCGTCGACGACGGCTCCGACGGCAGCGGCGCGTTCGCGGACTCCGCGCGTGGCGAGCACTCGCGAGCGAGGGAGCGGCGGCGCAGAAAGTGCCGCGGAGACTCGACCCTGTGTGTGTTTCCCTCTACCCCGGTCACAGATGTAATAAATAAAAACACGGGTTGGCCTCCGCGCGCCGTCTCCGCGGGCAGCCGCCGCTCGGCGGCGCGCGCCGCGCCCGGGCGGTGGGGGGCGCCGGTGGTGGGGGGCCGGGGCGGGCGGGGCGCGCGGCGATTGGCGGGCCGGGCCGGCGTCGGCGGGCGCCGGTTGGCCGGGGGGCAGCGGGCCGCCCCGCCTGGGGCACGGCCTCCGCGGCGGCCGGGGCCGCGCGGGCCAATGGGGGCGGGGGCCGCGCTCGAGCCGCCGCGCGGACGGGCGCGCGGTTCGCGGCTGGCGGTCGTGGGGGGAGGCGCGGGAGCGCGCGCGACTCGCTCGGGCTTCTTTTTGCGCGCGGGGCTCGCGAGCCGCGACGGGCCTCGTCGGCGTCGGGGAGGGCTGGCGGGAGGGTTGGCGGGAGGGTTGGCGGGAGGGTGGGAGGGAGGCAGTCGGGAGGAGAAGGAGGCACCGAGAGCGCCGTCGCCTCGTTCTCTCGTCCGTCCGCTCCGCGAGCGCCGAGTGTGCGGGCCTCGCACGTACGGCGCTGCATACAGGTACGCGCGATCCGCGAGCGTACAGGTGGGAGGGACCGGTTGTCTCTTTCCGTTCGCCCTCCCCCCGCGGGCTCGCTTTTTCCACCGTTCGTCGCGTCGCTTTGTCTTTCTCGCGCGCTCCTCTCGAGTCTGTCTCCGGCGTCGAGCCGCCAGCGCCGTCGCCGCTAACGACGACGACGCCGACGACGACGACGGCGACGACGTCGAGGAAGAATGTCCCCGGCATCGGAATCGATCGCTCGCGGGGCAGAACGAGAAGGAGAAAGAGGCTCGAGGAGGGGAGAAGGTGCGGTGGCCGCGAAGGAGGAGGAGGACAAACGTCCCTGCTCTCCACCATATTCGCCATCGGCGTTGCAAGCGCGCACTTATTTCTTTCGTAGGTACTCCGTGCCCCTCGCCCCTGCGCCACCCCTCCCCCCGCCTTCGCGCGTATCTCCTCTCTTTCTCATCGCCCCCCCCCCTGCTCCGTCTCCCTCGTGCTTTGTGGATTTGATTTTCATTCTCCTCCGGCCGCTACTCCGCCGCTGCTTTGCTCTGCACTCCGGCATCCTTATAGTCTCTTGTGCAGTTTCTACGTACCACCTTCGCTCCGACTCAACCAAGTTTTCTCTCCTTCCTCCTCCCTCCTCCCTCCTCCTTCCATCCCCCACGCTCCTTCCTCCTTGCATCGTCGCTGCCACCTCCGCCTTTTCTCTTTGTAACAACGCACATTTTACTGCTGCCGACTACAGCCTATATAGACGCGGTACGAGCGAACAGGGACAGAGGCGGTAGGAGGAGAGAAAAATATGTACATGTTTTAATATCTCTGTGGCTTTCTCAAGGTGTCTATAATGAGCGAACACTGCGGTTTGTTTCAAGTTTGTAACGTTTCCCTTCCTGAGAAAATGTAGATAAAGATATAAAAAGTAAAAGTCTGTCGAGTTTCAAGTACATAAATATACGGCAAAAAGAAAATTGCGGAATATAATTTATAATATCAAATTAAGATATTTAACTACACAATTATACAATTATATTGCGATTTATTTCATTGTATTAATTTAAGCATTAAAAAAATTTCATTCCTTTACTTAAAAAAAAAATATTTACTTTATTATACGATGTTTCTTTCTTTATATATAAGAAAATCTTTTATTTCCTTATGATCTTTTTGGATAGCTTTTTGAGTAATTTATACAGACGATTGTCATATTTAACTTACAGAAAATATATTTCACGCGTGCATCATTTTTTGCCCATTTTGTTTCAAGTCATTGATTTACATTTCTGACAGTTGGTAAGAATTCTGTAGTTTTCTTTTATGTGATTTAACGTCGCTCTATTTATGATTCCAAATACCGGTGCTAATCAGCGACGGAGGTCTACGATGTGTTTGTAAGCAAAGCACATGTAAATTATTACAGCGGTGCTTGTGTCAATCGGCCGAGACCGGGATTTAAACTCGGATCACCAAGTTACTAGTACTTCGCTCTAGCGATTGAGCCATCGTAGGCCTCAATTTTGTAGTTATCGACATATTTAAAAAGTTTTCAAAATGATTATTCTTGCAAATATTAATACCTGTTCTGCCATTAATAAAAATTCTGAGTTCTGATCATTAATAAAAATTGACTGGACAATTAATTATATTGAAATTATTAAAAATGATAAAAAAATTTACGGTATATATTCCAATATAACTTTATATATAACTCAATATAATCCAATATAACAATTTACAGAATAAATCTAATTTAACATGAGAATATTGTTTTGAAATAAGAAAATTTTTAATTATGGATATTATTTTACTTCGATTTTCAAGTAATTATTTACCTTAACACGGTGTCGGATTCTTAACATCAATTGAATAATGATATTGCTTTATCAAACACTTCTTGAAAAATAAACCCTATATACTCCTACAGATGAATGAATTTTTCATTGACTAAATCTCCGTAATAAAGAATATATTGGGATTAGGGCAATGGATATTAAATCGTTTATTTATTAAATATATATATTATCAGTTTATTCATTTAAAGGATACACAAAATGCAACATTTGATTAATATCACATATACTTATAATATCTATCTATATATATATATATATATATATATATATATATATATATATATATATATATATATAGTTATAATAGAAATTCGGTTAATAGAATAACAGTACAAAAGCGGCACAATATTACTGTAGCGAGGTCGCTTCTAGACTAATTGTGCGAGCATTTGCGCCTGTACAGTTTAGCTCGGTGCAATAAAAATGGGAGTCGCCCCTTTATACCTGCGCTACCATAGGTATCGGTTGCATGGAATTATAGAATGCCAACAGAATATTCTTTTACTATTTACGTTTGTAATATTCTAGAAACCTGATAAATTTTTTATTATCCTTCTGTATATAGAAACAGATATTTTACAGAAACTTCATTAATAAAAATTTAGAGTTTTTCATAATAATCGAGACAAACGTAGACAAAACATTTTTTCATTCGAAATATTTCAATCTTTATATTTTCGTTTCCGTCGAATAAAACGCGTAAGCAATAAAATACAAATCTGACATAATTAGATCTGCATTATTTGAATATAATCAAAGAGAAAACGTATTTACTTAGCTTTATAATGATATTTTTATTTTATACACCTCAGAAAAATTATGTTATATAACCGAAATGCGCGACTCGATTGATTTTGAAAATACTTAAACGAGGTGTAAGTAGTCATTGTCGTGTTCGGGTTAGACGAACATACGTAGTCCAAATAAACGCAATATAGACCAATTATCATATTTCTACTAAAAGGTACACTTGTAAAAGAATTATTAGAAACATATAAGTAAGTTGAAATATTATAAATATGTATTTAAAACATTCGATAACTATCAGATATTTTAATATCTAATGATACAAAAAAGCTTTCTACTACTCAGTAGCATACCTGCGCAACATGCCTATCAACGTATGCATTAATGATAAATCATTATTTCCACCCAAATTAATAGAACGTAATTCTCATTATCCATCTCGCTCTTTATATACTCGAAATTATATCTAGAAATACCACGGAAGCGGCACACACACACACACACACACACACACTCATACTGAAAGTTACTACAGGGCGTCAAGACGCAACGCTGAGAGTTGGGGTCGGCGTCGGGCGCGGCGGCCCTTCGGTCACTCCACCGATTATCTTGTCATAGGCGTTTCGTATAGATGGGCGAGGAGCCGACCGGTCTCCTCGCTTCTGCGGCACGCGTCTAATATACGTGCAAAGGCCTGGAAAGAGGAGCATGAGAGAGAGAGAGAGAGAGAGAGAGAGCAGCAGGGAACTCCCGCTTCGTCAACTTATAATCAACCCCTCACATCCGTCTATACATTTCTACGCACGCATACGCACACACACGCACACACACGCACACACACACGCACACACACACACACACACACACACACAATGGAAGCTCGCGTAAAACTGTGTGCAGCGTGAAGAGAACTACATGCACGCGCATAGAGTTATCACCGCAAGCGTGTGCGCGCGTGCGCGCACAAACGTGTGGGTTATATTATGCCATCATCGGCCCCGTGACCCAGATTTGGGAGCCCACACGGCCACGCATTATATACACAAGCGCGCGTGTGCGCGCAAGCGCCAGGGACTGAGCATACACAGGCTCGTCCATATAGCTTGCCTACCCGCCCATATGTATATGTTACGTGCTTTGGCCATACGCGATAACGGACAAATCTGTATATATATATATATATATATATATATATATATATATATATATATATACATATACTTGGGTAGTACGAATTTTTGTATATGATACATTGAGCGAGCACGTGGGTGGCCGGCCGGCGCGCCGCTGATATCCCTTGACCTCCTCCGGATTTCGGCGCTACGCTCTTTTATTATTGCGGGCACAGAGGGGTGAAATATATATATAATCGAAGCGGCGGCAGGCCACGTTGGGAGAAAAACGCGCGATATACGAGGCTCTTCGTAAATTTTGTATACGGGAGTCGATTCTCGCTTGCAGGGAAACGTTCGAATTGAAATTCAAGATTTAAGAAGTGTGCGCTGCGAAAAATTTTTTGAGCCTCGGCTCTAATACAGTGACACGTCGTAATACTCGTATTAAATAATAAGCAGATACGAAGAGTAGTTTCGAAATAAATTGTATACGATGAAGAAATATTTTTATATTTACAGAAGAAAATTTAACGATACGCGAATAAATTATTATATAAACGACGGTTTTTTCTATCATAATCATATAATCTTATTGATATATTATCGGAAGGAACTTAATAATATAGTAGTGCACGAGTTATTAATTTTACGAAAGATTTTACATTTATCTCAACACCGCAAATTTATATTAAAATAAGCTTTTTTAATCCACGCTATAAAACAACGAAATTCCACATCAAAACATAGATCCCTACGAAAATTTACATACAATATTATGCTACTGGAAGTAAATTATTGTGCAAAGCAAATATTTTATACTGTATTAACATCTTTTGATACCCTTGGTCCCACATATTAAATTTGTTTCATAAGCGACTTTCTAATACTTACATATTTTGCTTGAATTTAAAATTCTCGATTGATTTTAGTAGCTCGTGCAAGAAATATTTTAATTATAAATATGTACGTTTAGTAAAAATATTGTAGATTTTAGATTACTCTTAATTGTTCGTAGAAGTTTATTATTGTAAAGTTATGATGTAATACGTATTTTTTGTTATAGTATAGATATATATAAGTATATATACATAGTATAGATATATATATATATATATATATATATATATATATATATATATATATATGTAAAAAAGTAATTGTATAAAAACATTTGCATAAAGTTGAAAATAATAAAAGCCTTTTTAAGGATGTTTTATATACTGATATTTTTTTTTATGTTATTTAACGTTGCTCTATTTATGCTTCCATATATCGGTGCTAATCACTACGGATGATAAATACTATGTAATATAATCTGTTACCAGATCTCGTATCTATTATGTAAAATAAAAAGTAATAATAGAGAATTTATTGTACATTAAAAATTGTCGTATTGATTACACACATTAGAAAAGCATACTTTTCACCGATACATTATTATAAAATACACTTGTGCTTCCGTTTTTATTAGTACAAACGCACTCGAACCTATATATACTTTAAATATGCATATAATGTGTTTTAGATTTTGAAGTTTATTAAATGTACATGTACGTATATAATGAATAGAATTTTCAGTTTCAAATATTTTAAGAAAAGAAATTTTTTTTTTAATATACATTTTTTGTAGTATGCGATAATTTATATAATAAATAAATGTTGAAAATCATATAATAAGAATATTCGAGAGAAAAATATTAATACCTTTACGGGCTGTGTATAAGAAAATTAACGAATTCGCGTGCGTACTCGAGTATAGGGGGAAACGGAACGATCAATTTTAACACTTTTTGCATATACGTGCATATAGAAAAGCGTGAAAGTGAATTGCCCGATAGAACTTTTGCCTCGCCTCGCGTATTTGGCTTATACATCCGTCAATCCGCCATTCAAACAGCCTTTTTCACCGCGCGAAGGCGATTTTCTTGCCCGCTAAAATCTCTGCGCGGGCGTTTTTCGCTCAACGGCTCAATCACTTTCAATTCTCTCTATACCCCGGCTTTTATAGAGCTTGTATTTTTCGTATCGTCATAACATAATACGTCTAATGATCTCTTATCAAATATTTAAATTTTAGCAACTAAGTGCTTTAATAATGGACAAAAATCGTGTATAAATTTAAACGCGATCTCCAACGAAACGTAGAATTTCCGTAACTTGTTATATTAATTTGGAAGATTGCGCGTACGGTCTGTATAAAATATGTTAAATTGGGATCAAGGATACAGAAAGCTAAAGTATAGAGTTAATCTGATGTTTAAAAAAAAAATTACAATTCTTGAATGAACACTTTATGTACATGCGACGGGCTTTATTCATTATAAGGCCAAAATACGATTAAACTGTTCTCAATTTGCTCGTCAGATAATCCAGGCCTCCCATATTTGCATTGAAAACTTTTTTTATTTGACCGGTATATTTATATAATTATGTTTCGTAAACAGCGTTGATCAATGTTGCTGCAAATAAGGTGAATCCAATAAATATAGAGTAACTACATTTATTATCAAACAACAATAGATTCGGCTCAATGTAAATGAGATTAGCGAAATTATCTTTGTGAGTAAATAGTCAAGTGTGTTACGTATATGCGTACATAATGTAGTAATATGACAGTATAACGTGATACGAATTTTAAAATGCATGCGTCATAATACTCTCGTTTTTTCTTTGCTTTTTTTTGGTCTGCGATAATAATTTGCAGGGGCCTGAACTGGTCACATCGGAGCTTAGAAAATGCTCCATCAGTGGGTCGCGGTGGCGCGAGGCCGATCGTTTTTTACGCCTGACGGCTACCTGCTCGCATCTAATCTTTTCTATCAAGAACCAGAGTAGACGGGCTAATTTGCTCAAATATGATAATCCAATAACAAATTTCCATTTACACACGTCCACCACTGTCCGTCGTTGTAGTATATAGTTGAATATTTTTAGTTATCTTCCCCTATCGGTCCAATCGTCGCTAATACAAAGAAAATGTGCATAATGCTGTTTAGAGCCATTAAAAACTCGATTTTGAGGCGGATGGCTATTTTACGTAGGTCGAGTTTATTTCGTGGGCAGGTCTACAGAAGCTCCGTAGTTATAGTTTTAGAAATTTTTTACGGCGATGTTGCGGGACTTTCGAAGATACACATTGTCGAAAAAAATTTTTTCCTTCTCTTAAGTCAATGAAATTGAATTTTTCATTAATTATATTAATTAAAAATTAAGAATGATTTCGGTATTAGAAAAAAATTAACCGATTGTTTTGTTTTAATTTATTTTTCGATAGCGAGAAAACTAATCATGATAAACGGGTGAGAGAGGGATCGGAAGAGGCGTACGTTCGGTCCTGTACTTCGTCGAGTTCGATTTCGGTGATAGACTTGCGAACGGGCGGATCGATGACCGCTTCATCATAAGCCTTCACGCTATCGAAAAAAATATAACCAATGCTCGTTTCCGCCCGCGAGAGTCTCCGCCTGCATTTTCTAGCCCCGGCCACTCGACCGAAAATCCCAGTCCTGCGCTTTTGACTGGCTATTAAGAATTGAAGTTAATTTTATTATTGTATTTATATTTCCACAATCTATACAGTCATGGTAATCTATCTATTTAATTCTGGGCCACACAATATATAAAATATTTATTAAATCTTCTGATGTTTACGAACTATTGAGCATTAAATGAAAAAATCACTCTCTGCGCATTGTAATTTCATACTACGTAATTATAATTGTGAGAATTTTAAGAAATCTCTATATATTAATAAGTATTTTCACGAACTATTGTTAAAATTTGGAAATTTTAAAAATCGTAAAAAATACAAAAAATATATTTTTTACTTTTTTATAAATTTGTTTAATCGATATATTAAATCCCCTTTTTGTGTATACTATCAGGTATGTGAATAAGTCTTTCCCGTTTTTTTTTCAAATTTTGAGCCTTTATCGTGAAAAAATGGTTACAAATGAATTATTGAAAGTATTGGCCATCGCTAGCTACAACTTTTTCCCATCTTTCTGGCAACATACGAATCCCGTTGCGAAAAAATTCGACCGGTTTGGCCTCTATCCAGTAATCCACCCATTTTTTGGCTTCCTCGTAGGAATGGAAGTGTTGGTCAGCCAGGCCATGCGTCATCGATCTGAAGAGATGGTAATCAGACGGAGCAACGTCTGGACTATACGGCGGGTGGGGTAGGACTTCCCATTTGAGCGTTTCTAAGTATGTTTTCACCGGCGGTCCAACATGTGGGCGAGCATTGTCATGTTGCAAAATAACTTTGTCGTGCCTGTCGGAGTATTGTGGCCGTTTGTTTTTTATTTATTATTTTTTATTCCGTTTTTTTTTTATTGGCCGAAATCACCGCTTTTGAAGCGTCGAAACTATCCGCGAACACTTGAATCATCGACACAACCTTCTCCATAAGCCTCCTGAAGCAGTCGATGCGTCTCGGCAGCAGATTTCTTCAAATTGAACCAATAAAGTGAAACTTCCCGCAAATGACGTCGACTCGGCTCAAATTTCGACATTTTCACGATATCAAAAATTTATGATGCGAAAAAATTTTAACTAATGTGTTAGTATGGAATTGTTGACATATGAATAAGCTTTGATTATGACATATGTAACCATTGAATACTCGCACAGTATTGGTGGCGCCATCTCTTACAAAAAACGGGAAAGACTTATTCACACTCCTAATAAGTTACGCATAACTATTCTTGGATTAATGATAAATAATTCCACCTGCAGTAGAAGTCAACCATCCATATTGATTCAGACAAAACGTCAACAACCTTGAATTCGTCCAACCTCTTTCTCATACGTTTTGTACTCTTGAATACGAAATTAAAGGGCTCATTATCGATACCAGAAAAATGGAAATTGATTTTTCTGCATTTGAAATTTATACATATAAATTTTGACTACTTTAAACGAGAAAATACTTGCACAGTTATTTTGAAAAGTATTAATGGTAAAAATTGTAAAAGTTATTAAAAATTTGAAATTTATAGTTCTAATACGATAATTGTGGGGTGGGAAAATTTTTTTCAGACACATTTTTGACGTACGTCGACCCCAAAGTTCTCATCTTCGTCTCCCGCTTTCTGTCCTCAATCCGTCACTGCTAACCTTCCAACATAGAAAACTATAGAATTGACCATAATTCTTGTTCGGTTAACATAATCAGTTTTCGGCACTACAAATCATTTCTGAATATTGCTAAGAACTTCTATATACACTCTTAATACATTTATGTTTATATATAATATAATTAGAAACTACCAGGAATATTATTCTTAATGTGAAGAAATTAATTTGTGACGACGAGTACTTAAGTTAAATAATCTTTTATCTTTAATCTAAGAAAAAATATTTTAATTGTAAGGATTGATTCATTCAATAAGACACATTTGGCGTGAACCTTTTCTAGGCGCTTATAGATTATATATTAAATATATTTATTATAATTTATCAAAAAATAACAATATAGATTTTGAAACCTATATTTATTATGAGATTAAAAAATTCACGGTATTATACATATATTATTCGGTTAAATGCTAATTTGAAAATGAAGAGATAATGCATAAACATCGCGCGCGCGCAAGCGTCAACAATCGAATTTGATAAAGGCGTAGGAATTAACCGCGATGGCTGAAAAAAACCGCATGGTGCCCAAAAATATATTCATTATATATTATTCTGAATATCTAGGCGCTACGCTTGCGCCAAGAAAATGGTACGAGTGCCCATTAGGCGCCCTACTCTACCTGTACTGTATATGCATAGTCGCCTCATTATTTTTCTCCAAAATCAAACGAAAGCGCAGTCACGCCTGGCTCGCCGCTCGTCCGACCAGGAGATTGTATATATATATATATATATATATATATATATATATATATATATATATATATATGAATATTTGGCAATAGCCATGCCGCTTCAAATCCCGTGCGGCTTTTTCATTGGAGCACTTTCGACGCGTCGCGGCAACCTGTGTTTATATATATATATATATATATATATATATATATATATATATATATATACAGGTCCGTCGTTCCTGTCCGCCGCTCGTGATTATAAATAGCCAATTGCGTTATGCGACCGGATTGCGCCGCGGCCGCGCGTCCACGACGCCCCCCCCCCGCGCCCATTGTATCGAGCAAATAAAACGAACGGTCGTGGCAGAGTAGATGGGGGTGCGCGAACTCGATTATACGCGGGTTGACGTCCCTTTCGCGCTGTACATCTATATTATAATGCATCGCTCTGCCATCCTATACACACGTATGTGCGCCATCATCACCGCGCATCGGTGATTTAGTTCTCGTTTCACAATTCAGATTTTAAACAAACGAACATTGCTTTGTCTCAAACTTCTATGTAATTTTTTTCGTTACTCTCATTTTCAGAGTATCAATGTTCCACACACTATATGCCAAATATATACATATTTTTTTAGATCCATTATCGTGTAAATATTCATCACGCGCATTGTCGAATATAGAAACTGATTTTTTTAACGTCATTGTTAAAAATTTACTCTATGGAATAAAATTTAAACCCACGGATATTTTAACGTAATACAATATATGGTTACATTGTATTTTATTGTATTATTGGAACAATTTTTTATGCTATATGCGCTTTGATTTGAATGTCACTAATGCATAATTGACGCTTCGTCAACTGTTGAAAATAATATTTAAATTATAGTAGACATTTTTTATTGATGAAGAAGTGGTAGTATTTTTCAATTTTATAAGAACAATTTGAATTCCAATTTTTTTTCTTTTAAAATCTGAATAGACGATGAAATTACATACTTGTGTATATAATTACTGAGCTGTATATTTAATTTAAGACATTAAAATAATATACAAATAAATCGGATGATATTTATTAAGAAGGAGCATTTTCTTAATTTACGATTTCGATTTAAGAATCGAAAAGCCGCGCATTAATAATACAAGCGATCAGCTGTATGCTTCGAAAACGAACTTTTCTACGTCCTTTCTTGTATACCCGTACAATCTTACGCGTAGGCAGATGCGCAAAGCATAACCCGCACGGTAGACTGCGGAATTCGCAGCGACGATCGCTGTAACGCGTCGTATATCTTTCGGTGTTTTCGCACGCTCGCGTTCGCACTCAACGAACGCGCGCGCGCGCGCACACACACACACACACACACACACACACAGTATATAGGAAACGATGCGCGGTCGACGCGCGCCTCCTTTGACCACTGGTCTGTGAAGATTTCAAAGTGTCGACGGATAGCTTTGTGCGGCGCTACCTCTTATATATACGCACGGGACAGCGGGTTTCTTTTTATGCGCACCGTGGAATCGGCCTCTGATGTACCCTTACATAAGTGCGCATCCACTGCAGTCCGCGGCAAACGTGCGTGTGTGTATACCATACATAGATATATATATATATATATATATATATATATATATATATATATACCCGCAAAGAAAAAACGCAACCACGTGCAATGCACTGTATGTATATTCTTTCGTGTATAACCCCGCCCACGCCGCTTAGGCACGCACAAATACGCGCACGTCCTACACACACACACACACACACACACACACACACACACACACACACATATATATATATATATATATATATATATATATATAATAATTATCGAGGTTTCGAATGAACGCTCGATGAAAAAAGAAGAAAAAAAAAGGAAAAAAAGAGGAAAGAAAAAAGAAAGGAAAGGAAATTTTCTGAAAATGGGCTTTGATTTCGCATCTGGCTTGCACTTTGCACCGAGCGCCCGCGATCTTTTTCTCGTTTATACCATTTAACTTTTATACTTTCTCCCGAGACGAGTGCGCTTCTTTGGAAACGTTTATGCTGATCCAAAACCAAAAAATGTTAACGTCACAATAAATCAGACCGAAATTGCCCACTTTCTTGTGGGTCGCATTTAAAGTTTCTCTCTCCCATCGCTCGGGGCAACGTCGAAAAAAACTGCACTCTAATCATATACGAAAGCGTTTTTCTTTGAAACGGTTAGACCACATATACATATACATATATATATATATATATATATATATATATATATATATATATGTATATGTATATATGTATGTATATATGTATATGTATATGTATATACACCGATGGAAAAAATCGTGAACTTCACCGATGTAAGGAATGGTATTTAATATAATATTTCTACTGGAATAATTACGTCGAGAAAAAATGTCGAAGACGCGTAAAAAATTGTTATTCTAAAGAAAACTTGTGAGATATTATTTAATTATTGATTGAAATACTATTCTGATATTATTTACATTCTCAATATATGTAATTTTTATATTATTTAAACACAGTACAAACATTTATAACTCTCGTAAAAATAAAATAAGAAAGTTAAAAATGATCCAAGAACCAGTTATTCGCTATGAAAATTACAAAGTTGTTACGGACCATTCAAGCAAAATCATTTCAGCATAGATTAAAGATTTAACGTTATGTTTCCTAGAAGTATTTCGTCTGTCATGCATTATTTACCATTGATCAAGAAATCAATGAGGGAAAAGCTCTTTTGGACTTGCTCGATTGGCAATAGTTCTCGAGATCGCTTGTTTTCGCAATAAATTCTGGTCCTTCTTTGATCTGTATATTTCATTATTCTCTACTACAAACTTTATTTCAAAATCCTCCGGTTTACCTATTTAAGACACTCAATGAAAACATTTGTATTCGGAAGACACGAAACGAAAAGACGCATTTATTGTAAAATAATAAAAATATAATCTTTCGGTTGGAATGTATATCTCAGTTTTTAGCGATTATTCATCCTAAAGGGCAAAAATGAGATATGAATCGAATATAAGATATGTGATTAACAGAAAGGAACTATTTGAGATAAACGACACAAATACTTTTTGCGTTTTTGCATTGTTGAAAAATTTAAATCTCTCACCAAAGACTGAAAATAAAATGTTCTTAGATAAAAAAAGTTACTTTTTTATTTTTTGTTTAAAATGAGATATTTTAGATCTTCAATATCGAAAATATCCTGCTTTTTTCTATAAGAACAGTATCAAGAACGTTTCATTTTTATTCAAGAACCACTCTTTATTTTTACTTTTTTTATATAAATTCAAAAAGTCTCCGTTACAATTTAATATTTTTAGATTATCATCCTCTTACAAGGAAAGGCTTTCAGGTAATAAAAAATAGTATTCAAAAAATATGAGAACTATAAATATATATATATATATATATATATATATATATATATATATATATATATATATATATATAGAGCTGTAGAGCATTAGACCTATTGAAATGTAATATTTTTGAATAAATTTTTGAAAATTTTAGAATTATTGTCGGAAAATGCAAATGATCTTGTATAATTAGTAGAATAAGCTCAAAATTGTAATATAAAATATGTCCTTTGATCTTCAAACAATCTTAAATCTAACCTAATGACGATTAATAGAAGACGAAAATGAATTCAAATTGTCGAAAAACATAGACGCAACAAGATTTTCGCGCATACTTGCAATAGGAAACATCAATAAATAACTAAGGAAAATAAAATAAACCATAACAATCGAAATAAATTTATGAATATTTACCATAGCATCTTAATCTATTGAAAACGATACAAATATATCAATAACTATTATATGTACTCTAAAAATGTAGGCGATGCTCTTTATTTATTAAAATACTAACATTAATGAATTTTTATTCTTTATATTGTATACAGAAAATACTAAAAGTTGCGAAACCGATCAGTGTCTTAAAAAAGTCAGATTGTAGAGAAAAATGCCAAATGTGTAAGTTAAAAGATTGCGTTAAACGTATAAAATTTCGAAAAATCTATGAATGCTTGGTGTTATTCTAGTATTCACCCATGTAAATGAATTTGATCAATAAAAGATCTAGATGTATTTAGCCATTTAAATTTCTTTAAAAGTTATTTTGAAAGTCAAAGTTAAGCTCACCAGGTATCAAACTGGAGTAAAATCTCATAACTTATTTTATAACCGGTCGTTGAAGATCTTTTAATATCACTAAACGACTTCATAGAAAAAAAGATGTCTATAAATTAAATGCAACTACACATTAAAAATATAATCTAATAAAGAGAGAATTTTTAAAAATAGATCCACAAAGACATTTTTCACTAGTGATAAAATTCATAATTAACTGGAAGCATAGAACGACATGAAATTTATCCGTCTAGACTGAAAAATTGGAAACTAATTATACTTTAGTATTATTGCATTTATAAAAATTTATTATTATACGAAAATAAACAAAGAATAATTATTGTATTGCTTAACGGGAAATTTTAAGACGAATAATTATAAATTAATAAAATAATATTGAAATATAAACAACAAAAAATGATATATATTATAATCAGTTATTTAGAAAAGAATAAAATTAAACCTCGTGGAAAAATTACTGGTTTATGGTTTCTTTCTGATTTTATATAGAAAATGATTAGCAACTGAAATTGAGATATAAAGAGTCGAACGGTGTGCATACGTGATTAGAAAATCTATATGGTCGATTATGCCGAGGCGTTGTGCCTATATATATATATATATATATATATATATATATATATATATATATATATATATAACTTCTCCCTTGCTCGGCCGACGCGTGTGCGGGAGAAAGACAGAAAAAAAGTGACAGAACAATAACAACGAGGCACGGGAGAAAGATACTCTCTATGCAAATCTCGATGCCGAAAAGAGAGGGAGCTGGCGGGGCTCGTCGGTTGGTGAAAAAAAGTGCGCTCGGCAAAGAGAGCCCGGGTAGCCAGGCGGGACGCGCGCGGAGACGCAGAGCCGAGCTGAAAGGATTAACGGGTGCGTCAACGGGGATGACGGAGCGGCCGGTAATCGCCGCAGCGCCTCTCTCTCTCTCTCTCTCTCTCTCTCTCCCTCGCCCTCTATCGCTAATATTTCGAATAGTTCGCATTTACAATGGGCTTTATTGGTGGGAAAACTGAGGGTGATTTTCAGACCGAGCCGGCACATCCATCACCGCGGTGTCAACGTGATTGTCTTCCGCCGGGTGCGCGCGCGCGCCCGCCCATCGGGCCCGGCAAAGTATTGGCCGCCGAGGAGCCGGGACTCGTCCGCGACAGCGGGCGGACAGAAGATTCGCGGCGAGCGCCGGGAAATTCGGGCTCGCGAGCCCCGCCGCGCATTCAAATCGGCCTCCTAATGTACGTTCGCGCGGCATGCGGGGGGTGGACGGGGGGGGGGCAGGTCTCCCGGGCCCGGCGAGCGTCGTTAAAGACGCGATTCGCGCGGCCAATTTAAGAATGCGCATAATGCGCCGGCGGCGGCCTCGAGCGTTATACAGCGACTTCCGATGTCGGGAGCTTTGATAAATCGAAGATAATGTAACGTGTCGAAATAAAACTGACGCGAGCGCAAAATCTCGGCGAGTAGTCGTCGATTGCTCTCGACTCGTTCTGCTTTCAATTTATCGGGGACTTTAATGAAAATGCGTCAGATTTTTAAAGTTTTACTCGAGATAATTTCACGAAAAGGCACAAGCATCGAACTTTATAAGAATTCGTTTGAAATACTCGAATTAAGTAGAATAATATCTTATAGAAATCTGTTACGTATATTTTTATGTTCGATACATTAAGAACTTTTTGTAATATATCGAGTAAAAACAGAACAGGAAATAGGAATTTATTATATATTATCTCGATATAATCTGAAAACCTATATAAATTAGCAATGACGTGTCGTTTTATGTTTCACTTCGTGTTTAGTTTTCACTCGATATCTAAAAACTAGTACTCAAGTCGATAAAAATCAGAATACATATAAAGTTAAAAAAATATTCAACTCAAAAGTTGTTCCGTTTTGAAAGTTTAATTAAACGATGATATTGATCTTGTTATTGGTTATCATTAAAATCTTTTGAAGGTTACTTTCATGTTTTTTATAGGTGTCCAAAAAATTTGAATATCCGGATGTGCGTTCATCTTATCACTCAAAATCGAATGAAGAGAAATCAGGATTTCTTTGGATAATGCTAAATAGTCCTTTAATACCTAAAGAAACCCTGTATGTTCGGAATAAAAAAAATAAATCGGAGTTCCAGTTTAAAAAATGAAGATGACTTTTAAATGAAGTTTAAAATACTAACCATTGAAGTGACCAATCTCACCATTTAATTCAATCTTCAAAGCTGAACAATTTTTTTATTAATTTTTTCCTATGGTATGTGGAAGGGAGGGTATTGTATTCGTAAGATCTTTTTTTATAACTATTGTCTATTCTAATTACCTGTTAATCTAACTTTTTAATTCCGATCTATGGATTTTTATGAAATAAGTCGAAAAAACAACCAAAACGAATGAATTCCGAATGAACTGATGAAATTCCGAACCTAATTTTATTTCAACTATATCTTTAATTTACCATGGTTTCAAAAATTTTGAATAGGAATTGTTATATAATATAAATTAAATTCATAAATGACTGATGGCTCTCGTGTCAATCGAAATTCGATTTAGTAATAATATTGACTAAACGGTCTCTTGTGTTTGCAATCCCCGTCAATTGAAATTAATTATTACGTGCGAATTGTATTAGAAGTATGAGGAAAGCTACATTTCAATAAAAATTTATTGGAAAAATAAAAATATTATAAATGTTAAGTTCTGTTATAAAGACTTGAGTAAGAACACAATTGAAGCGACTTAGAATAATAAAAATTGTATTTTTTGAACGATATTTATATATAATTATACTTATTTTTTACTTTACTTTTTACTCTGAGCTGATAATACATAATAACATTCTTTACCTCTGATTAAACATTACTTTTATTATTTTTCTATATTTTTGCTAAATATTAATAAATTATAATAATGTCGTTAAATAAAGGTATAAATAACCTTATGAACTTATGAAATTGATACTAACCTTAAATTGATTATGACATTGCTTTGTCAAACTACTCAAATGGTTTTCAAATTGAATTTATGACATAAATTTTTTTCACTGAATGATAGAACGTTTATTGTTCTATCCTTCGCTATTATATTGATTTTATAAACTTATTTCTTTCCTCTATTACAACAATGCATAAAGTTCTCTGCTTCTTTCATAAATTCTTGACTTTTTTATTTCAATCCTGATTCGTAATCTTTCATTAAAAGTATATCCCTGATTAAACTCGTAAAAAACATCGATATTCTTCGTAACGAAAAGCCATCAGCGCGTATACTTACATAGCCACGATATAAAAAAAATTGCCCGTCGCTTTCATTTGTGCAAACAACTCATAAACTACAAATTATAAAAGCAAAATAATAAAAAAGTATACATAGAATAAATAATATTTTCTGTAAATCGCTTGATAATAATGCACGCAGATAAAAAAAATCCTATACATTTATCACATTAGTCAAAATTATGATACATCCCTGTAAAAATATATTTATTATACTTCTGAGTGATACCTTTTATATAATATCTTCGTTTATGATTTGCACCGAGGAACTATACTCGGTTTTTCAAATAGGTAATCCAGCGACTTGAATGTTTTGTAGATGTTTTGTTATTAGAAATTGAAGAGTTGAAGATTAGTCTATAAAGAACAAATGCGGATGGTCATATATGCTTTTTACATATTCATCCTTATTCGAATTCATCCGATTATTCAATTATAGAAGAAATGAAATATTTCTGCCCAGATTTTTTATTTTAAATTAAATCTTACTAAAAATGTCATTATTATCCGACCAGAATTTTATGAAACTTGTCTACGAATTTCTACGCAGTCTTTTTTAATCTTTTAATTTTTGAACTCTCTCTATCGCTCTCTCTCTCTCTCTCTCTCTCTCTCTCTCTCTCTCTCTCTCTCTCTCTCTCTCTCTCTCTCTCCATTTCAATAAAATATTTATCTATCTATCTACCTATCTATATATCTCCCTATCCGCTCCTCATTATATCTTTCAGCCCATTCGTGTTGCAGAATGATGAATCGGTTCTTTGTAGTACGGGCCCTAGAACGATACGCAGATGCGTAGTCTTTTTCATTGATTAAACACGCTTTCAACCTGATTTGACGCATCCCCTTCCTTCTCTGCCATACGTACTTTTTTTACCGCGCAACAGCCCATCGAACTCTTTACCTATATAGCTTCAACTGCGCGAATCCTTTTACTTTCCTTGCTCGCGTAATGCCTTTGGGATTCATATGTTTTGAACGCTCTAAAGAACCCTATGTTTAATCAATTTTGAGCTTATTCACATCAATAGATTTTCTCTAACTTTAAAACATAATAAGTTTATTTTTTAATTATAATAAGAGACTTTGTTTTATAAATTGTTTCAAAATAAAAATCCTTTCATAATCATATGATAATCTAATTGAATGATATCTGAAATATCAAATTTTCATCGGTAATAATAATTAAATAATATCGGTCAGACTGCCCTTGTGTATAGTCACCCCTGCAGAATCTGAAATATAAGTAAAAATTAGTGTAAATACTACTGGTAGTGAAGGACATTGTACAATTTTCAGT
Organism: Sycobia sp. Sy_11; assembly: GCA_018907035.1. NCBI lineage: Eukaryota > Metazoa > Arthropoda > Insecta > Hymenoptera > Epichrysomallidae > Sycobia > Sycobia sp. Sy_11. Next base: position 478,773 of record JACCIC010000073.1, on the reverse strand, counting down.
TTTAAATAAAGGTCTATCTAAAGTGTTTTACAAAAGCTGGGTTATATATTAGGAAAGGTTTTTAATGGATTCTGAATGGATGGTTCAAATATTTTTCAAAAATTATGGGTAATCAATTTTGATATAATTGATATTATATTAAATATAAATTATATTATAACATATTATAATTTTAATATTCTTATCAAATTCATAATATAAAGAAGAAAAAGAGAGATAGGGTATATATAATTTTGTTATTAGAATTTTTGTTTCAGCAGTCCATAAAATTCGAAATATTAGACGACAGCATATACATCGACTTATATATCAGTAATGGTGGTAAGGGCAGTCAGATTGTCCTTTACTAACAATAGAATGTAAACTAATTTTTATTTATATTGCAGATTTATTTACAAGGGCGATTATAAACAAGAACAGTCTGACTGTTATTATTTAATTAATTAATTATAAATATATTATTTCATTTACGACTGTAAGAGCGATGAAAATATATTTGTTGGTTCGGAAATAATTGAAATTTTCATATGTTTCTTTCTATTTTCGTTACAATTTAAATTACTTATCATTTGACAATTTTCTACATTTTTGCTTATTATAATTTCATTTTCTGTGCCCGAATATTAGATATTTTACCTCAGTCATAAACTCGAACATAAAATATAAGTATGTTTGCTACTCGGACCTAAAAATTAAAGAACACCAATCGTGTGTACTGCGCGCTTTGTGTATATATATATATATATATATATATATATATATATATATATATATATATATATATATAACAAAATAGAGAGAGAGGAGAGATGAGAGAGAGAGAGAGAGAGAGTTTTTCCTATAATATACCAGCATACATAGTCGACAAGTAATCTAAAAAAAAGTACAGCACGAACTGCATCGATAAATTATAAGGATCCATAACTCGTAAAAGCCCGCTCGATTTTTCAATAACTCGCTCCGGCAACTCGCGCTCTTACTCGTACGCTTCGTGTTATGTGTGCCGCTGCGCCCGCGCCGCACTCGCGACGCGCCGGCACAGCGTGGCGGATGGAAAAAGTAAACGCGAGAGCGGCGCGCGCGCTTGGCCAGCGGCAATGAGTAGCGGAAAAAGAAAATCGATGGAACAGTAGTAAAATCCGACTTTTCCGAATAATATTGCGCGCGAGCGCGCGCATACAGAAAGCGCGGAGAGAGCCGGCCGCGCGAAGGCAAAAATCGCGCAAAGGGCGAGCCGCGGGCAAAGGCCAGGGGAGGGAAAGATATAGGGGGCGCGGCGGCGCGGGGTAACGGGCTCGTTCGACTTTATAAATAATAAATTCACTCGCTAGTGGGTGCGGAGGGGCTGACGTGGGGCGGGTGGGTGTCGGAAGCGGGGGCGGGGGAGAGGGAAAACGCGAAGATGGTCGGTAATAAAGAGAGGCAGCGCGCCGGTGGAGGATCCGAAGTGACGTCCTGTGTCGCGCAGTCGTAAAAGTGGGCTCTGGGGCCTCTATACCCGCGCGCGGCCGCTCTTATACCCTCTTATTAAAGCCTCGTCGCGAAGCAGTGCATATTGACGGTTATTGATCACTTCTCCATGGACCTTTTACGAGCCCACGAAAGAATAGAACCTCGTGGAACTTTTATTCTTCTCTATCCAATCTCCCATGGATTCGAAGCCGACCAATCCTTCCAGCGTCCTACCTTCGCCTTTTTATATTTCACCCTTAATATTACGAAAATACGTATTGGCAAATATATTTATATAAGAAAGTGATATGTTAAATATTGACGCGACGATGAAACAGAATCGTTCGTAATACATAAGACAATTCATATTTATTAATAATTTATTATAAAGATTGTTTACACACTGTCCAACATAACAAGAAGTCAAGTATGACTTCTTGTTATGTTCGTTTCCAGTTAAAAATTCAAAGACATACTATATTTTCATGTTATACAATTTTTAGTATTAAGATTCAAACTACGCTAAATCTCGACTGAAGCCTGACTTGACAATGGTAGTATCAATTTTGTAGCCTTAAATTTAAAGGATAGTTCAGAATTATTGCTCTATCGCATCAGGTTTGTTAAATATTCTAACCTAAGTATAGGAATGGCGCTGTTTTTACCTATTTTTTAGCTTGCATGTCTACATAGAATCATGATAGTTCTTTATTCTAAATAATTACGCACAGATTTTTAAAATATAATTTTCCCCTTTAAATACTGTTAAATTTGCTCCAATTCCTCCTTTGAAATTATTATAGTATACGAAGTTTTCAATGTTTATAAAGCAAAGATAAAATAGTAAAGTTGTATTAAAAAATTTAGTCAAAAAATGTTATGTTATTCGATAGATTATCTGTCAAAGATGGCATTTTCGATAACTTTATAGACTGATGTCAAATTCCTTATTTTGAAGTAAACCAATCGAATATGAACTTAATTAACAATTGAAGATGTGGAACAATGGAGTCACGATCAAAATAAGAGAATTTCATGTATATTTACAATTCATTAATAAAATTTACAAAATAAGATTACAAAAAATTATTGTATTATAATCTCATATGCACAAAACAAAATCAGCAAGAATATTAATTTTATAGATATAAATGTTGAGTGTAGTACAAGTTCAACAATAGCAACAAATATTAGAAATGGTCAATAATTAGATTTAGAATAATAATTAACATGAACTTTATAATGATGTTTATCTAAAAGATACTTATAACGCTAATTATTTTAGAATAAGTATTAAATTGTGTACTAAAAATTCATTACTTAAAAATTAAAATAAAAATATCATCTATCAGGATCTATGATAATAATGTTGCCGATTGTGCAAATATTATGTCTGACCCAAAAATGTCTAAAATTGTTTGTAAAAATCTTATTATATGTTCCTGCACTGACTTCCAGAAAGAAATGCAAGATGAAATGTGATGAATGTAATGCGAAACTACTATTATGAAATGTCATGGCTGGAAGTAAAACATCCAATTACAAGGCCATCTAATACGCATAGACTCGTAATCTTACAAATAGAAGGATTGACTGTTCTTTCTGTGACCGATATAGTTAAGTAGTATTTACATTTATAGAAGGCTGTTTAGTGTGCACAGAGTTTGCCTCTAGAACAAATCTGAGAGAATCACATTCGTATAATAGAGAAAACCAATTTTTCGGCTTTCAAATATATATGGAGAACATTATAATATTTCAAAGGAAAAAAAATTAAAGAAATTAAAGAGGAATTAAGAAGCTCTAGGGGTAGAGAAAATGCGTTGCAATTTCCTTTACCCGCATGCCATATTACAAATTTGTAATTGATCTTTAAATACACTGAATATACCGTTTCACACAAGATGAAATATTAACTTTGTTTTAATTAATACGCTTAAAACTTATTCCATAGAGATTCTGGTCCTCTAAAGTATTGCGAAAATCATTATTGTCTATTTATTTAACTGAATATGAAATTTCATTAAACTCTTGAGCTTAAATTCAATTTCATACTTAGGGACCTCCCATATTTTCATTTGAATATTAAGTAGATGCTATGAATTAAAAACCCATATGTTTATCCCCTATTTCGAAAGAGGAACCAAATTTAAACAAAACAGTTGCAAATGTATTTGTATTCAAAAATCAATAGTGTACTGGAGTCATCAATTGCAGTTATCTGACAGTCGAAATATATTTCTCTACTTTCGGAATCTAACTATATTAATGCGTCAGTGAGCTTGACGCAACTGTAGTTAAAATCAATTATTAAAAACATAATTATAAACATGTGTGTATTTGATTCGAATTATTTTACTTAAAATTTTCTCCTCACCCACTCTGTATTGTATAACTTTTTGAAAATTTGATCTGTTTTGTTTAACTAAAGAGTTAAAAAAAATGAAAATGATTCACCATGGCGTAGATATTATTTAAAATATTTTTCACGGATGATTAATATTTGAGCCATTGAGTAAAGCTATTGAGTAAAGCTTTCCTTATCCTGAAAAATTATAAAAATCGTTTATTATTAGGGATAGTCACTGGACGGTTTGCATGAATTAATTAAAAATATAAAAATTAAAGTCTTCAATTGATCTTAAATATATGACTTGAATAAAGTGTCCATATCATCAGTGGATTAGCCCCCGATACTCAGCAAGTTATGTCTTGATTATTCACGCTACTTTAAAACGGTGATATTTTCAAAAATAAATTTCAAAAACACAAATTGTATACATTCATTGTTATACGATCATTTATAACTAAAATGCCAATCAAATAATAAATATACTATAAGAAGCGTACGGTCTTTAAAGTAATGCTTTGCTGATGCAAGATTTGCTGTCTCCTATAAACTTCTTTCATTATAGTAGCAATAATATAAGGCTGACAGAATATACTCAAAGAGAGTTTGAATATTTTTTGCATAGATAAGTACAATGAGAAACATTTGAAGAGATATGCTACTTTGCTAAGGCTATATCAGTCGGTAGGAAAATAAAAAAAAAAGAATAATTATGCCATAATGTGAACAAGTTACATCAAACATGTTCAAGAAAATTTGTAAGATAAAGTAGCTTCATTTCAACATTCAAGATATCAATAACATCGCTCTTTCTTACATTGCTATGAACCGATATCCTAAAGATACCAACTTAGTACTAACAAAATTTAACAATACACTATTTGGTAATGAACTATCATCAACATGACAGATGCTCACTAATACTGAATTGAAAAGGTATATGAAATTTCTAGTATTCGTGGAAAGAATTCACTGTTTGTTTCTATTTGAAGAAAACTTGCTGACGATCCATCCTATGGTCAGTCGACTACGAGAGATGGAAAAGATTTCAGAAAACAGGTAGATCAGTGACTCATATGTTAAATGACATATAAATAAAAGACTGCAAAATGTGGATTTATTTATTCCAAAATTGGATGTAATTTACCAAATGAGATAGTTTCCCTCCGAGAAAAATAAAAAAAATAAGTTTCACGAGGTAAAAATTAACTTACAGATTAGTGTTGAAAAGTAAACAAACTCGACTCCATCCGATTACTACTTGTATATATAGATGTATCATGTGATAATTGAAATGATTATCCAAGTAAATTTTTTGATAACACGATTGTAGAAAGAGCATATAAAATTTATAATATTGACGAAAAAACACAATTCAGAAAAGAAATTCAGAAAAGTGCAATTTTCATTTTGTCATGTGTTAAAGGTTTATTGGGAAGAATTATAAGTCAATTGATAAAACTTAATAACTATATACTACTCCCTTGATGTCAGTTTCCTTTTTACAAGTAGACAATACGACTTGCTCCTTCAATGCTTAGATAAATGCTTCCACCATGTTCACGACATAGTGCACTATCCTATTAATATACCCATTTGTGGAAATGCGTATATTAATCAAGGTTTTATATGATAATAGTTAATTATTTTTAATAAAAAATTTTATACAAAAAAATTTGGCACTCCCATGGATTCTCCAATTTTTTCTTTCTTTGCTGATATGGTTAGGCAAGATTTGCAAACTCAGTATTTTAAGATTTTAAAAAATATTAGTAATTTTATTCTACTATTTTACTGTAAATATTTCGACAATGCTGTTGTATCTATACACAAAGAACATCTTAATACAGTTTTAAATATGTTTAACAAAAAAAATTTAGTATTTACATAGGAAATTGAAGACAATAATTGTGAGATATTTTTAGATCTTATACTAATTAAAAATAACGGAAAAATGATGACTGATTGGTATCAAATACCAACTTCTTCTAATAGATTAATTAACTTCAAATCTAGCCATATCATTTAACAAAAGAGAAATATTAAAATGTACAATTAGGGCAATTAAATATCCACATTATGTAAATAACAATCAAAATAATAATAAATGTAAAAAATTAGTTTAACTAACATTAGCTTACCTTTGATCAATAATAATTTATATTCAAAATGTTGTGATCAATTAAGAAAATTTAATATAAACAGCACTATCCGCATTATCAATTAAAATTTTGATCAAATAATTAAATTAGAGTGAGATTCTATCGATAAACAGGATAAAGCTGGTATTGTTTATAAAATTAATTGTAAAAACTGTACTCCTACATACGAGGGTCCTGTAAAAAGTTTTCAACCAGAAATAGAAATGATGCTGGTAGAACTAATTTCTGGTTTGTATTCTATAGTAGAACATCTCTTTACTTACATGAAAATGGAAAAAGCAGAAAAGGATGCGGACATCAAATAATTTATTTATAAGCCATGATAACGCATATGCCTACACGTAGATTCTTGTAATGACTAAAATTGACGAATTAGAATTCAAATTACTTCCCTATCCACCATATTCACCAGCCCCCAGTGATTATCATTTGTTTCCTAATCTAAAAAATTAGCTCAGAGATAAAAAATTTAGGAGAAACGATGAAGTCATCGTTGCTGTAAATGAGTGTTTTGAGGGACTTGACAAATTGGACTATATAAATGATATAACTACGTTAGAGTTCCGTTATAAAAAATATATTAGTCTTGATGGATATTATGTTGAGAAATAAAGCGGAAAATAAGCCAAAAAAAGTTGTTTTTCTTCATCAAATTGGAAATTTTTTACCCTACCCTCGTATATTGGTGAAACTAAACGTAGTCTACACATTAGAATAAAAGCCCAAGAATGAACAATAACAATTCTATGGTATTTAACAATGGCATCGATTGGAATAGTATAATTTTAGTTAAAGAAAGTAATTATTATAAAAGCGTAATACCAAAAATGTTACACATTCAGCTATTTAAATACGCAATATAATTGCTACAGACATTAAAAAGTTAAAAGGTTAAATATGAGTTTAATCGTTTCTACTTGTCATGATTTAATAAGAACAGTGTTTGCTAATATAATTTCGGTAATTTGTTTTTTAAAAAATTATCAATGTGCTAATTATAACATTTTTATTTCTTTTCAATGACACATTTTTAACTTCCTCTTTTTTAATAAAGCCTAAAGAGGATAGCGAACCAGCTATCGAATAATTGTGAAAAATTAATTTGAAGTTTTTTTTCTGTCCTCAATTAGAATCCTTATAGCTTATAAGGATTTTCCTGTATACAAAAGATGGCAAGTGTTAAGTATAGAAATTTTTTTAAGAAACATAATATTCAAGTTTTCTTTACAAGTAATAATCATTTTGATGGTTTAAACTCTAAGAATGATAAATATACAAAGTCTGGTAGTGTATAACATAAAATCAATTGTAATGATGGCAATGAATTTTCTATTTGAGAGACAGAAAGATATTTAAAAAAGAAAATTTATCAACATGAATGTATAGTTTACGAAACTCAAATATTAAAATGGGGTTCAATAAAGAATAATTTTTCATATCCCTGCGGTGATTTGACAATTACAGATTTTGACAATCTTAGAAAAAGTGTTAAAATAAATATAAATGGAATAATTTTAAAAGTATTCATATTTTAAAGAATCAAAGTAATATAAATTTAATATGATAGAGTCCAGTAAATTAAATAATATTTATCATTCTTTCTTTATTTAAATAAAGGAGGGAAATGAGGAATGCAGACTTAGATAGAAGGGGTACGGGTATATATTGATGTTTTTTTGTTGCAATTTCTCAAGAGCAACCAAAGTTGCTCAAACAATTGGCCATTATAGATACGAAGACTATTTTTGGTGAATTTTTGGTCAATATTTTAAGTTTTATATTTCAAATTCTGCGTGATTATAAACAAGGGCTTTCTAACTGTCATCATAATTATTATAAAATATTATTTTAGTTTATTGAAAAGACTATAAGACCGTTAAAAAGTATTTCGATTTGTACGAAATTGCGATAAAATATCTATAGTTAAAAAACATAAAAGTAATATACAAACTAGAAAAATTATTTTATAATTTATAAGTAGTATATGTACTCTCGTGTAAAACGCACACACATATAAAACTATAATATATGATAAGTAGATGTAAAGAATAAAATCTAACGCTACCGTTGGTCTTATTGTGCTCTCTATTGCCAACAGCTAACCTGTGAATGCTTCACCGCGCAAATTGTAGTTCAAAGGAATATTTTTTCGACCGACGGCTGTTTAATCGGAGAAACAGGAACTTATATATATGTTATTGGAAACTTCATACCTAAATTCCTAATGCCTAACGAACATTACAGTAACATATCACTCGTTATGAAAATTTTGATAAAATCAGGCCTACAAAATAAGTGGTTTGTAACCACTGCGAGTAATATATATTATACGACCTATTTTGATCTGCTCAATCCAAATCTAACATAAAAATATAGGCCCCATTGGCCTATTTCTATAATAGTTAAAATAAACATATTTAAGCTTTTTCAAAGCCTCTGCAAAATTTCTATTTTTGAAACTGAACAATAAGTCTTGTAGAGATAAACAACCAATACAAAATTCGCAATATTATTCGTCAGCTATTCTACAATCACCTTGGATTTGACCTTCATCTGATCAGTAAGGTTATTTAAAGATCAAAATTATATTTCATATGAAAATCTCTATTTTTACTGTAAAATTAAAGGCAATGTACAATTCTGTATTTATATGATAAATGTTATGTATCATTTTCAAATTGTGTATTAAGTAAAATATAGAAAGCAGTTGATTTCGAGAGGAATTTCGTTGTTTGTAATTCTATCAGCACTGTATCGTAACCATAACGTACTACTCAAGATTAGAAGTTCATCTTGTACTTTAATTTTGTATAAGTATTTCTTACTTTATCTTTAAAATCTTAAGCTTTTAGTAACGCTTGTTTCCTTTGAACATTGAGGTACAAATGTTTTCAAGCTTATTTTCCCATTCATTAATGTTATATGAATTTTTCATAAACAGATTATATAAATCGAGCTGTAAAAACGAGAACAAGTTATTCTTGCGTGTCATTGTTCGTGACATATAGTACATGATCTATTTTATAGTAGATAATAATATTTCTTTAACTAAATCTGTTATATAATTTAATTTGAAATTTTTTTAAATATAGCCAAATAGTATCATAGGTAAATATAATAACTAATTTAGTGGTATTTACGCTAGTTATTCGACTTCTGAAGCCATAAATTGCTCAACTTATCGGATTAATTTATCTACAATTCGAAAAATTCAAATACTTCAAAAACTTCTTTATAATTTTAAAAATCATTCGCTATTGGATCGACTGAATTTCGGCGTTTTATTCAACTGACAACACTCTTTATAAACTTTGTCTTATGAATAAATTCAAAAATTCCAAAAAAGATAAAATGCAGTAAATTACTTTACCCAGATTTTTTGGGAAAATCATTGACATTTAAGAATCGTCTATCTAATTTGTGAGAAAGTTGAAAACTATTATTCTAAATATCAAAAATTAAGCCATTAATATATATATATATATATATATATATATATATATATATATATATATATATATATATATATGCTAATATATAATTACAATCCTTAATTGTATGTTAATATTAGTTTTATAGGTCACAACATATTGGTAGAGATTTGATTGAAATTACTGAATGAAGAAGGAATGTTATTTATTATAGATTTATTTATATCGATTTACAAAAGTTTATGAAAATATTTAATTATTCGACACGTTGTTGGACGTACATATGAAATGAGGAACTCAACTTAGTCAACTGAAATTATTGCATATTATTTTCCAATAGTTTAGATACAAATATTATTAAATCACACCAAAAAAGGGTTAATTAATTTTTTAAATAATTATGAATAATTGCAATTGCCTCAAATTCTAACCCTATATTTGAATCTTTGCTACACCACATTGTTGTTGTTGTTGTTGTTGTTGTTGCTGTCGTCGTTGTTGTTGTTGTTGTTGTTCTTGCTGTTGTTATTATTATTATTATTATTATTATTATTGTTATTGTTATTATTATTATTATTATTATTATTATTAGGAAAAGATGGCCAGACGAGTGATGGACTATGTCATCCAGACTAGGTCTGGTTGTCTTGAACTCCAGATCTACGTCGACCCTTGAAGACTTGGCTACAAGGAGACCAACCCTGATGTATCCTTTGCGGCGGGGATTCCGGCCGCACGAGTGCGGGACTGGCGGGTGATCGAAGACTATACAGCTAGCGATCACCAATACATCAACTTCCGCGTTGGTGATGCCACGCCAGTCAGAGCGACGGTTGAACGTTGCCCAGCCAGATGGATCGTTGCGAGGATGGATCACGAGTAGTTTTCGCAGGCGCTAGAACGTGGACAGCTCCTCCTGGTTGAATTACCAAGGAGCGCAACGCTTTGTGAGCGCGCGAAAGCGGTAACGGAAGCTACAATGCATTTTATCCGCCAAGCCTGCAAGCAAGCGATGCCGAGGAAATTCGTGGCTCGTGCTCGCCGTCCGACCTATTGATGGACGGACGAAATTGCGGACCTGCGGCGGCACTGCCTGCGGCTGCGCCGCGTAGCCCAAAGGGCTCAAAGGCGCGACCGTGATGCCGCTCTTCGAATCGCCCAACATCTAAAGGCGAACAAAACTCTAAAGCGAGCCATCAAAGCTAGTAAACACGGATGCTGAAAAAAGCTAGGAAAAGATCTGAACAACGATCCATGGGAATTGGGGTACAAAATTATAGCCCGCAAGTTAGACATTTTCCGTAAAAACATGCCTATGAGCGCAGAAGTGATGGACGGTATCGTCCATACCCTATTCGCCACTCATACCAAACGAAGGGATGAGCTCTTGGTTCCGAGGGTCCTGAGGCACCGCCTTTCACAAGGGTGGAGCTAGAGAGAGCAGTGCGCTCTCTAAAGAACAAAAAGGCACCAGGACCTGACGAACTTCCGGCAGAAGTATTGAAAGCGGTGGTACAGAACCATCCTGAACTCTTGCTTGGCATGCACAACTCGTGCCTTCGCACGGGAATATTTTATCCCCGCTGGAAGGAGGCGATACTTGTGCTAATATGTAAGGGCAAGGAACATATATAATAATAACATAACATATACATCGCCGTGAAACTTCTGGAAAAGCTGGTGAAACCCCGCCTGCAGGCAGCGTTTTTTACATCTGGTAACCTTTCCGAGAGGCAGTATGGCTTTCGGAGAGGGCGGTCCACCATAGATGCTATTCAGGAGGTAGTGACGGCGACCAGGACTACGGAGCGGGGGAATCACTTCTCCCGACCTGTGTGTTTTCTGGTGACACTTGATGTCAAAAACGCCTTCAACTCGGTTAGGTGTACAGACGTGCTGGGGGCACTGGAGAAGGGCTTCAATGTACCTAGGTACCTACTCCAGATCATCGGGGATTATTTGAAGGACAGGACAAGGACAAGGCAGCTGTACAGAGGAGATGCGCTCTTCATGTAGCGTGTTCGTATCACACGCTCTTGGAGGCGGCCTCCCTAATGGTTGTCGGGGTGATCCCGGTAGACCTCCTGGCCCAAGAGCAAAAGTTCGTCCACCAGATGAACAGGACACTTCGCCAAGCCGAAGGGAAGCAGCAAACCAGAGAGCATTCGCTCGCTTGCTGGCAGACTAGGTGGAAGCAAGATACACGCGGAAGGTGGACCACCAGACTTACAAGTCAGGTGGCTCCGTGGATCGGTCGGCAGCATGGGGAGGTAAATTACTATCTCACCCAGATGCTAACCGACCATGGGTACTTTCGCTCGTATTTGCACGAGATGAGCAAAGTCGCGGATTCAGGTTGTATATACTGTGGATCAGCAAAAGACGATGCCCATCATACATTTTTTGTGTGCAGGCAGTAGGAGCAGCAGAGGGCGCTACTGGAGGAGAACACTGGAAGGGTTACCCCAGAAGGCATCGTCCCCCTGATGTTCTGCAGCCAGAAGACACGGGGAAGGGTTGCCCGTTCGAGTCGAGGATATCCTCAGATGGAAGAAGGCGGACCTTCTCTAGATTCTTCTATTTTGCTTGGATATGGTGGCGCCCAAAGGCGAACATCCTGGTCACCTCCCCGAAGTAATGCCGAACGGCGGTTTCCGGGGTGGGGAGTTGAGCCAGGGAGAGGAGGTCTCCTCGGTGCACGCCCGCCGACTCCGGCTTGCAACTCTTTTCAGAGCTGCGGAGAGCTGTCGAGGGAATGCACCGAGGAGGTAGTTTTTTATTGGGTATGCCTTTCTGTTGGTGATTCCCACATACCCAGGGACTGGTGACCCGGGATCCATAAAGGATTTTTCTCCTCCTCTATCAAAAAAAAAATCATGATAAAAATACGAAATCATTGAATGACAAATCACAAGCTATAAATTGATAAACGTTGATCTATTAATATCTAATAATTGCTTATGCTGGAATCGCGGATACGAGTTCAAATTTATTTAAAAGTCAAGATGAAAAAAAAATTATTTTATGATAATGGTGGAAGTTATATTAGCTTATAACTTTCTAATAACTTATATCCATAATTTTTTACTAAATTTATGTATGATCATTTTTTCTACTAAATAAATATATAAAAAATAGAATAAAAATATTTTATAGTAACAGAAATGAGTTTTATTATTCATTTTATCCGTACTAAATTTTCACTACTGAAAGTAAAAATATTTGTTTTAATATATAAAAGAACATTAAAAAACGTTAATATTTATTTTAAGATTACTTTTGACTATTTTTTATATTAAAAATAATGTTGTTTTTAATATTTTCAACTTTAATTTTCATGTTATTTTTTATTGTATTTTGAATAGAAAATTTGGATATTGTGATATTGATAAAAAAAAGGAAGACAAAAATATTCAGGTAGTACCAGGTACAATAAAAAAAGCTATTGTAGATGTTAATTAAAGTATTGTAGATGTTCTTATGGCGTCTCGATTTGTGTGCCATTCACAAATAGTATAACAAATGTAGATATAAGTATATGAACATTCACAGTAGTATATATCAGCAGAGCATATCTCATGGACACCGAAGATAAATCGCTGTCTCTCGTCGGTGTGCACGTAAAATAATGAACACTCCTGCAGCTGCGCTTTTTGCGAGCGAAACTATATAAGAACGGAGTAATGCACAGGAGACCATTAGGCTACTTTATGAGTTGCTTTAAAGCACTCAGACCAAAAGCTTCATTCTAAAGTAAGTTTGTTTTTCATTCTAAATTAACTTGGTTTTCTAGTACCTTGAAATGGAATTGCTTTTAATTAATCCGAAATATTAATGATAAATTTATTTGTTTTTTTTTAAACCTACCCTTATATTTGACAGTGGTACTATTATAATCGATCAACAAATATAATTTGAAGTTCAAATTTGTTATGAAAGAGATTCAAATATGAATGTGAAGTTTAATAAACTATATTTTAAAAAGAACCGCCATTTTTCGACTACTTTAGCGTTATCTGGTGACGATTTAAATTCAACTCGGCAACTTTTAACATCTGACAACGCTGCAAGTTACCATTATCAGTAAATATATAATATCAGTTCAAAACTGGTTCAATTCTTAACTTCAAAGTTCATAATATTTTCATAATATTTTCAATATTTTCAATATGTCATTTTCATAACCGTGAAACCGTCTATATATTAGTTGCTGTAGCATCCATAGCTATCAGAAGACAAGGTATTAGTTCATGATTTTGAATAAACAAAAATACAGTTTAATTTTGTACACGAGTTAAAACAATTATTTTTCATTCTTTTATGTAATTCTTAAATAATAATAAGACAACTACGTGAAACCAAATTATGAATAATCGTTAGATTTAACAATCAAAATCGTCAAGGTAAGATGCATTTACGTCATGTGTCTTAATCGTTAGTCATTTCTTTTAGGAAGAACACTTTGCAAAACAACTATCTTTTTAATAATATCTTTTTATCATTACTAACAAAAGGTAATTAATATGCTTAGAGAATCTGAAAATGGGTAATGCAGGTAGTAATCAAACTGTCAGTCACCATGTCAGCAATGTACAGCATGAGAGGCATCATCACAGGCATAGTAAAGAACACCATCCACCGCCATCCCCAGGAAAAGATGATCAAGCTTTTATGTTTGACAAGAAATCTGCTCAAAAACTTGTCTTTCAATCTTCTCAAGATGAAGAAGAGTCTTATTTTACAAAGGTATTTCATTTGTTCAGCATACCATTTCATGATTTAAATTTAGAATTATAAACAAATATTTTTTGATAAAATGCTTATAACTCTATAGCTAAATAATACTACCAAAACAACAATGACACATCTACTTTATTCTTCGATAAAATAAATTAATTTTAAAAAGTTATAAATAATTTCATAAAAATGAAATTATACTAGTTTCAAATTAATGTTTACCAATAATTTTTTCAATTTTATTTTTTTACTACAAAATAGAGAGATGCTAAGGAAGATGACAATTATCCCAGTACACGACCTCGATCTAATACTGTCTCAGAAGGAACCACAGTTGCTGAAAGAAAAGTATTACCCACTGTATTTAAATGGGAAGGGGGTGGCAAGCAAGTATTTATAAGTGGTACATTTAGCGATTGGAAGACATTGCCTATGGTTAAAAGCCATGGAGATTTTGTTACAATTATAGATTTACCTGAAGGAGATCACCAATACAAATTTTTTGTTGATGGAGAATGGAGACATGATCCCGGCCTTGTAAGTTACAAATTTACCCATTAAAATTTCATTTGTATTATTTTTATTTACTTTTATTGAACTCTATATCAATTCTGTTTTTAATGCTAGAAAGTTGTGGATAATGGAATGGGATCAAAAAATAATTGTGTATCTGTCAAACAATCCGATTTCGAAGTCTTCCAAGCACTTGCAAAAGACAGTGAAGGCATAATTAGTAGTGCTCAAACTGAATATGGTCAAGAGGTACCTCCACAAAAACCTTGGGAAAAAACTCCTGGGCCTCCAATTTTACCACCACATTTACTACAAGTCATTCTTAATAAAGACACACCTTTATCGGTAAGAAATTAAAGAAATTTTTAATATTTGAACTTATCTTAAATCTTATAAAATAGGTAAACTAAATAAATTCAATTATTTAGTAGATTTAGTAGAAAAACTAAATTTGATAATAGGAATTCAAATATTAATATAAAAAAGAATTTGAAAGTATTATTATTCATGGTATATATATATATATTTATTATTAATGGCAATAATAATAGCTATTATTGTGGGTTCTGAAAAAAATTGTACTTATGTCGACTGTATTGAATTAAATTAATAAATATTTTTATCGGTCTTAGAGTCTTTATAATATTATATATTAGATAAAAATATTTATTAATTTAATTATATTCAAATTGAACGTTTGTTGCTTTCAATATTATATAAGTTGAACAAACATTTTTAAATTATTAATTAGTTAGAAATAGATGAGTCTTATTATTCTACCAAATACTATAAATTTATGATATAAAAATAATTTTAAAACAAATAAGAAATTTGTATATAATAAAATTATTTACTTATATTGATATTGTTTTTTAGTGTGAACCAACACTTTTACCAGAACCAAATCATGTCATGTTGAATCATCTTTATGCATTAAGTATTAAAGATAGTGTGATGGTGCTTTCAGCAACTCATCGTTATCGTAAAAAATATGTAACAACTCTATTGTATAAACCAATATAATTCTAAAGAATTGAAGACATTTTTCTACATGAGATGTACTTAGATAATGTAGTTCTATGAATAGGGAGAAAAATTGGTGATATAACTTATCCTGAAGTTTTTCAGATTTTTAGATTTGAAATTAAGTGACACAAAGTACAAAAAGTCACAAGGGTATGCACATCATTATTATACCTCAAATTGTAACATATGTAATTATTTATTAAGATGAAGTTTTGAAGTAAATGATAAACTGTTTTTGCTAGAGAGTATCTTAAACAATTGTATATACAATAACTTTTCCTTTATTTTAATAATATTTTTCTTTCATTTATTTAAACTTCATTAGTAAATATTTGATTAGCGATAGCATATGGAGGTTTAGATCTTGTACTTAAAAAATATTGTCCTCTTGCGGACTTGTCTACATGCTCTCCTAGTAAAACAGTTTTTGAATTATCGCAAACACCTTGTCTATAATTATCCCATGAATCACATTGTATTGATATTAAACCAGTTTTTGAAGTAATGCTCTCAGCGAAATACTTGTATGCTCGTCCATGACTGCAAGCATCTAAAAAAAATTTTAGTAAAAAAGAAAAAACTTAAAAGAATAAATATTTACAATATTTTGAAATACAGATAATAATACCAAAGTTATAAAAATTATTTGGTTGAAGCATTTCTTATAAATTTAATATCCTGAGTATTGATGCATAAAATTTACTGATTCTGTAAGTAGTGCATCTAACTTTTTATGATAAAATATTTAAGAAAATGTTAGTACCTATTACTTCGGGTAAACAACAGCATCCTGGTTGAACAGGAGTTCCAGCATTTGGATAAAAATCTACATGGCCTAATGGCTCATAAAATGCAAGCCATTTGCCACAAGTGTGTATTACATCTACAAATTTCGCAGCCATGTGATTAAATTTATTTGTAATATTTTTGCTCTGTATATTAAAGCCAGGACGAGCAGGATCTAAACCAGTTATTCTTCCAAGTTTACCAGAAGCTACTTGCTGGCCAATATAACTTGCCACATGTGCTCCCAATGAGTGTCCTTTTTATAAACAAAAGTATTCAAAAATGCATCTTAATTATTGATAATGCTAACTAAAATATTAAATTTAATAAATTTAAATTAAACTTAATTATAATGGAATTATTTCAGTGAACTATATAACATTATCTTAAAATTAGGTCTTAAAACAAAGTCATTATGATCATAATATTGTATTGGTATAAAAGCTTTAGATAACTTGAAACACATAATTGTAAATTGAATAAAATCTAATCTCAATTTTTTTAAACCCCTTTAAAACCCATATGTAAGAAATAGAATAAGCATAGTTAATTAAATGGCACTCTGGAATGAATCAGGTCTAATTTACAAAAAAATATAATAGCTACATTAAATTGATTAGATACAATATGTTTCTTTGAAATTACTATAGCTCAAATATGACATTCTGGACGATCTAATCATAAATTTACTGAAAAATGAGCTTTGTAAAAACAAATTAAATTATAATTTATTCACATTTTTTCAAAATTTTCTATAATTAACCATTGAAAATTTCACTTTCATAATGTTTGATAACCATCTTCAATTTTTTTGCCAAAGCTAAACTTTATGCGTCCTACAATAAAAAGCATTACATTTCAATATTTCAACATGGATAGGTTGTATATCATAATTAAAAAAAAGACTGTTTAGACAGAACAAGATTCTGACAATTATGCATGTCATTTTCCTCTTTATCTGATCAATATTTTAAATTTCTGATTTATTTTTGTGAAAAAAGAAACTCGTAGTAGTAAGACATTTTTTGTATACTTTTAGTTTTCCCGGGATATTTAAATGCATTATAATCATCCTTTTAATTTGTAAATGTTGTTAAAATTTTATTTCCATTAATTCTTTCTCATTCGCACTATCAGTCTTTTTTCGAAAAGTCTGCAATTCGCATAATGTAAAAAAATAACAACAGAAAATGTCAAAAAATTTTATGTTCTCACAAATCTCCGTTATTCGCAGATCAATTGATAATATACAAATAATCTAAAACGCTGTTCAAATGTCCCTTTATTTATTTGAATCATACACCCGATCAGTGTGTATCCAAAAGTGTTTTTTAATTTACAATTAACAACCATAAAACTTCACTTTCCATTTTTATTGGAATTTTATGTGAACCTTTTTATCCTTTCAGCGAGTTGTATTCGTGTATTATAGAAAAACTCCAGAATTCTTTTATAACTTTTTTAAAGCCAAAGATATTCTACCTTTCAGTACCTTTCAGAAT
Organism: Sycobia sp. Sy_11; assembly: GCA_018907035.1. NCBI lineage: Eukaryota > Metazoa > Arthropoda > Insecta > Hymenoptera > Epichrysomallidae > Sycobia > Sycobia sp. Sy_11. Next base: position 460,814 of record JACCIC010000073.1, on the reverse strand, counting down.
TAGTGGTTAATAAATGTTACGCTTCACGTTTGGAGAAAACAAAAAAAGGCATACAAAATGGGACAGTATTATAGCCATTTCTGGATCCTCCTTTAGTATCATTCTCTAGTTTATAATAACCTTGCAGAAGGTTAATAAATAGAATATTAAAAAAGTGATCTAATGTGACCCTAATATCGCTCCCTGGGTTCTGTTGTTAAAATAGGGCTCAAAGAGCTTCAGAACTAGTGACCAATTTGCTAAACATACATAATCTCATGTTGGTATAGATAAACCCTTTTTCCAAGTGCCTAATGGAAACTTAAAAATAATTAATAATGGAGTAATTTACGAATTAATACAAGACTTGATAAAGAACTTAAGTATTACAATTTTAATCATGTTAAGTACTGCTCTCTGTAATTATAGTATATATCGTTCATTATATACGCGATGACGAAACATTTATATGGTTGATTGAAATATATTACAAAAATGCAACTTATACAAGAGAGAAACAGGCTGATGAATAATTTAAACAGAAATTTTCCCAAAATAAATTAGCAATCACAAAATCAGTATAGAACCTTGTACGTTAAAATAATACATTATTACTGGTGTGCCAAAGCGTACCGTAAGTCTATGTACATTTTTCAGAATTGAGTTTTCAATTGAACTACCTAATTTAAAATAAGAACAAAAAAAATTTATTACTCCATGTTTTACGCTAATTTTGATTTTAAAAATCAAATGATTTTAAATTAATTTAAAAATTTATTTTCAGTATATTCTAAATAAAATTAAATGTAAAAAATACTTTAACTTCTATCACAGTTTTCAAAATTATTGATAATTGAAAAAAAAAAAAACAAAAACATTGTCGAAGAAATTAACAGTCAACCAATATTCCAGTTATATATATATATATATATATATATATATATATATATATATATATATATATATATTATTTATTTTTGTGGCTCAGTTTTTATATCTTACCAATAACATGGACGTCATCAGGCGACAAACCAGTGGCATCAATAATAAAATCAATGAATTGTGAAGACTCCTTAGCAACTTTGATGGTATTGGCTACAGGTCCAGCGTAAAAAGTACTCGCCGCCAAAGGCTCCCAATTAATTAAAATAATATTATAATCGCCATAACGCAAATATTCTGAAATCCAAGTAAAAGAATAAGCATAATGTTATAATATAATTTTAAAAAATTAATTTATATATGATTTTTAATTATAATACAACAATGAGACTACAATTTGTTCATAATTAAAAATTGTACGTCAACTCTTAACTTATTACTCATTTTTGCTGTACTGATCAGGAGGAAATTTCCTACCTTTAAATCGCTTATTTTAATCAATTTTTTCGTTTGAATTTTTGATATTTGAATTGATGAATCTAAGAGTAGTTAAATTCTAAAACTCCAAAACATGAATATTATATAGAACGTGACTTTAACTCTATAATTAACATTAGACTGATAAATTATTAAATAGGTGCTGAATTAGTAGACTGTGTCTATTTAATAAATCGGTATAGGCTGTTAATTCAGAATTAACTTTTAATTTCTATTTCATCTTTTTATTAATTGCATATGTTTATTATTCAATCTTTCTCCATTAAGGTATCTAATGCAACTAGAAACTAATGCAGTGATATAAAAATGAATAAGTATAGTTTCGCTGGTTTCACACTTTGAAGCATACGCAAATGTAATATAAAATTTATAATAACATAACTGAGGAAATTTTGAGCATTAGGATTAGCTACTCGAGAAATAATCTACTTAGACATTAAGAATCAAGTTTAATAAATTTGATTAAAATCTGTCTTCCAAGCTTGGAGCACTGCATATATATCATAGAACACATAAAAGATTTTTAAAAAAATTTTGAATTATAAAATATTTTTAATGGTATTTGGTATTTATATACTATATACTATATACTATACTATATACTATATACTATTTTAAAGATATAAACTTTAAAATAGTATATACAGTATTTCTAAGTAATAATATTCTCTCTATTGATTATTAAGTATATGTTAAATGAAAAATAAAAGCTACATTTTGTGTACATGATATCAGACATCCGTCTAATACAGGTCGCGACGCGTTGCTGATTGATATGCACAACAGCAACCGGATAGATGAAACTATATACAAGTTTCTATTATCTCACGAACTAATTGAGATATTTTAATAAGTTTGAAGTGCACGAGTTCTTTTTAAAATGATAAGTTTAAAATAACAAAATGTTATAGTTCGATTATATTCTATACGTTTTCTCTTTATTTTACATATGTATTGTATAATATATAAATTAAAATAAAAATACTACAATTTCTACAGAAATTTTGAATAATGGAAGACTTTTTTTAAAAAGCAAAAAATACAGCACTGAACTTTAACAAACAAAGCGCTGCAAAGAGGCATATAATTGAAATTGGAACAGCCGCCGTTTGATCAAATTCAGTCAAAGTTTATATTGATGGGGATGTCTGTGGGCTATGAATATATGAGGCACATTCAAGAACAAGCTGCAAAACTCGAAGCCAAACAATATAGTAAAAAATTGTGAAATTATGATTTATTAGGCATTCATGAATATTGTCAAACTCTGATAAGTTTGTTAAAATTATTCTATAATTTCAAATTCTACTTTTTAATTTGTAACTTTTCGAAATTTTGACAACATAAATATGTCAAATGTAAACGAGATAAAGAATTTTTCTATTTCCTATAATACACTATGTGTATGATTGTTTTTCAATTTCATAAAAAAGAAAAATAATTAAGAAGGAATTATTAATATATTATGTGGATTATATGGAGACCGTGTTCTAAAACTTACTTAAATCTATAAGAGAGGAAAAAGAGAAAAATTAATATTGAAATTATAAACTTTTCCTCATAAAGGGCAATCATTCTACAAGATCTTTGAAAGAATGTTATAATTATATAAACAACGTTTTTTCGATAGAAAGGACATTCTTTTTACCGGCTCCAAAAACGGAGGTTTGCAATTCAAAGTATGTATATTTGTTTTCTTTTCATTCTTATTCGGCGAGTATTTCTTTACGAGGTCTGTCTGGAAAGTATCGTGCCTACTTTTATATCTCCGCGCCATAGTGTTCGAGCGACCTCTACGGGACATGAATGTCAATAGTATGGTCTCAGGAACCTATCGGTTGCTTGATGACAGCTGCCTTACGTATAGTTCGTGCGCAGCGTGTGTTTGTTTACAAAACTATTTTTGAGTTCAGCAGATTTGTGATTATTAAAAATGACTGAAAAACAAGATAAACGAATTTGCATCAAATTTTGTTTTCAACTCGGCAAAACAAGTTTAACAACTATTCAGATATGGCAGAAGGCCTTTCGGAATGAGTGTATGAATAAAACACAAATAAAAGAATGATATAATCGTTTAAAAGGAGGCCGCACTTCTATTGATAGTGATTCTCGTTCTGATTGACCTTCGACGATGAAAACATTAGAGAATATTGAGCGCGTACGTTTTGCGATCGAACAAGATCGTCGTATGACTGTGCGGGAAGTACATAAAGATCTTAGAATACCAAAAACTATCATTTAGAAAATTTTAACTATAAATTTATAAATTACACACGAAGTTCATTCCGAAATTGCTCAGTGCAGAGCAACATATGCTTCGCTTAAAAATCGATCAGGACAACTTCAGTGGAAGCATTCTGGATCATCAAAACCGAAAAAAGCACGTCAAACTCTGAGCAATGTGCAGTCAATGTTGATTGTTTTTTCGATTATGAAGGTGTTCTGCAGCATTAATATGCACCGGCAGGTAAGAGAATCAATAAAGAATATTACGTTCCAATTTTGAAACGTTTGTGCGAAGCAGTCAGAATTTTTTAGTTGATACATTAATTCTCAGGACAGCTTTTGTTTTCAATGAATTTTTTAGTAATTTTTGTAGTTAAATGGATTTTTTTCACCAACAAAGAACAACCTTCAAAATTATATTTTATTTTAAAAAATTCCACTGTCTTTCAGACTATAATACGTAGTCCACTAATTTATATTCTTGTTAATAATAATTTTTTTCGTAGAAAAATTTTAATTTTACTTAAAATATATGCCAATAAAAAAACGAGATTTTTAAATTCATTTTTGATTTCTTGAAAACATTGTATGACTGATTTTATATATTTATATTAAAAAAATAATCTTTTACAAGCTAATAAGTATCTATAAACATTCTCTAAAACCCATATTATATATATATATATATAATATGTTACAAAAACTACTTAAAACAACAAATTCAAACATTTACAATGACCGACGCACATATTAAACGCTAATATTTTTGTATTTATGTAATAAATGTACTATCTCAATATTTATCATTAATTGTTACTTAGAAGAATATTTAAGTAAATTCTAATTGTTATTCTTAGATTACGGAACCGGATTTGATAATTTCATATTATGATACTACATATCTCGGTATAAGTTTTGTCTTAAAAGCGATATATTCGTTTTATAAATGTTATACATTTCTCTTTATTTATTTTTTATAATTATATATTTATTTATTAGATTATATTTTTTAGTTAAAATTTAATTTAACGGACTGTGCCTTGGGCTGTGGTTATATACTCTTTTATATTGTGGAATATAAACTGTTCCAATCTTTTAACAATATTATTTATATAATTATGAATTTATAATATATTATTTTTTTAAATGTTATAAATAAACATTATAAATCAAATTTGAAAAAGTTTTCTTTTCTAGACCGTTTGCTTAAAATTTGCGTAAATATAGAATATATACGTAAATAAAATGCATGATAAAATACTCATACATTCTTAATGTATTCAGCTTTTTTATTTATTATTTAAATTTTTAATTTCTTATTTTCGAAAAGCTTACCTCTCATGATACCTACTACACTTTCACTGCTAATACTAGATTTCCAACCATGGGTAATAAACTTGGTTGGTTTGGAAGGTGAAAAAGGTGAATTCTTCAATGTGATTGAATCATTTGTAAATAATTCTTCGCCTTTTTCTGGGTTAGATCTATTGTAAAATAAATGATAAACAAATAGATATATATTAAAATTATAGTAATACTTTAATATCGTGATTCCTAAATAGATGTACTTAATAATTTAAATATTAGACTTATTAATTTTCAAATACCAATTATTATTTTAAAAATATAAAAATTACTAAAACATACATTATGTAATTTTTTCAACAAATGATACTACCTTAATTGTTATTATTGGAATAATGCGATCGAAAAAATTCCTTTAGGTATAAGAATAAGGACTATTATTTTAGCCATAATAAATAAAAATTAAAAAATAATAATTGACACAACTAAATAAATATATCATTGTACTTTAAAATTTTATGTTATCTCCTGTTTATTTATACACAGGTATGCAACCATATTACGGAAACGAATGAGAAAAATATCTAAGAACCGATGTTTTGAAACACCAGGTCCAAGCAAACTGCTTCTCCAGTGTTGAACGCTCAAACTAAGAAAAAAAGTAAGCAGCCCAGGCATTGTCTACAGACCGCGAAAATTAGAAGACCAATAAAATACAAGGTGTTTTTTAATTTCTTTTGCAATAAATAAAGTTCAAAATTATGTGAAATAATAATTTGTATTAATATAATTAATTTGAAAAATAAAATATCTTTACTAGAAAAGTGTGATTCGAAATCATTAAAATAATTTGTATATTATCGATACGGACGATATCATTTTAATAAAATTACGAAATGTTAGGTATGCGAGTATCTAATTGTAAATAATATGAAGATGAAAAAAGACAAAATGTTTATGTTAGAAAAGTATAATATGCCTTCATCCGATTGAACATTCAAATTCCAAAATATTTCGATCGTTAAAGATCCTTTTTAAAGTTGCTAAATTGATAAACAATAGTTTATGCGCATCTATATATGTTACTACATAATCTGATGACTAATAATTCTACTTAGGAGCATTAAAAACAACTTATTAAAACATATTTACTATACTGAAAATATTAACCAAGTTCTTGGAAAAAACGCGTAAAGTATTTTTAAAAATTTTTAGAATTAAATGATCACAAACCAGCAGTATTATTCTAACAATATTTATGATAAATAATTTGTAATCAAATAAAAACTAAATAATAATTCTTTATCCAAATAAGATCGCAAGAATCGTTACATCGTTACATGCCCTCATTAAATCTAATAGGATTTATTGCAGTTTAGATCCTCTATACAGATTACAGTTTAGTCCGGCACTGATAAGGGATGATACTTTAATACTACATCTTTACTTTCTTTACACATAAATAAAATTATACTGCGAATTGCTACTATGTAACGCACCGTGTATATAAAATGAAAGAGACTTTTTCATCGAAAGCGTCGCGTTCTTCCAAGTCCATTCCTTTGAGCACCGCAACTTGAGGCCGCCCTTTTCCATCCGGCATAAAGATCCAATCTTTACCATAACCATCGTACTTTTCTTTTAGACCATTATCCCAAGCTTCAATTATTTTTAGAGTAGAAAAGATCCACAGCAATTGGAAACATTTTTGAAGGAGTATGCTTAGCATGTTGCCTATTAAGTTTTTCTTTTTATTTTTACAGCCTAATACAAAATTCAAGAAGAGAAAAATACAACTGCATTACTTGTGTTGCTATATGTTTTTCATACATACTATTTTCATTAATAAATTGCATAACAATATCATATTTAGAAGAACTAATGGATATTTTATCGATTCAACAGTCTTGTTATAAATAATTGTAATGTATTCTACATTGACGGAAATTTTAAACTTCTTTGAAATTACTTACTACTGATCGCTCCGTTTAATTGTCATAAAATGCTTTTAAAAAATATATAAATTAACTTATAGGAATGAATATAGAGGGAAATACTGAAAAATTTCAAATATTAATAAAATTGATAACTAAGAAATAACATAAATTATGTACGTTTTCTCTTACGCATATAACACCTGTTGTATATATGCCTTTTATAAAACTATTATAATTATATTAGTTTACTTAAGACATAAAGTCTCTGAAGAAGAACCACAGCAACTTGAAATATCGGAGTTTGCAAATGCACAGAGTTTTCAAGAAGGGGCCAGAACAATTAATTTTCATTTCTATATTTCAAATACTGCGAGGGTGATTATAAATGACGGTTGTTCGACAGTCCTTCTAATTTATTAGCTTAAAAAACAGACTGTAAGGTCAATTAAAATATGTGTTTGTTTGCTTTAGATCAGTTGATAAAAGTAAGCTTTTTAATTCAACATTATACTTTATGAGAATAAAAATAAATATTTTTGTGCAAAAAATACTAAATTATTTGTAAAAATAGTACTAATACAATGTACAAGAATAGTATATTATTTCAATAGAGATGAAAATAGGCGTTATCCGACGGGGTTAATGACTGATGTACTTTAGTATCCTACCCGAATATGTTAAAAATGCTATATTTATGTTTTGTGTCTATAGTAACGTATCCTTTGGACACAAATTGAACTTTTATATCGAATTCAATTAAAATTTTTGATTAAGAAAATATTTCAAATAACAGATTTATAGAAAATAAAAAATTACTCTAGAACTGATGTTTTGCGAGGAAAATTCAATGAAAAATGAACATTTCTAAAAATAAAATGATTCAAAAGCAGTATAGATATGCAGGAGTCAATTAACTAGATATTTCACCACATTTATACTCTAGGGGATCCACCTCAACGCGAATATCGAAACATCTCCAAAAGCATCCCTTATACATCTAAAAAATGTTGAAAGTTTAGAGAATGTGTTTTTTATGATATCTACCACTTTTATTAAAAACTGTTCTTTTTTTCAATTAAAACGTTTTTTCGTATCTTTCGAGATAAATGCCAAAAACCATAATTTTAACAGTTTTTCGCAATCAAAATCAATTTAAACCAAAATACTACTATCGGATGAGCAGACTAATCAGAAGATGTAAGATGCAAGGAATTTTTTAGGAGATTTCGGAGTGTAAAGAAGTTTAATTTGATTTCCTGTGTATATATATACTACCCCAAAAGGAGATATAACGAAATATATTAATACATATTTATTAGAAAGCATAAGATATTTAGATCCAGTGCTCGCACTGATATTGTTATATGATCATAAAAAGTAATCCGTTCACCTTGAAAAACTATAAATATAACCGGTTTTTTCTCTGCACTTCAAATTAATTAAATTTTACTATATTATAAATAATTTGTTTATCTATACATAAACATAGTTTTTTTATATATTAACAATAATTCTCTTCACCAATGAAATTTATAATTATCTCCCTATACACTCAACTGGCAAATTTTTATCGGCAAACACCTATTTAGCTCCGTATAGTACGGAACTGTGTTTTAAGTATACTCTTTTCATGAGAAAGAAAAAATGTTCTCCTTCGATGTGGAAAAATACCTAACAATTTAAAAATAAGTCAATTTATGAATGAGATATGGCTTTCAAACGGTATAAAATTCCATTTTTGGAAATCTAATTATTTTCGCGCATTATTTCTAAAGAATTATATTCGAAGATATTCCTTTCGTTATATAAATATAAAAAAACATATGTAAATCGAGCTCTAAGATTAATTCAATAATCAAATATTTCAAAAACATATATCTTAACTTTTCAAAGATTAATTTTATTGTTTTAGATTCTTTAGGTAATATCCTCAAACAGCTTTTTAAATCAAATGACAGATTTTCTTTTATTAATTTTTGTCTCTAAGATTCGATTTCCAAGATAAAGTATAAACTACAAAGGATGTCTCAAATTTAAGACGAAACAATTTTCTTCGACTATCACGTATAATGTGTAAAATATAAACCTGTCGTGGCCTAGGATGTGAATGAAAAAACATAACAATTGTGCAATATAAAATTTCTATTGTAATCGACAATTTATAAGTCTTAAATAAAATGTTGCTCCTTTGAGATAGCCGTAACGAATTATTCTACACAACCTTTGTTTTAAATAATATATGGCATGAAGAAGCAAAAGTGTTTATTAATCGAGGTGAATATGATGTCCTCACCGATAAACGTTTCTTTTCCTCTCTTGTATCATAATATGTACTGCATACAATAATTCATGAAAATTTTCTTTTATTTATATGAAAAGATAAATATAAACAATTTCTTTTAAAAAAACTTGTTTCCAGCAAAACAAATTCGAATGATGAACTACTCACAGATCATCGTATTACAAATAAATAAATATTATAAAATTTTTTGTAATGAATAAAATTGTCTTGTTAAAAATGAATAGAAACAACTGTATAATTATATTGTTATGGATTAAGGAATTGAAAAAAAATTGTTTTTAAATCAATGTAATGGTTATTTTCCTTATTATTTCAAATCGTATAAAATTTCTATTACATATAATTATATACAAAATCAATTTATTTTCAATAGTAATATGACTACATGTTTAATTAACATCTATTATAAAGATGATGTAAATTACAGGCGAATCTTGATAAAATTTAAGTGTGGTTAACTAAATATATAAAAACTTATTAGAGAATTATTTTTCAGCAAATAACAACGAATTTTATGCAAAAATAGATCTTAATTTTATTCAAACGTATTTTATAAAACTCTTTACAGTTTGATAATGTACACCAAATCTATACTATCTTAAATCTATTACCAAAGTGTAGTCAGTTTACTTTGTAATAAATGATTCTGGAACATACTTCGTTATAAACAGAATGTTCTTAGTTGTACTTACAATTGAATAATTTCAGCTTTATATTAAATAATTTTAAAACTTTTCATTAATTTAATATATTGTATTTTAAGTTTAAATAAAATAAAAAATAATAACAATGACATATATATATATATATATATATATATATATATATATATATATATATATATATATAGAATTTTAAGTTATACTACATTTATAATTTATGCCAATTGAAAACGAGATTTTAAATATAACTAGTATAAACTTTTATTCCACATTCTTTCAATAGATTTATTTAAATAAATTTTAAAAAATTATAACTTTCTTTAATTTCAGTCCAGAAGGAATCGCGAGTATGATTCTTTATTGCTTAATAATTAATTAAATATATTTTATAATAGCTTTTAAATTAAACTCGGAATCACAATAGCAAGATCTTACTAGTAACTGTATTATGAAAATTAATGTAGACGCCTTATAAGTAGTTTCTCAGCTACCTTGAATCAAATAGTGTGTGATTTGATACTTTTCTTTAATGCATTATCAAAAACCTTATCATTATCTTAAAAAAACCTATCAACTATGTAGAAGTCCGAAATGTAATTGTAGGTTACTAGAATGCATGTAATTATAGGCTCATATACACAATCACTGTTTATTTAATGACCTTACTTGACGAGTTTAGAGTTAGATAAGGAAAAATGGTTCCGGTGTCGATACAAAAAACAAGTTTGCTCTACCTTTTCACATATTTACGAGCGCCTCTACTCTATAATATACAATGACAATATAATTTACATATGTATACCTATAAAGTACACTAATTCTCAGCAATGCCAAAAACTCTCATTGTGACACAACATTATATGCCACAAAACTTTATTCAATACTACTAAATTAACCATAAATTCACAGCAATTGAGAAGATTCATTGATATGTTAATATCAAAAATATTGTTGAATATGAATGTTGAAGATGATTTTCTCGTTCTGTAAAAAATAATAATAAATTATAAACCAAGTAATTAATTTTTATAAAAATATGTTAATTATATTTATATTCATAAATACTTTTAAAATAAGCATAAAAAATAATGCATTATTATAAGAAAAATCGAATGGTGCTACTATTCAAATAAAATAGAATGAAGTCTGAAAAAGCTATTAAATACTGTTTTAAATTTTATTTTAATTTTTGTTGAAATTCTATTAAGTTTTCTGTTAATTTTATTAAGTATTATTTTGGCAGTCTAACAGACAGTTTTATACAAATAGCATATATAATTTACCTTATATAAATAAATAGTTGTTTTTTATAATTGTTAAAATTTTAATAAACACTGTTATTAGAATTATAAATGTTAATACAAATTAATTTGATCTATAATAATCATGAACTATTCTTTTAAAAATCAATTGTTTATATAACATGTATTTTCAACTATATTTAACTTACTTTCATTTAATGTATTTAAACCATACTCTCCATCACCATGTAATCCAATTAATGGTACTTGCGGAAAAATTCTTTTAAATACTGCAATCTCCATTTCTTTTCTATGCAACCGCTCACAGCAAGCAAACATCAGTCCAAGAGAAAATTTTTTTAATTTAATTTTTTTTTTCAGTTCATTTAATTTATCTTCTATTTGAGCTTCAGTACAACATAAACGAAGTAAAACAGTTGACCAACTCTGAAGAGATGGACTAGATAAAGTAATAGCTGTCCAACAAGGCACTTCAGAACATGTGCGAGATGAACTGCTTGCTTTACAAAGTTTCAAGTCTACGCACACTCCACCCCAAAGCGAAAGAGTTCCTGGTTTATATCTTAAATAATAAAAACCTATTATTTTAATTAATTGTTCCATAATTACATAGGAAAAAAGATACAATAAATACCTTTTTTGTAAGCCTTTCATGATCGTTTTTGTGAAATCGTAGCCATCTTGATTTGTTAACATAATAATGCATTTAGTTTTTTCACTTTTTGAAGGTAACAACTGTTTAAGCAATTTTTTAGCATGAGCATTTATATCTGTTTCACAGCAATCATTAAACATATGTTTATCTGCATGAAATATTTTATTTCTTAATTCTGGTATTTCAGGTAAAAAAGTACATACACCCATTCCATTTTTATTCTCAAATTTCATATCATTTAAAATAATATCATATCCTCCAAGGATTATAGAACTACAGTTTGATGGAAGATTTTCACAAAAGCAACCTATAAAATATTGTTAATTTAACTTTGTTATCAATATTATTTTAATATTCAACATTTAACTCATAAAAAATTCTAAAATTAATCCTAATTTTATGTATAATTAAATTCAAATTACAATCTCTACAAAATAAAAATATTTAAAATATATATGTATCTAATAAATATTATTTTTAAATAAATAATAAACATTTTAACTTAATTTATTACATATATTGCAACATATACCTTTAGCAACCCATTCATTTTCTTCTTGAACTTTTGTACATACTAAACCAAGTCTTGCTTTAATCCTCAAATCTTTACCTATATGGCTAACATTATATGCATCTGTTAAATCATCTTCAGTCACAACTTGGAAATTTTTAAAAATGAGTTCTGGAGCTCGTCTGGTATTTGCTTCATTATTTGCAGCATCCCTCCAAGATCTAAAATGTTATAAAAATAGAATATTTGCTAATAGCCAGAAGGATGCTTATAAAAATATATACTTTCCTACAAATATTAGAAACTGTATAAAGATCTCTGGCACTTAAATATTTAAATATTATTCTTAAAACATCATAGGTTAGTATATTTTGCACTGTTATTTGCTTTTCAGTTACAATTACATTTTCTTGATTTTGGCTTGAAGTATTGTCTGTATTTAACTTTTTCACACAAGATTCCATTATTTTATTAAGTATAAATAAATCCTTACAGAATTTACATAGGCAAGTACATCAAAAACAAACAACTAATACGATATATGATAATTAATATATACTGTAATAATACCCAAGTATACTAATTCACAAATAGGTTCGCAATTCACAAAATAATACCTTATCCTTCCCCATAGTCCAGAGGATCACAGCGCCACTCCAGATTAGCGTCAGATTGCTATTACCAGCTGTTACCTTTTGTTACCTGCTGTTACGCGTGAAACACGCATGATCTGGTTACGTCAAAATACCGGTCACGCGTTGACTAAATCGACAGATGATTAACTACAAACAGCTACAAAATAACGTATGTGATATCTGGTGATATCTGGTGATATACACATGCTCAAAAACACATTTTCTCCAAATTCTTTATATAGTAATAGTAAAGCATGGCATAAAGTTTCTAGTCTTAAGATATATGAAACAGCCGCAAAGTATATGTATAGCAATATAAAATTTTATTTACTCATATATTATAAAGAATATTAATTTATATATAAAGAAAAAAATAATAAAATTTGATCAATAATATCAAAACGTTTAAATAACTAATACAAAATATAAGCCATATATTTCAGGTGTACAAAAAAGTTTTATATATAGCTGAAATAAAAAAAGTATTTAAAGTGTTTTGAACTAGATTGTACTAGATTCGTAGTTTACAAATATGAATTGTGTCATAATTAGGAATAATAGGAAATAAAGATGTAACAAGTGGCTGTAAAGGGATAACATGGAGCAACTTGTATGCATCAAAAATTACGTAGTAGAATTCATCCAAAAAAACTTTTAATAAAAGTCAAAATAATTAGGCAAGTTTGATTTGTTTTTAACGTACTAAAAACTTTAAAACCTATTGAACCAATCATGTATTTTATAAAAAATTTATATAAAATATTTTTCTGATATATTACGAAATATATTATCAAAAAATATATTATATAACATAATTACAGCTTAAAATTTATCCCCATAAATAACAGCATGTATAACTGACACAAAATATATCAAAAATTATTTACTTACTGATTATTTGAAATTTTGAATGCATACATATAAACTATATTCTTTTATCAAGAAATATTTTTGAAAATCATTCATGAAATCGGAGACCAACAAAACTACCGGCACTCTATTAGTATGAGGTGTTTTTTTATTTTGGTTTATTTATTTGGCTTTTATTATTGAAAACAAAAAGGTACTCAGCACCAAAACTATACATTTTTTAAATAGAAATTAAATTTTTTTTAATTAATTCATGGTTAAATTATTCAATGATTATTCAATGGTTTAATTGAATTTAATCCTGTATATTATTACAGAATCAAATTGTCTATGAGAATTTTTTTTAATTATAATATCTATATAAAATAAATCGATTACACTTTAATCTCGGTCGAAGTCATGATGGGGGATGCCAGTAACATATAACGTCTTGATATTAAGAAAATCTCTTTTAAATTTTCCAGAAAATGATTACACTGTAATAGCTTAATACAAAAGTAATAACTTTCCCTTGTGTCAAAGTAGAATGGTTTAATAGGGAGCCCATTGTTTTTTAGTCTAGTTCGACAATTAAAAATTCAATACTCAGTATCTTAAATACCATGCTAGGTTAGTTTTATATTAGCGAATAAATTACATATAAAGATGAACGATGGGAATGATATATTTGCATTAGATAAACAATGAGCATAATGAGGCGTCTAAGGGACCATTCGCCTATTGAATAGTAATACCACAATATTTTGCTATGACATGCTTGAATAAATTCAATTTTCATATTTACATATTTTCGCTGTTCAAAATTGCAATTTTAATTTGTTTTTTTCATTTCTGTGATAAAAATTATAGTTGAATACTAGGGTGTAAGTTGAGTTTTACTACGTGTGATTGAATTTCCTCATTTCGTTCGGGCTAAATCTGCCATACGAAATACATATTCAACTTCCATACTTGTTTTGAAATGTACTATTTTGCATTATGAAAATACATTTGAAAGATTTATTTTTATTGCAATTATAGCTAATCTGTCACTAGTTCCATAATACGTTATTAAATGTAAATATTACGTTTAACTTATTGAGAAATACAAATCTCTCTCTCCCCCCTCTCTCTATCTCTCTTTCTCTGTCTTTGTTGTAATAATTTATATTGCTTAATCTATTGTAATAAATTATATTGGCTATGTTTTGGCTCTTTTCATAAACACATAGATCTTGCTTCGGCTTCACATACATGTTTTTTTGTTGTCAAAAGTAAGGTGTTAAGTAGAGGCTAAAAGACATTATTTTAGCTATGAGAATATTTCCAGGGTTATAATGTCGAAAAATTTCCGTGATTATTTAATTTCTTTATACGAAAAAAATAGATCTAGTGAATTGCTACGTAATTTCCAGCTTACCAATTGATAGGCGTACCTACTCTTATTGGATTTACTTTTGAATGTGTAGCTACTTTTTTGGAATATGGCCAGAATAGTTTTTCCCTGTGTGTAATTCTGACATGTGTAATCTTGGTTTAACAAATATAATTACAAGTTCATTTAGCGATCTCATGTTTGAATTTACTGATAATTTATTTTTTGCATATTGTTCATATATTTAATTATCCATTTCAATGTATTAACAGTCATTTACTGAACACTTTAACGCATTTCTATCTTCTTTTTTTTTAAGAACAAGCTTATCTTCGAAGTATTCTTCGACTCTTACCTTGAGCGTGAAACTGCGTTTGAAAATTTTATGCATTTGATATTGTACATTTTTAAGTTCTTGCTTTTTACAGTTTTTAATTTTTATACCTTGAAAACACGATAAAAACATTTCGAAGTCCCAATCCGTGCCTGAAACTTAGACGAACCCGTAAAAATATAAAATACAAAAATATTTCTAGAGCTAAGCATTTTGAATTTACTTTTCCATACACAGTCAAAATTGTTAATCAAATTTGCATTGCATTTAATGCCTTTTTAAATAAAGTATATATGAGCAGTAAGACAAATGATAGTTTTGTGAAATTTGCAAATGCATTATAAAAACATATTAAAACAGTTTAAAAGAGATTACATAAATAATTCTAGTATAACAATTACAATTTTGATAAACTCAAAGTATTATCGTGTTTTATCAATCAACTGTCAAAAACTAATTAGCAATCGGCATGACTTTAGCTTATGAGGAGGAGGATGCACGAACACGTAAATGGAAAAGCAATTAATGCAATAGCATGAAGTTATTAATTATGTAATCGCGTGTATAGTTTCTATCGGTCCTGTTCAACAGACAAAAACATTCATAAAACAATGTCGTCAATCCCCGCCTTTATTAGCCGCGCTCGCAATTATCGTTATTGTCGTAGTAAAGAGGCGAATAAGTTTAAGTGTGCAAAGAATTCAATTAGCCAAGGTAAAAAATAATAATAATAAATAAGCTATAAAAGATTAATGTAAACAGATGCGATGTTACTGAAAGTGTTTCTGACGTGAGAACCATCGGAGAAAAAAACAAATTTATGTAATCAATAATGTAAAAAAGAGTCAGAGTTCCTAAAACTTTCATTTATAATTTGTAGTTAATTTACATAACATTTCATAAAATAACATTTTGTATTTTTAATTCATTGAAACAGTTGAATAATTATACAGACATTTAAAAGCATGCACATCGAGTTTCTATCGAATAGAGATTTAGTGTATAAGTTTACCTATAGCCTAGAAGCCAGTACGGACGTGCTTCTCGTAATTTCCCAATAAGAAATATTTAGAAAATGATTAATTTTTACATAGTTGCACTGTTATTATAGTGGCTATGCAGCTGTATATGGATTTATAAGGTTTGGTGGTTGTCGCGCGCTTCATAAAAATCTTATCTCTATCTTGAAAATTCCCGAACGACACTATATAAACAAACGTAAGCCCAATAAACGAAGCATTTTGACTCTGGCCATTACGAAGGTAAGATCATCGTCTATTTCAACAATTATATTAAAAACTGACACTCCAGTATTGTTTTTTTTTTTTTAATTTTGTATCGAAATCCGGAGCTTATCTTGGGATGAGCTACATTGACGTGAAAAGGAGAAGGTTGGTCTGCGTGTTCACGTCTGTTGCGTTTATTTTTTTCAGATGGGTTAGGATGAGTCCGTGAACTATTGTTTCTATCGTTTTCGAGTCTTTTGATATCAAAAACTTTTATCTGTTCCCGAGCAATCCGATTCAATTCGATTCGATTGGAAAAAATATAATATTATCGGTTTTCTCTTAAGGTTATTCCTGCAATTTACTTGAATTTTATAGCATTAAATTAAATAATTTCCTCTTATTTTAATTGATAAAGTATGTTAAGAAGTGATGTAGGATCGGGTGGTGGGGGTGCAGGGGGTGAAACCCCCGCCGGGGATTGGGCCCCTTTTCTAAAAATAAATAAGACTAATCAATTCAAGATTGTAAGTTTGTTAATAATCTACGCTCAAAGTAAAATTTAAACAAATTTAATAGCATAATAAATAGAATTTTAAATTAAAACTAATTAAAAAAAAGATATAGATAATTTTTAATATTTAAAAAACATTGTAAGAATTTTTATAATTAATTTCATATAGAATATAAATCTTATTTTATTTTAAAATCTTGAATGCCTAACTCCAAGTGCAAGAAAAAAGTAGAGCCCGCAGTCGACTGGCGCATATACTCGTAAGTCTAAACATCGTAAATGCCAGATATTACGCAGGCACGGAAAAATGAGATTCCTACCGGAATACACGGTTTCGTTTATTCACGTTTCCTCCCAAGGGAGGAAAAGTAAAATTCTGCTTTCTGATTGGTCGGGAAACGACCATAAACACTTTTCCTCCTTAGGGAGGAAAAGTAGTGTTTTGCTCCCTCTAGACAGCCGCAGAAAATGGTATTTTGCGCCCCGACTACGGGAAAAATTATATTTACATATATATTTATATACATATGAAAAATTAAATATTAGCTCATCGGCGGTCGCGGAAAAGTGCAATGTACCCGGAGTCCATTATTATAATCCATTTAAAAATCGGCACGAATACAGTCAAATTTTCTGTTCTTTATCTCGGTAGAGAAAAGATTTTTAATATAAGTAACGAGAAAATTCTAAGCTTAGAAGACATTCAGATATTAAAAAGGCGCGCAATGAAGAGGTAATATTTAGCGAAGTATTTGAAGAAAATGATACACAACACAAAATAAAATCTTATAAACATTTTAAAGAATTATCGACATTGTATCGTTAAACGTAGATGGAACATGGGATTTACCAGGGTTGTAATTTAAAATATGTCAGTTTCACTGTTAAATGTCGCCTCAAATATACATATAAATATACATATGTATATATATATATATATATATATATATATATATATATATATATATACATTTCTACTATTTGGTATATATGTCAATTTTTTCTATTGGCATTACTCTTCAAAAATGAACAAGTCACAATCCGCCAAATTTTCTTTTCTTATTTCATCAAAACAAAATAGAAGCTGAAGTGAATCGGTTGCCGGTAAAAAATTGGCATGTGAGACTTAGTTTTGTCAATTTACAAATGAAGATATCCTGATACAGCGAAAAAGTTCGAAGTCGAGGAATTGCAGACGTTATTGGATAAAGACCGAACCTAATCACAAAAACACTTTACAGAAACCCTTAATGTGACCCAAGACGAAGCAATTTATCAACGTTTCAAATCTATGAGAAAGATTTAGAAATATGGAAAAATGCCAAACCAACTGAACAAGTTGGGCGACGGATAAGTTTGTTATTCTAATTGAATATCTAGATTCGCTAGGAGAGAATATAGAACATGTAGATACATTTTCTCGCAACCCATTAGAAGAACAAGTCGAAGCAGATAAATGGCACATGTTATAAAAAAATGAGACAAAAATAAATGTTCGAAAAACCTTAACAACAAGTCATTGAACTTATCTGTTGTTATAGAGCACCGGGTTCTTTGCTTTCCCATATGCAATGGGACATGCTTGTAAATAATGTAAATAATAATAATCATACGATATTAGTCGGACATTTTAACGCACACAATCGAGTGTGGAATTGCGTTCACACAGACACAAATGGTAATAGATTTTTAAATAGCATTAATAAACATGAACTTTTTGTACAGAATAAACAATACAAACACGTATAAATGTAAAGAATAAGCAGCCGTACGAAGTTCTAATTTGGATTTAAATTATTTCAAATATAAATAATTTTCCGACAGATAATTTCCGAAGTACATTAAATCTAGAACTACTCAACTGGAGCACAATTTCTAATGTTACTCCATAAGAAATCTCAATGCAAATTATATTACGGACATTCATTATTGCTATGCTTGAAAAATTCATGATACTACTGTAAATGGGCCGTTATAATTTTAAAACGCTTACCGATTTCACAAGAAGACCTCTCAGGCAGAGGCAAATATAATTTGGATGGAATTCTTATTAACCGCATAAAAGAACAGCTACTTTTTATACGTGTGGAAACCTGACTCAGAGAAGATCAAGAAATACTTAGCTATCAAAGGATCGAGAAGTGGTGGTATATTAATATTAATTTCAAAAAACATAGCGATATTGAAATTTTAGATTTACAGTCTCGTGATATCTCTGAAAATATGCGGCGTTAAAATTACAGTCGATTGAATTTATCTGTTGTTATAGATATATGCAATGGGACAAAACAATCATACGATATTAGTCGGACATTTTAACGCACACAATCGAGTGTGGAATTGCGTTCACACAGACACAAATGGTAATAGATTTTTAAATAGCATTAATAAACATGACTTTTTGTACAGAATAACAATACAAACACGTATATAAATGTAAACAGCCGTACGAAGTCTAATTTGGATTTAATTATTTCAAATATAAATATTTCCGACAGATATTTCCGAAAGTATTCGAACAAACTGGAGCAATTTTAAAATAAAAATAGATAATTTATAGGTAAATTTTTATGAAATGCTTATAATGACCTTACAGCTAGCAATAAATATGAATTCTTTGTGCAGACTATAACTAAAACGCTTATAAACAGTAACCCGATCACAGAAAAGAATAAGAAAAGAAATATCACAAATCCAGCTCCCAGGTGGAATGAACTATGTAATGAAGTTAAAAGAAAACGAAAGGAAGCATATCGCAAGTGGGTGAATAGTAAGGTAATGTCTGATTTAATTGCATTCAAAAAAGCCCATGCGATAGCTACAAAAACTTTTAAAACGGATAAGAAAGAACATTTTAAGCGTTTTTGCGAAACTACAGATTTAAAGTCCGATTCTAACTATGTATGGCAAAAGTGTAAAATATTCAAAAATAAATGGATTTTAATTGCGTCTCACGCACACGCCGGAAAATCTGCAAAGAAGCGACAAAATAAATTGTATGTTAGAAAAAATAAGTCCCCCGTTGGCTAATACTGATCTCTTCTAATTCCTCCTTGCAACGAGAATGAATTTTATGAATTCAATACTGCACTCAATTCTAAGAAGAATAATTCAAGCACGGGTTTAGATGGAATCGATTTCGAGGTGATAAAAAACTTACAAATAAAATATCCGTATTTTACTCGATATTTACAACGAAATGTCCTTAAACGATGACTACTCAAGCACTTGGAAAAATTCTTTTGTGCATTTTTTTGATAAACCGGATGGTAAAGGCGTTCATCCTATAGTTTTAATTTCTTGCCTCTGCAAATTATAGGAAACTAATCAAAAATCGATTACAATGGTGGTGCGAGTTCAATGATATTCTTCCAGAAAGCCAGTCAGGTTTTCGGAAGGGTAAATCGTGTATCGATAATTTGGCCAATCTCTCTTTAAATATAAATGAAACGTTTATGAAAAAAGTCACTCTTAGCAGGTTTTCTGCACGTACGTGGAACTTTTGACAATGTAAATTGCAATATTCTTCTAGAAAAACTTGCAGAAATCAACTGCTCAAAAAAACCTTAACATCTGTACAATTCGTTACGTGGAAAAGATGTGTATATACCGAATCTGCAGGACATAATTTCCGACTAGTTAGTAAGGGAGTAGCTCAAGGAGCCGTATTAACCCCGCTCTTATATATAATATATGTAAAAGACATTCTAAAAAATATTCCTAAATGTATAAAAACTGCACAATTTGCTGACGACATAGCTATCTACTCAAGCTTTTCTCGATTTACAAAATGTCGAAATCGTATCGAAAAAGCAGTGAACATTATAAACACTGATCTAGCCATGATAGGTCTCGACGTAGCTCCTGAAAAAACAGTGCTAATTCAATTCAATAATAAACACATTTATCCAGGCCAAACCTCTATTACAGTAGATAATATTGAAATTAAATCTAGCGAAAGTATCCGATTTTTAGGTATTATACTCGACCATAAGTTGTTTTTTATACCCCACCTCAATTATATTTACAAAAAATGTTCATGATCGATTAATATTATAAAATTTTTGTGCAGTACTGGGTAGGGATCCAACCCGCAAACCCTCAATACTCTCTATAAGAGTTTTGTTCGTTCAGTAATAGTCTACGGGAGTTTTATGTATTTTCCGACTCAAAAATACACCAGTAAATCTGGAAAAAAACTCAGTTCGCAGCTATAAGAGCAGCCTTGGGGTATCGAATCTCAACTCAGACAAATGTTGTGATCGCAGAATCTCGACTGCCATTGATTACGCATAAAGCGGAATTCTTAGGCAAATGTTTCATGACCAAGGCAGTATCAAAAATTAAATTACTAACATATGTGAATATAAAAAGATAAAACACGATACTTAACAAAAAAAGGTATAAGAAAAGAAAACCTAAACTTTTAGATCAATGCATACAAAAAATGCTTATATCTCTCAATGATTTATGTACTTCGTACGACTTTTACTCGTACTATTATAAAATACTTACAACATGTGTACCTGTGAACACAGATTTTGGCATAACGTTGAAAAATTCAGAAAATCCAAATATGAATATAGACAATTTCTTAAAATCGATAAGTGCAATCGCGATATATACTGTCGGAAGTAAGTCGGAAAGCTCTATATCTACTGGAGCTGCTTGTACATACTCGAACTAAATATAAACATATTATGGCCTATTAACAAAACAGGCTCAGTGTATACTGCAGAATGCGCTGCCATTTCTAAATCACTAGATATTGCTCTAGATATACCATTCTATAACTATGTAATCTTTTCCGATTCACTAAGTGCTCAAAATCTTCAAACAAGAAATATTAAGAAGCTAGAAAATTCCAATACACTAGAAATAGATAACCTTGCAAAAATAGTTGCTTCTCAAAAGCAAGTAGAAAATATAACTCACCATTTACTGATTTTTACTGATTTTTACGGGGAATATAAAAAATGTCTAAAAAATCAAACAAGGTCTATAGTAATTGAAAAGGGTTCAAATATTGGTAAATATTTGAAAAACATAATTTTGCAAAATTATGTGATAGAAACGATGATTCTTAAAATTATTTCATAACATACAGTTAACTCATTTCGACAGTCTCAAGCCAATGTTTTGGTAAAACATTGAAATTGTAGATTAGTCTGCTTGGGATGAAAACTTCAGGAAATTAGAATGCAACTTAAACATAACTATGAGCAAACCAATAAATATGGGACCCATCCAAGCTCTGTATGGATATTTACTATAATTCAATGAAAGACGAGTGCAAGCACTAAATAAACATTATAAAACCTATTGCGTATCGATAGAAATTCCGCGTAATATTAGATATCGAATGGAACAATATCAAGAAATATAAAGCATATGATGAATCATGTTTAAAAAATATAAAATATACTGCGGATAGTATTGTGTATAGAATAATGAATCAAACTCCGACGACAGGATCGTGTAAACTTCAATCCAAATTTAAAAAACCAATGATTATAATTGATGTTCAATTGTCCGACTCATACGAAATTAAAAGTTTAATTATAAAATGAACTATTCATATGAAAGAGTAGCGCATATCAATCAAATAGAAATTGGGAAAGGGCGTGATGCAGATGATGAGACACAAAAGAATACTCGGGAAAAAATGAAGCAAATAGAAACGAAGAATAAAAGAAAGCGCAAAATTAGTTTATAAAAGCAATAAATTATAATCAATTTTCAATACAAATGTATCTAATAATGTATATACCAAAATGAAAAATTATGATTATGACTTAATGTATCTTAAAATGTCAATTTAATAATAAATATTGAGTAACATTAAATAAATAAATTACAACTGGTAATTATAGAAATTGCAAAGAGACAGACCTTTTTAGGGCTCAGAAAAGTATCCGATTTCAAGATTCATGATAGTAGACTTAATTGTATTGTGGTAGAGCGGCAATAGATTCGGCTTTACTTTGTATTAGGTGGTCTATTTCGGTAAAACTAATTTTGTGCTAAAAGATGATTGTGTAATTACGAATTAGTGATGCAGGTTTGACGTAGTCCAATTTTCTCGACCAGCATTCCACGCACAAAGATAGCCTCTTCCCTAAGATTTTTTTTTTTACTACAAGTGGGTGCTCCGCTCCCGCCCCACCGCTTGGACTTATCACTCTTTTTCAATTTCAATATAACAGTTCCAAATGTTTATTTGTAACGTAACTTTAAATATGATTAGTGCAAAAAGTAATTGATAATTTAAAAAACAATTTATATAAAAATATTTAAGAGAGTTTTATATTATGTATAATAGATATATGAGGCCTACGATGACTCGATCGCTAGAACGAAGGACTAGTACTTGGTTCTCTCAAATCAAATCTAGGTCTCGGCCGATTGATACAAGCAGCATTGTAATAATTCACATGTGCTTTGTTTACAAACATATTGTAGAGCTTCGTCGCTGATTAATACCGATATTTGGAAGCATAATTAGAGCGACGTTAAATAACATATATATATATACAGGGTGTTCAAAATGTCTCAGATCCCTCACCTTTAACTCAAAGTAATCATTTTAAAAAAAAAAATTAAATACAAAAGTCGTTCAGTTTTGAAGGTTGAATTAAATGGTGACCTTGGGTTTGTTATTTATTATCATTTTCAAGGTCATTTGAAGGTTATCTTCAGTTTTTTAAATAGGTACCCCTATTTTTTATTTCAGATTTTGAAAGAGCACAAATTTTTATATCTGGATATGTATCCACGTTATGGGTCAATGTGACCTACAGAGGTCATTTAGGTGTTAAACGACTATTTAGTAGCAGAAAACCGAGAAATTCCCGATTTTAAAGAACTTTGAGCGTATCTGACCATTACTAAATTAATTTGATTTTGTAAGACAAACTTTATGGTGGCGTAAAATTGATATTGTCCTTGATTTTCAAGGTCATTTGAAAGTTATCTTCTGTTTATTAAAAAGGGACTCATATTGTATTCCGGATTCTGGAGGAGCATTCAATTTTAGGTCTGGAGATATGTTAAATATCCACGTCATGGCTCAAAATGATCTACATAGGACACTTTTTGTAAGGGTTACAACTTTCTACGCATGATTCATAGCACTTTCAGGATCGTTACTTGTACCTTAGAAGATTTTACTCACTGTTCTTTTTAGGAATCAGTTCATTTATGTATTAACAATTGTTTACTCCTATTTACTCTTCTGTTTTCAAGACTTAAGTGAAGTTCTCTTACTTCGAAATTCAGGTAATCATACATTTTCAATAATTGTATTTTTAATCGTAGTGAAAAATGGCATATCTTTCTAAACGAAAAAAAAATCTTTGTTGATGATGCGAGAGTGGTTTCTGCTACTAAATAGTCGTTTAACCCCTAAATGACCTCTGTAGGTCATTTTGAGCCATAACCTGGATATATATCCAGATATAAAAATTTGTGCTCTTTCAGAATCTGCAATAAAAAATAGGGATACCTATTTAAAAAATTGAAGATAACCTTCAAATGGCCTTGAAAATGATAATAAATAAAACCTTCAAAACTGAACAACTTTTCTATTTAACTTTTTTTTCAAAATGCTTCCATTGTGTTATATTTGGGGTTCCGAAAATTGTCGAACACCCTGTATATATATATATATATATATATATATATATATATATATATATATATATAACAGTAAAATTTAGTTAAATTAAATTTGCCGTTTGTTACCAGTTTGATGACACTTCATTAAGATTAAATATTATCCATCAAGATATAATACAGAATTTCATGATCATTTAATGTTCAGAATTAATCAGCTTAAAATAGATTTCAGAGAAAAACTGATATTATATTCATAGGAAGTATTGTTATAACATATTTTATTTTATATAAGGCAATATATAAACAGCGGAGCGTTTATCAGATTCATTTACCTGCGTTCTAGATAAGACACCTAAATATATGTTTTTTTGCGACCATTATACAGAAAACAAATTTGGACTTTTGTAAAGCCATCAAGTCTATAATTTTTTTTTTCATACACATCTTCACATATAAAATTAAGTAGCTTTCTTCTGTTGCGCTCTCTGTGGCGTACTGTAGACACAGTAGGAAAATGGTATACTAGGCAGACATTTATTTTGCTCCCCAGTGCAAAACGTAATATTATACTTATAATTACAACTATGTCTAAAATATCGTACGTATTTCATATTACGTATTAAAAAGAAAAACAATGCAAATAAAATTAAAGAGCTTTATTGGATTGCACGAAATTCAAACAATACTTTTTATGTGTAATTTTATGTTTAAATGGGTTTATATTTTATTTTGTAATGAAATAGTATTTTAATTTATAAAGTTTATTTCATTAGCGTAGTTTAAATTTTATTATTTACATAAAATTTAATACAGAAAGGAATAATTTTTGTACGACATAAATTTTTTTACACTTCATTTTATTATCTACAGAATCCACATAAATATTGAAATGATAAATAAATGATAAATAAATAGTAGACCTACATGGTGCCGACAGGATAGATCAAATTGGAGGATAATTTATATAAATTTCTTATGAGTACTAATCATCCAAGGACTTCTTAGTCTGTTTAAAAAAATGAATAATAATAATTTATTATTATTATTAATAAGCCCAATTTTTAACCTATACATCTACTGAAGAGGTTGGGGTAATGCTTAATTTGATAATATGCCCATGCTCAACGGATTATCACGAATAGATGATATCTGTTGATCAGCTGTACTCCGACTGCCCCATAATCCATTATGGCTCCTTCCCCGATTCTGACTCCTTCTCACTCCTTACTTTGATGTCCTTCGATGTCGTCTGTTACTCGTCGTGTGTCTACAAAAAGTAGTGCACTTCAACCTAATGTACTATCATCTTTTCACCGATTGAACCATTCGATACAATGCAATTTACCCGATTCTGTCCAAGCTCCAATACCCTTTTTCATCGTTTTTTCCTTGAGATTTTACCCATTTGAATACTTATAATGTAATACGGATTTTCATATTGTTAGTTTCATTGTTTACACAAATAAATACTGTGGCTTATTTTCTAAATATGCAAATGCCGGAGCCATGGAGTAGTTTCTCGTATACGCCAATTTTTTATTTATACCTCAGGGTAGGGAGATCTTTGAAAAACAGCTGGTGGTCTTGTTTATTTTATCTGCTCCGTATGATTGTGCTAGCATACACTCTGGCTGAGTCAAATATCTTTCAAAAAGTTATAGCTTACCGACAATCACAGCTACAAATTAAAGTTATTCACATATTTAACAAAAATTATTGAGAGATATAATATATAGGAATACTAAGAGGTGAACATGAGAGTATCAGCCCATTTTAGTATCCCCACGCATGTAAAAATGACGTTTACGTAAATTTTCATTATTTCTCAATAAACTATATAATGCTGTCAAACAATCGTTAAAAGTCCTTTAGAATTTGCAGTTTGTTAAAAAAAAGTTTTTTTAGATTTTTATGAATGTTGTAAAAACTGTCATTTTTAATACTTGCAAAATCTGAGCATACATAGAAAAAACATAATTTGTTAAAACTCAACTAAAATGAGGATTTATAGAGAAAAAGACGATTTTTTTCGACAACTTTAACTTAAACCAGATTTTTTAAGAATAAAATATTAACAGGAAAAATATTTTTATAAAAACTGTTTCAGTCTTTATTAAGTCAAACATTTCTATCTTGCAATATTTATATCATAAATCTTTTTGAATGACCAACGTAAATCACGATGAAAATCATATATGGCGTATATTTTTTATCTTTCAAAATTTCAAAAGTGCTTCATTGACCTCTTGGCAATCAGCGACAACAACTGACCTATGACATGTTTATATATCATAAATAGATAGCCCTAAACAAACAGTCAGTCGAGTAAGAGCGTGGTCGACTTTACTGACAGGTAATAAAAAATTTCGCTCTAATTCCTTTGTGAATCGATAGAGAGAAGCTTTGACCTTGATGCATTATCAATAAAGATTAAGTTGTCGTTGATCTTTTGAAAGAGAATCGCGTTAAACACCATGAGTGCTAAGTACGCATCGTGCTACGAGGCGGTTTCTTTGCATCCACCCGAAAGGTACCAGAATGTTGCAATCAACGGCAGCTAAAAATATGAGAAAGTCGAAGGCATTTGTACGGAAAAAGTGTGTAAAGCGATATAAAGTGGCTAAAAATTTCGATGGTTTACCAGAACGTTTCTTGATAGGAAAAGTGGACAAAAAAGATGAAGAAAGAATAGTAAATCTGTTTTCGCGGAATCCTGCTTTAACACTGCGGCAAGGACAAGCAAAATTAATGGCAAAAGGTTTAGATATATCCTACAAAACTATCCGGATCCCATCTTCGTACTCATCGCCTGAAATGGCGCAACACAATGAAGAAGTCTCTGTCGACTGAAAAACATGTGACAGAGCGATTCGCTTGGGCGCGTGAGCATATTGATAGAGATTTTGAAAATGTCATTTTTACTGATGAATGTTCTATATGGGCACGTTGTGTCCTCACGCGAGCCTGGTCAACTTCTACCAATAGGCTGTTCAGTGGACCATAAAACACGGAATAAGGGTGCATAAATACCAAGAAAATGATTTGAAAATGATCTGGCACCGTTACATTGGATTGACCATTACAGTCGACAGCTGCAAACCCTATTGAAAATGTATTGGCATATATTCAACGGAAGCTTCGTGGAAGACGCACATACTTTGAAGCAGTTGTCTTACCAAATTCGTCGTATCTGGAGATCGTTGCCACTAGAATACGCCGTCAAATTAGTAGAAAGCTTACCTCGGAGATGCCAGGCAATTATCGACGCCGGTGGTGGCTGGGCATATTCTGGGTCGAATTGCCTCATCGTTTGTAATGTGTACAATGTATATATAAATATGAAAATTTCGTTAAATAAATTTTTATATAAATTAATACGACCATGATCTTAATTGACAGACTGTATATAATTATATTGTAAAATCTTTTACAATATATATTACTTGCAAATACTCGTAAATTCCGTAAAAATAATTCTGTGCACAGTCTTGTCCAAACCGTCTAAGTGTTCCGACGTATTAGTAAACACTCCCGCTTACGAGTGAGTTTGTTTATATAAATTTGGTAAATTCAAAATCAATCTTGGAAAAAGTTTAAAAGCTATTAAGTGAGTTAAGTGAGTGAAATGAGCCCCTCCTCTCATGGAGGGGGACAGCCTTCAAATCTACAAGGGAACAGTTCTTCTGACTACAGAAAAATTAACCAGGAAAAAATGAATTACGCCAAAGCAATGCAAAGTGTAACATTTCCGAAACGAGACCAAGCAATAGTCATGCAAGCACTAGAAGGATACTCGATTAAGCAATATGTAAGTGAAATAATAAAATTAACTGAACCAGCGAATATCAGATTCGTTTCTAGAATTGCATCTACTCGTATATGCATGTATCTAGCGTCAAAAGAAAATAATCTAATTGAAAACCATAAAGTTATAAAATTAGACAAAAAATATATAGATATTACCCCTCTATCGTCTCGTGCAAAAAATAACACTGTCAAATGTATACCCTAAAATACCAAACAATATAATTGAAAATAAAATAAAAGAATTTAATGTTCGTCTTGAATATAAAATGTCTTTCATTAGAGCCGGAATGCACGAACTTAGTTTAACTCAAACCTGGAGTTTTCGGAAGCAAATATATATACACCCAGAAGATGTAACAAAAATTCCGGAATCCATTGCAATTAACTACGAAAATATGACGCATTGGGTATTTCTTACAGAAGGCGTCTGATGTTTTATCTGCAAAAAAGAAGGACACGTTCAAAAATTTTGCCCAACAATGCTCAATGAAAATAACAACAACACAGAAATCCAAAACACAAACAGAAACAGAATACGAAATCCCAAAGAGGACAGAAGAACCAATAAATATAAATACGCATAATCAACACGATATTAACAATCTTATAATAGTTAAAAATTCCACGAAATTTACACCGAAACTTGTATTATCAACTTCATCATCGTCGCAAGCACATACAAATGAAAGTGAAATTTCTGACTCAAAGTCAAGCATATGCTTCTCTATCTCAAATAGACAATGAAGAAAAAATAGCAAAATATAAATTTAAACCCCCTACAATAAAAAAGAAAAAATTGAATCTAGAGGTACAAAGCAAAAACAAAAACAAATCCAAAAAAGATTTCTACACTTTATTGATGCCAGTGCAAGAAAGAATAACAGAAAAACAGAACGATTTCCCCCTGAACTATAATGGTTTTGTAAATTTATTTGATAAATCATACGGAAATCAAATAAAAAAATATACAATAGATGAATATACGAATGAATATCAAGCAGTAGCTTCAATGATGAGAGAATTTTACCCTCTACTGGAAGACCGTAGTAAAAAAAATCAATTCACGAGATTAATAAAAAAATTAGAACATTTAAACCTTGAAGAACA
This sequence comes from Sycobia sp. Sy_11, assembly GCA_018907035.1. Classification (NCBI taxonomy): domain Eukaryota; kingdom Metazoa; phylum Arthropoda; class Insecta; order Hymenoptera; family Epichrysomallidae; genus Sycobia; species Sycobia sp. Sy_11. The sequence continues at coordinate 431,128 of JACCIC010000073.1, read as the reverse complement.
CGCTACGAAGGCTAATATAAATGTATCAATACCAAGCTCAGAATAAACACCACATTCAGAATTTCAAACATTATGCACACTAAAATAATACAATGGAACTTAAATGGTTTCTATAAGCGAAAACTATATTTAGACATGTTAATAAAAGAGCAAGACCCGCAAATTATATGCCTACAAGAGACTCACTTTAAAGAAGATATCTGTATAAAAATAAAAGGATATAATTCAATTTATAAAAATAGAACAGATAGAAACAAAGCAAGTGGCGGAGTAGCCATATACATTAATGTCAGATAATATTATTTACAATTACGTACATATTAACACCAAAATAGAAGCAGTTGCTATAACGTACTATATACCTCAGAAAATTACAATTTGCAATCTATATCTCCCAAATAATTTTGAATTCTCTTCAAACGATATAGCACAATTAATCAATGCGCTTCCTAAACCACTCATATTGCTAGGTGACTTCAATAGCCACAATACCTCATGGGGGTGTAAATATTCAAATAAGAGAGGTAAAATAATTGATAATATAATAAATGAAAATAATGATTTGATATTATTAAATAACAATAAAATGACGCATTTTAATAATGCCAACGCAGTAGAAAGTGCAATAGACCTTACTGTAACAACTACAAATATAGCAACAGATATAGAGTAGGAGGTATCTAAAGAGGCTATATAATAGCGATCATTATCCGATATATATTACTATATATAGCAACAACGTACATCCTAAATCAGTTTTTTTACCTTGGAATTTTAAAAAAGCAGATTGAGTAGCTTATCAAAATAAAATAGGAAATGATATAGAGAATTTAGAAATTGAAAACATTCACGAACAAACTATCGATATAATAATAACGGAATTCACAGAAATTATTAAAAACAGCGCAAATAAAAACATTCCTAAAATAAAAATTAAAAACAATAAAAAGCAAGTTCCATAATGGAACAATGAATGTAAAATGGCGCAAGAGAATACAAAACATGCATTCAATATTTATAAAAAACATAAGACGTAGTCAAATAAATTAGAATATAACAAAATAAAAGCTATACGCTAAAGTATTTTTAAAAAATAAACGTAAATCCTGGCAAGATTACGCAGCAGAACTAAATCAAAATACACCATTAGCAAAAATATATAGTAAAATACGACAAATCAACGGAAATAAAAAAGTTAACAGAATTATAAATTTATGCAGAGAAAATAAAAACCTAACAACTCCTTCAGATATATCTAACGAGCTAGCAAATACATTTGCTGCAAACTCTTAAATGAAGCTATAGACGCTAACTACAATGATGATATAACGTATGAAGAAATCAATATTACCCTAAAACAATGTAAAAACTCATGTGCAGGACCAGACGGAATCCCCAATATATTATTAAAAAAACTACCGCAAAAAGCTATAGAATTTATAAGGAAATTGTTCGAAAAAATATAGAAAAAGGGCCTTTTCCCAAAAATCTGGACTGAGTCTATCATCATCCCTATACCTAAACCAGGGAGAGATAAGTCCATAGCAAAAAATTACAGACCTATATCTGTAACATGCACACTTTGTAAACTATTAGAAAAAATATTGAATAAAAGATTAAAATCAGAATTAGAAGGAAAAAAATTACCTAACCCATATCAAAGTGGATTCCGTCAAAATAGATCTACATTAGACCACTTAGCTGTCTTGGAAAAATTCATTACTGAGTCCTTTATTAATAATCATCATATTGTTACTGTTAGCCTAGACCTCGAAAAAGCATATGAAATGATACGGCGAGAGAGAGTATTAGAAAAACTACATGAAATGAATATTAAGGGCAGACTTCTCATTTTCATAAAAAATTGTTTAAATGAAAGATGGATAAGAGTGCTGGCTAACAATACATGTTCACAAAGGAGATTAATCTCTAATGGAGTACCACAAGGCTCAGTCTTGAGGGTATCACTTTTTCTGGTGGCCATAAATAGCATATTAGATAAAATTCAACCCCCTGTTAAAGGTTGTCTCTGCGTTGATGATTTAACGATATATTGCGCCGGTAAGAATACACAAACTACAGAACAAATAATGCAAGATACTCTAAATGAACTTTCTGATTGGACAAAATCTACTGGTTTCAAATTTTCTCCAAACAAAACAACATTTCTAATATTTTCAAGAAATCAAGATTATAAAAAGAAAATAAATCTGAGAATTGACAATATTTCAATATCACAAGTTACCAAACTAAAAATCTTAGGTATGACTTTTGGCAGAAAATTAAAATGGAAAGAACATATAAATATATTAAAAAATGAATGTAACAAGAAAATAAACATTTTAAAAATCTTGTCTGCAAAAAACTAGAGTGCCGATTTAAAAATACTAACAAATACATACAAAGCAATTACGCTTTCAAACTTGACTACGAATCGATTTTATATAGCTCAAGTGTATACTCCAACACTTTGGATTCAATCCATCATTCGGCTTATAGAACAAGTCCTATTAACAGCATGTTAGCTGAAAGTAGATTTCCTCCCCTAAAATATAGAAGACTGAAAATTATACTTAACTATGTCTGTAAAATCAAAGCTTCTCCAAATAATGGAAAAAATCCAGCTGAGGAATAAAGCAGACAAGAACAAATAATTATTACTAGATTAAGAATAGGACATACTAAAATAACGCATCAGGATATAATGGAAAAAACTAACTCTCCAATATGTAATAATTGTGAACAAAAACTAACGGTTCAGCATATACTCATAGAATGCAAAAAATATCAAGAGCTTAGAAATAAATACAAATTGCCCACGACAATAGAATCTTGCTGAAACACCACAAAAGAAATAGCAAAAGTCCTTCAGTTTATTAAAAATACAGATATAAAAGATAATATATGAAGAAAATCCCGAGAATGAATACAAATGAAGAAAAATGACAATAGAAAAAACAGTACTGCAATATTAAATTAGATCTAGAAACATAATAAATTTAAGAACAAACTGTATACAAAAGAAATGTACATCAACATTGTAAACAATACTTAAGTATGTAGTTTTAAATATATACAATAATATGTAAATATCTTATGTGGTCGCTAATGACACCAGTCGATGCGACATTAAATATAGAAATTAAAAAAAAAAAAAATTCTGTACAAATTGTCTAAACCTCAAATTATTAAGCTAGTCGACGGCATATAATATGGAAAATTTCTTCAATCAAAAATGCGACTACCGAAAAGAATTTTCAAACTTCTTCACTTTCATTTTACGGTTTTCACATTTTCTTAAAAAAATCGAAGTCAGTTATGACTGATCGACCAAAAAATATTCAACTGTTTAAAATTATACGTTCATTTTGTATAAAGTTGTAAAGTTGTCCATTGTACACAAAGGTACTTAATACAGAACACGAGCTAAGCGATTGAACTATGTTACGACATTACCCAACTAACGCAATTTTGGCAATCAAATCAAACAAGTTCCACACCGTATTTTTTCTTGATTGTACTGGATCTAATGTACCCTATAACTGAAGTTTTTCGATGACTTAAATGACATTTCTATATATATAGTATTCAGATAGCAGCGTATGCCAAACACTGTTATGCACGACATCCGGAATTTATTTATTAGTAATCTGCGAGTACATTACACGATTTATTCTATTATGCAAAATTGCCGGAAATATAAATGTAGTTTTCAGTTATGCGACTCGGGTAAGATAAGGATAAGATCGCCCATTCACTTTGCTTGTATACCTACGTGCTTTAAAGCACAATGGACGCCTCTATATATCGAAAGTGTTGCACAATATTCTATAATTCCTGATTTAAAATTTTTAGTCAATGCCATAAATTAGTTAGTACTTACTTTCGCTAATATCCTTCCCAATTATTTTAGCATCATTTAAAACTCAAAATTACACCTGTAGTATGGTTTTTCTACTCGTGCAGTGCAAAATATTGATAAAATTTGAGTTTTTATCATTGTGAATCACAAGATTTGGAAAATTTGGAATAGAACGATCGAAATTCGATACTTTTTTATAATAATAGTGATAATTTATAAATTTTTAAAATATGAAGTTCGAATGTTATTAAAAATTCGAATATAGCTATGATTCGCGGTACAGCTTGAGTCATAGAAATAAGAAAAAAATTGAGAAAAATGTGTATTTCATGACAAATTTTTTTATAACTGCGATAAGCTGTATGGTTGGAATAAAGGTTTAATGACAACCGGGTAAACAACAAAATCGAAGCTTGGAGGCTAGAGTGAGTTATTTTTAATAACTTGAGAAATATATGTTCAGGAGAAATGTCGCTAAGGCTTGTGACTTATTAAACCTACAATGTAATGATTGGTAGCGTCTGAAAATATGTTCGCTAAAGCGTGTTACGACAAGTTTCTGGACGTGTTTAAATCCTCGAGCAGACTTAAATCGAAAGGTAGAATGTGGAGAGATATAGTGGTCCTATGTAGTACCACTCGAACTCCCTGGAAAGAAACGGGTGGCGATACGCTTTTCACAGCCTCTCTTATAGAAAAGTCTTTACAAGGGTTCTTATAGAAAACATTTTTCCGGGATAGAAGGATATTTAAATGACATGTTTTCAATGTATTGTTTTTCTATCATAAGTTTGGGCCTATATACTCGATATTGTAGTACGTCTTGAGAGCAACACAAATGGGTCCTAATATGAAAAGGTGATGCAATCTATGCAGCCGTATATGCTTCTCCATTTAAAAACTATTACTTTGTTTATAAAATTTTAGTTAGCACTGTTCTAATAGAACTACAAATAATTCCATAATTCTAACTTAAGAATCGTAATTCTAAGTTAAAAATTACTAAAGTTCTCACAGAAATATTTATAAATTTTATATAATAATTACATGATTTTATGTTAATTAGTAATTTTTAAGTTTATCTTAACAACTGAAATTTATGGTTTTACCTTTGATAATTATTTTAGACAATTTATAATAACTTATCAAAATAGATATATTTCATATAATTTTAAATTAACATTATTCAATAAATCTATATAATTTTCAATATTTTAATATTTCAGAATGTTAATAACATAGACTAAGGAAATTATAAGATAGTTATTGTTTTTTTTAATATTGCAATCAGCCAATCAAAAGATAAGTTTAAAATTTATTGAATAATGTGTAAGAATTGTATAATAAGTAAGAATTATATGTGTGCGCGCGCACGCGTGTGTGTGCGTGTGCGTATATGAATATGCCTATAAGCATTTATATGAAAAATAGAAAATAAATAGGTTTATTAAATAATGATCAATTGCAGTTTAAAATTTTGAGTCTAGTAAAAATATAGAAGGTCATAAGGTGGTCAAGTATTCCTCTCTCTCTCTCTCTCTCTCTCTCTATATATATATATATATATATATATATATATATATATATATATATATATATTATTTTTACTTTATTTTTATGACATCCGCATGTTGCCTAATCCTGGTCGTGCACTCTCGATTTTTATATATTAGATGGAGTACGTTTTGAACACAGCCCGTCACAGCTGAAAAACTATAATAAACAATGAAAAAGTAATTTAATTTCTAACATTTACGTCTCTGAATTTTTATTACTGTACAAATGTTATTATGGATAGCAGTATCGTAATATTCTCTCGTAAGTCATTGTGATAACAAAACCGACTTTATTTTCAAATTTTAAATCATTAGGTGATGCGTAAGTCTATGCACATAGCGAATAACATATAATAATAACTCGTGAAATTTATTTTCCCAAGTAAAAAAAATAGAAAGTGTGGCAGATATCTAACTGAAAAAAATCTGTAAATGTTTTGAAAATAAGTCAACCGTTTGTTTAAATTAAAAAATAATTACTTAATGTAAGAGAAATTGAGTTAAATTCATAAAATTAAAATTAAATTTATCGAATATTTTCTTAATTTCAAAAAAAATTTTCTTACTTAAAAAAAAGTTTATAATGCAAGAAAATATTTACTTTATAATAGAATCCCTTCCTTGATCCATACGATACTACTCATTATAGTACTATTATACAGTTTAAACTGACAAATGATGATTGAAGTATTGGGTTATTTTGTACATATTTTTAATAATTTTTAATGAATATACAATTAGTATAGTATTAGTTTTATATTTAAATGGTATTTCATGGAGAGAGTAAAAATAAAAATAAATATGAAATGTTATTATAATATTATATAAATGATTTTCTGTTTTAAATTTCTTTGTCAATGTTTGAAACGATTCAAATTTGTCATGAATTCTTTCAAGAAATATAATAAATATTATCTATCTATATTACTATAGTTAATGACTTTTTTATAAGAGTAATAAAAAAATTGGTATAAAAATTATGCGATCAACTTATAATTTTCTATGAATGTCACTGTCACTCTAGAAAATTGCATACGGTAAGAGCAATTGATATAATATACATATAATTATTCTACGAATATTTCAAAGTTTGCATGTTCTCGTACTTATTTCATTTTCATATCGACTTTCTTAGATTGATAATGTTATCAAACTGTACATTTTAATAATTTAATGAAAAATTCTATAAACTACTAGATAGAATATAAAAATAAATAAATACTAATAAAAAAAGTAAATGATTCAATTTCATACGAACTTCTAAATTATTATTAAATTTTTTCTGTATATACGTGCACGTTTATGTGTGTATCAGTTTACTGTTTATTGAAATACGTTTTGATATAACTAAACGAAATTTATTGAAAGTGTAATATATATATGAAGCAATCGCCGTTTTTTTCTTTAAATACTACACAATAATTAAATATTTTCGTATAAAAAATCCATCCGATGCCACAGTGTATCTAATATACTTTCATACTTTCAATTTTGTATTTTATTTAAAAATATAAAAATATCTAGTGCAAAAATTTGAATTTTTACAGCATAGAAACCTGACTATAAAATGATTTTAATACTGGCAACGATTTTTACCAGCAGTCTCGTCGCTGCTCAAATGTAAGTCCTTTATTAAGTAAAATATTATCATTATTGTAATTTCAATTTTATCATACATAAATTAATTTTTATATTATTCTTACATTGAATAATCTAATATAAGAATTGATAATACGTTAAGTTATACAAATAATAAGAAAATGCAATTAAAAAATTTCTTTAAATTATTCTATTAATATAAATTTCATTTAATATTGTTAGGCCTCTACAAATAGTTCCAATAGGAATAGATGAATTAAAAAGACGCCACGCAAGTTATAAATATTTTCAGTATGATATGGTTTATGTGGGGCCAGAAAAATATGTTATGCCAGAGGAATATATAAGACAGGGAGCTTTACTCTATAACTTTGAACCAAGGCCAGATGACGTATATCTAACATCATTTCAAAAAGCAGGTAAAACAATTTTAAGAGTGGGGGTACAAAAGACACAATAAATATATAAAAATTTTTCAACAATTTTTTGTTCAAAATAGTTTGCATTAGAAGTAATACACAAATTGGCATGATCTTTAAGCCTTTAAAATTTTCATGCCTTTAAAAGACTCCTCTTTTGATATACTTTTTAATTAATCATTGCCATAGCTTGTTGTAGTTCATCTATCAACGCAAAAAAGTTCCCTTTCAAGTTTATTTTTAATTTTGGTTGAAACAGGAAGTAGTTAGGAAGACTCAAATCAGACGAGGATATGGGCAACTGAGTACAGGAACCATTTTTGGCCAAAAGTTGACTTTTAGCTGCTGCGGTGTGTACTTGTGCATTATCATATAAGAGGAACGAAACGCACGCACGCCTTCTTTTTTCATATCGTTCGTTATAATACGTTGAGCAGTGAATTTTGGTATTTCAGTAAATTCTTCAATAATTCTGCAACTAGACTTACAGTTATCCTTTAACGCAGCTGCGACTTTTCTGACGTTATTGTGACTCCTCATTGCATATAGCCGCCCACTCCTTTCGTCGTCTTCAACCGTTTCTATACCCAGCACTAAACCACCCAAGGTTTTAGTAACTAGTGGTTGAAGTTTTATGAAGATGGCGCAAGTAGTACGGATTTTATACCCATAGTCTTACAACTTTTAGGACAATATATATATATATATATATATATATATATATATATATATATATATATGTGTGTGTGTGTTTGTGGCTCAATGAATATGAGTACTTTCATATGATGCTTAGAGATTTTCATTTAACTAGTAAATAAAATCTAAAAATGTATTTATCTATCTAAAAATGTTTGTACACTTTTAATTGTAAACTTTTGTTCAATGTTAATGCTTTATCTGTTCTATAAAGTACTAGCTTTCCCATCTTGGCTTTGCGAAAGATATGAATATGGTTAACTAATTGAAAATCTTTATAATATTTAACAGACAAATTTATTTTTATTAAATGTACAATAGTGCAATAATTTTATAATCCTCCACTCCAATCTGTATGTTTAAGCATCTTCAAAAAATGAAAGTACTTAGAAACTCTTCTCAAATAGTGTGTTCCAAAGATATCAATAATGTTAATAATACCCTAGCAGTTTGAAAGTAAAAACTTAAAAACTTACGATATCTATATGTATATATATTTTTAGTTTTTAAATATTTCATAATATTTATCTACATGATATATTTTTAAAAATATATTTTCAAACATGTTGTAGATTTCATGCAAATACTTATTTTATAATCTATCACTTATATTCTAAAACTTAAAGTTTTCAACAAAAATAAAATGAAAGATAAGCATTTTCGAATGATACATCGCAAACTACCTTCAATTATGTGTATTGCTCGCTCTTTCGAAAACTATAAGTTCTAAAGCATAACTGAACAGAATGCATAAACTGTATTCTTATGAAATCTACAAATTGTATTTGAAACATTTTTGTAAATACTCAAAATTGTTCAATAACAATAAAACATGATTTCTTTTTCATTTTCACAATGAAAATCGAACGTGTCGCACTTTTTACGATGGTATACATGAAAGCATTAAAGAAAAGGCTATACAAAATTTTCACAAAATCATAGATTCGCGTTTTCCAGAACAAACGTTTGAAATTTTCCGCAGAGTTACGCATAGAATGCTTCAATTATTGTATGATCTGAGAATATTTATGGTGTACAAGCACTTTATAATCCAAGCAAACAGTCAGCATTGTCTTCATCTTGCTCTGACTCTGACCTGATTTTTTGATCCTGATAATTCAGAATGCTACCACTGTCACGACTGTCGCTTTTCTTTTTTTATTATTTTATTGTTTCTGGGTCAGAGCCATGAAACTATCACTCCTCATCATGAATATGGCAATCTTCTTGTACATTTTCATCATTAAAATATATTTCTAACTTATCCTTAGCGCTTCCAATGTGAAGATTCTTTACCATTTGCAAATATTTTAATGGATTCCGCATAAACGTGAGATATTTTTAAACCCGCGTGCAGAGAACGCTCTGTCCCCAGTACTTTTGGTTTAGTATAATTTTTGCTAAGAAAGAAGCAGGCCCTTTTCTTCTAGAGCAATGAATTACCAATGGTACTCTCATGCAACGATCTTCTTTTCGGATCCACCAGATGGCTTACCTGATTCAGAGAGCGCCTGTTTATGAGGTAATCCTTCTTCCCAACTTTTAGCCAAAAGTAGGCACCCGAGCCCACTACACAATTATGTAATTTTAGAACGTTTCTTTTATAGTCAAAATTTTAACACGTTTTGTCTTAAATGTACTCTGTTAAATTTGTATTCCGAATTTCTTCTTATAAAAATGTTTCGAAATAATGTTTTCTAGTAGAATTTTTTATTTATTTATAATATCTTTTTTTATCATACCATCCGTAGCTCAATTCAAACGATTTGTCAATAGCTTGGATGGAGCTGTAATCTGGTGCATTGTCATGTTGGAAGAATATTTTCCTCCAAATGGGGTCGTTATTTCTGCAAGTCTATGTTAAATCAGCCCAATAATTTGGCACAAAATAGTTCTCTAGTCTGTTTGATCTTCTCTGGGTTTTTCATATAAAATCACATCTTGTGCGCCGCACAAAACAGTTATCAGCACCTTTCAAGCGGATAGATTAGTCTTTGCCTTTTTTATGTTTGTTGGCAACGATTTACTGTTTGAAATGTTCCTTCGTCTCTGCAGTGTAACAGTGAATCCATATTACATCGATGATTACGAAACGACGCAGAAATTCTTTCAGATTGTGCTTGATAAATAATTATATAAGTACTTTATACTACTTTAACTAAATAATAGTAACTTTTTCTTACGATAGTGGCGCAATCGTGCAGTTAAGCTAAGATCTTATTAGAGCAGCCTCGTACAAGCGTTGATTTGGTTGCAAAACAAATAGTTTCTCTGAGTATAAACAAAAACCCATTGTGTTTTTATTCAATAATAAGATAATAATACCCAACTAAATACAAAACTCTCCGTAGAAGTCGTCACGATATAACTGAACATTGTATTTTACGGTCCGACCATGATACTCCCCATGGAAACCGTCTCGAGACACCAGAACATCGCGTTATATCCCTCGAACACAAAAATTCCCGATGAAATCATCCTGAAACATCTGGACATCGTATTGTACATCCCGAAAGAGAAGCTACAATATTTCCCCTTAGCAGCCATATATATATATAGCATAACTTTTTTGATTTAAAATTAAATATTACAAATATCTAGTTAGTGATGCACACTGACATTCAAGCAAAAAAATGGTTTGCGACATAGCACCTTTTTGAAACGGACGCTCAGATATTGTTATTTTATACAGAAACGACGATACATATAGATAGTTCCGGAATAACTATTCAATTTGAAAAACAAAAACATAGCCTATGTCACTCCAAAGATAATAGAGAATAAATATTTCAAATTTCAGAAAAAGTGGTTCAGTAGTTTTTTGCCTATCGTGTACAAACAAAAATATACTTTGTCTTTATAAATTAATATGATATTATATTATATGGTGATGATTATACCCTTATAAATATAATTTGAATGAAATTAATTAAAATATCTAAAATAAATTTATGCTTTCTTAGTTTGAACTCTGGTTCTAGCCAAAATAAATCTTATGATAATTTGGCTCATCGTATTAAAAAAATCAAAATATATTTAAATAAATTTAAAAGCATAATAAAATAAACATTCGAGGTGTACGATGGCTCAAACACGAGAGCGAAGGATTAACAATTCTATGATCCGAGTTCAAGTTCCGGTCCAGGTCGATTGACACAAACGGTGCTGTAAAAATTTATATGTGCTTTGTTTACACGAAGATAATGGACTACCGTCGCTGATTAGCACTAGTATTTGGGAGTAAAAATAAAGCAACGTCAAATCCAATAAAAAATAAATTAAAAAAATAAATTTCAGGAAATATTTCGACAATGTGAAAACTATTATAATTTTACTATTCATATAGATTCTAATTTTAATATGAGTGTCAAATTAATCAAACGATTTAGGACTTTATAAGGATATTTCGATAATTGTAAAAGCTGTAATATTAGATAAATATTTTTAAAAAAGAATAAATAATAATGACACCTACATTTAAATATAAAAAATTAATAAAATTAATAATTAATAATTAATAAATAAATAATAAAATTAATAAATTAATAAAATTAATAAAAAAATATAAACATAATAAAAATTTAAATTTTAATGTTTGATTTTAAAAATGACTAGAACTTGATAAAATAAAAATAATTTTATAGAAATCGGCAAAAATTTCATTTTATCCAACTTTCAAATAAACTACCTGCATAAAGATACCAAAAAATTTACTAAATTACTTTCTATTCCTTTTTATCTGACATAAATGTTAACTTGGTTAAAAAGTAACTTGCGATGTCACCTCTATTTTTCGAAAATAGAACTTTCCTCACTTGCATTGAAAGTATATATACTTTGAATAAGAGATATCAAATCGCATGTCAACTTATTTAATTGCACAATAGTGAAAATTGTATATGCAATACAAGAAGAAAAATAATCATCTCTGTTTAGGCGAGCCAATAAGCCCTTGTGCGTTAAAAATAACTTTCGCATACTGTTATAGACCACTTTCTGAACGGAAAAGCGTATGGAAAAACTAATTTTTGCTTATTTTGATCAGTATTAGTTTTAAAATATAATAGAAACTAGTTATTTTAATATTTTTTAACATATTTTTGCCTAGTTATTGAAATTTCAACTTTTGTTTATTAAATTAATATTCTGATTTTGAATTTCTTAAAGAAGAGTTGTTTTATGAATTCTGGAAAAAGCATTTATAATAAATATATTTATTATTATTATTAATAGAGCTATTTTATAATAAATGAATTGATAAAAGATAATTAAGCTGAAAAAAATAATGAAGAAATCTTCCCCTATAATTTTGAGTTTCTATATTAATTGATATGAAGCTTATATTTTTATTTAATTTAAAAATGTAAGTCGAATAAATTCCTGCTATTTTTTTAGAATTTCTAGGTATGAATTGAGAATATTAATTATTACATAACTTAAAAATTAGTTTATTCAAAATTATCAAGCAAATGCATTACAAGTCAAAAATATAAATATAACAGAGGATCACAAAAAGTGGTCTATATTTTTGATCAAATCTAGAAGACTTATTTTAGTTTCAGGTATTGTATAGTAATCCACGATAAAAAATAAGGGATATCTCCGATAATTTTTAATAGAAACATATAAGATTGTTTACAAAATGAAGTGATTGCATACATGGAATATTGTCTTCTTTAAAACAAAATCTTCGTTTTTGAATTATTTATTATCAGAAACAGATCATTTTCAGTAAAAATATTCATAGGTAATGGAATATATTAGTAATAGAGTCAGGTCTTTAGCATTATGCAGGTCACTTTTTTTAGACTTGTGTAATTTACTTAGTATCCGCAATCTAAAGAAAACCATTCATAATTCTATAGGGAATAGTAATAGGGTTAATAGAATTACGTAAAACTGTAATAAAATTTAATTTTTGTAGACAATTTATTTTTGAGTGTCTGGTTACAAAAAATAAATTACGAAAAAATTTACTTTTTTCAGGTACAAATTGGTTTAATGAAGTACTTTGGCTACTGGCAAATAACATAGATATTAAAGCAGCGGAATCGGCAGATGTTTATAAAAATATTACCTGGTTAGAGTAAGTTTATTAATAATATTATATTGTTGAGTTATATTCTATTTATTCACTACTCTAATATATCCAGAGAAGATATGGCATTAAATAGGAGAGCACAAAATATAACAGCCGCATCTCTTCCATCACCAAGGCTATTATATTCTTACCTACCTTTTAGTTTAATTCCAAAGATTTTATCTTCTGCAAACAAGGTAATTATTTAACGTAATATTACAATGTACATTCTAATCTACTAATTGATTAGAACGTATCAGTATCTGTTTTCACTGTTGCATTAAAATAATGTCAGTATGTTAAAAGCTGTTTTCGTCCGCAAATCAATACTTAATGACACTGTGATATAATATTGATTTTTAAGTGAATGTTTTAGAACTTTGATTATATTAAATTAATATTTCAGATAATATACGTAGCAATGAATCCAAAAGATAATATTTTATATTCTTACCTTTACGTTAGCAACGATGATACTTTCGGTTTTTCTGGAAATATTAATAAATATTGGAAGTTCTTTCAAAATAGTATAGGTATGTGCTTTTATATTACTGCAATAATTATACTTATATGATTTTTAAAGATATTATATATACTATTTGTATAAAATGTTTTAATATTAAATTTTTAATGTTTTAGTATTTGATACACCGTATTGGTCTCACCTGAGAGAGGGACTTAATCAGGCATCGAAGAAGAATGTATTAATTTTATATGCCGATGAGGTAAATGTTTTATGAAATATATTGTCTACTTCAAATGGTTTATGTCGTAGATGATTAAGTAACAAATATTTTATTACTGATAAATTAATATCACTATAGGAACCTATACAACTAATTACCAAAATGTCCAAGTTCTTGGAGAAAAATTACACTACTGATCAATTAAATGAATTAAATGAATATATGAACACACGTCCAAAATTATTGAAAGAAGCGTGGAAAGGACGATTTGCAGATGAGCTTAATGAGAAAATTAATGACTGGATAAAGGAAAATATAGGCGATATCAAATTCCCAAATATTAAGGATCTCTATGCATAGATATGTTGAAAATTTTTAAATCTTTCATTTCCTATAATAAATTGTTAATAAATATTTAATGATTAGCCTAGTTTTATTCATTTTATGACTCTTTGCTGATAATCAGTTTTGATTTTTATCTAAAAAAGTTATTCTATTCACTTGTTCAGATTTTAAAACATTTAGTCGGTGATGAAACTTTGCAAGTCAGAATTTTGTAAATTATCTATTGTACTAGAATTATTTAGTAAATATTCTAGCTAATACTTATTATAGGTATGGTGCGAATCATAGGGTTATAAGGACAGTACACGATTGCGCACAATATATATGTTCCAGACTTTGTTTATTTGAAATTACATAAATTGAAAATATTAAATTATTAAAAGAAAAACTGCTGCTTCGGTTCCTTATCCAGGCTGATCGATAGACATATGACAAGTAATCTCATGATCGAAGCTGCAGATCAAGTTAAGTTGTGTATTTGTGTACCCTAATTTTCCTTAACCTACGGAGTAGATTTGCGACAGAGACATAATCTCTGTGTCTTGATGGACGCAGCATGACCACCACTGTACTCTCTGTAAGTGGTGGAGTGACGATATGGTTATGGAAGCCAGATCTAGTACCGTCTGACGGCGCAGATTTGCCGCTTCGAGCGCCATATTGGCAGCTCTGAATGTTTCTCTGACTCGTTCTGGAGGAGGTATAGATGCCGGTTCGAGATTTATTGATCCTGACAAGTTATGGACTTTCTCTCTATGTAAATCGATGCTGATGTCGCCATCGTTCAATATTATTTCGACGAGGCTCTACGCCGTCATAAATTGATCATTTGAAATGATAATGTTGTAATGTTGAGATATAATAAGA
This sequence comes from Sycobia sp. Sy_11, assembly GCA_018907035.1. Lineage (NCBI taxonomy): Eukaryota > Metazoa > Arthropoda > Insecta > Hymenoptera > Epichrysomallidae > Sycobia > Sycobia sp. Sy_11. Next base: position 416,018 of record JACCIC010000073.1, on the reverse strand, counting down.
AACAATTTTTTTTTATATCTCTGACTTCTATGGCATTTTTTGACCTTAATGCGTCTGTTGCCGTGTTAAATTTCGTGACTTTTGATGTTACACCGGTTTCTTCAAAAGCACTGTCGCACAGATAGAACCATAACAAATATTTCACTTTATCGGTTGCTTCAGATAAGTACATTGCGACTTTTGATAGATCTCCAGTTTGTAGTGGGTTCCAAACTAATGTTTATTACACCACCTTAGAAATAAAATGAGTAGTTATAAACTAGTGTATAGTACTGTTTTATATAAATCAATTCATGCCATGTATGTGAATACGTGATTGTAAACCAGTATATATGATTGATTTACGAGTATAGGATTATATAAATAAATAAATAGATAAATTGCCGATGGATTCCTACCTACCTATAATTAGGTTAATATTCTAATTTAATAATCAGGTATAATATTTTGTCCTCTGTTTCAAGCAGTTTTTCTAAAAACTATACAGACTCCTTCGTTTGGAGTATATCCTTGGCGAATGATTCGAACGCCAGATAATTATCTGTGTTTAATAGAGCTCTTTCCTTAATAAAGGTGTTTATTTTGCTTGAAAACTTGCTTTTTATTTCCTTATATTTAAGATGGAACTTCCACATGAGCGCCAGCATATCCGTCCATAGATAAAATCCAAAGTATCTATGCCCAGCGAGGAATTGGATTAGTCATTACGTCGGCCTTATTCAATCTGTCCTTGACCTATCCTAGCTTTGACATTGAAGTACAAATTGTTTACATGAGAGAGAGAGAGAGAGAGAGAGAGAGAGGGGGGGGGAGATAGGTCGAGAAAGAGAGAGAGAGAGAGAGAGGGAGTGAAAGAGGGGAAAGAAAGAGGGGGAGAGAGAGAGAGGAGGGAGAGTATCTAACCTAATGGTATAGGGAAGGATGTAATTTAATTTGAAAACTGTATAAAATAAATTATTACTATTTTACTTGAGTAACAAGTTAGAGGCAAGTTGTTGCGAAAATTTGAATGAGCCTTATACCACATGTCCTCTGTAAAATGTTATTAAAACAAAAAGTCTTTGTAGCGATCTTCCAAACGCCAACTACATAAACAACAAATTTCTTATTTTCCCAATCTTTGAATCTTTTTATTTTATTGCATCTACAATTTAAACCAGATTGCCTTAAATCCTAGTCCCTTCATTAATTCCTAACCATTCGAATGCTCCGCGCAACTGAAGTTTCGTTTCTGACCATCTTAATCCCATACGGTAACATTTATACCTGCCCTTCTCTCAGAAGTTCTTAAGTACCAGTCAGTTATTTCTCGTCACTCAAAGAATGCACATCGTAGGAAAATGCATGTATAAGTCGTTCTCGTATAAGTCTGTCAATCGACAAAGTTTTTGAATTCACTGTATGTTGATTTCGATGTTCATTTTTACCCTGTTAACAAACTCTCCTGCATATTTATTAGAAATATTTATGTTGTTTTTTTGAAATTCTAATTTTATTAATATTTGTATATTATTCAATTTAATCAAAATTTAATAGCAACCCGGTCTTATCTATTAATATTTTGAAACCAAATTTGTTTTCTCTTTGATTCAATACGAATTCTAAACATTCTAAATCCTTTCATATTTGAATTAGCGCAGTAGTTTGCGTTTTAATCTACCATGTTTCTGAATGAAAAACAAAATTCAGAAATTCTATCACTACTTTAGTACTGGTTATAAATTTCTATCCTTCAAACATTTAACCAACATAATGTTTTTATCTTAAAAATAATCACTAATAAATTTATAAAGGTATTAAATAATTATCTAATACTGTAAATAATTTTATTCTATAAATATTCAATGTCACTTCAAAGTATTTTGCAGCTTCTTGACGGCTGTTTGTTGATATTCTTTCTCTCGCTAACCTAGTATACCTTACTTTGTCGACGTAAGCGCTACTGTCTCGATCTTTATGCTCTTTATTTCCGGTACAAACAAACGGCAGATAATCAACGACCGTCACATAGGTGACTGTTCACTACATAATGAATCACTAATAAAGACCATTCGATTTGAAAAAATAAATAAATATTGCACGTATACCCTAAGAGTCCGAATAAAAACAATATTTTACAAGCTGCAGACTGTATTGATACATAATGTATATCATTATATACATTATTTCCAAATCTGCTCCTAAAATTTTTCAGGGGTACGTCAATCAATTTCAGCCAAATCAATGACATACATGTCGTAGCCTTTCCTTGTAATACGCATCTGCTTAAAGACTCCAGACGATTAAGAGATCCAAATATTAAACTTAAGAATAAAATAATAACATCTGCCTAATAGTATAAAAGATCTTAGCATATCATATAAATGTCGTATTACTAAAACTAAAAACATGTTAAATCATTCGCAAAAATAGTATCATCTAAGGTAAGTTCTACGAACTCGTTGAATGCTCATGCGGCGTTGACTCTACATACTTAAACAGCACATATTAGGTGGTGAAATATCGCCCTTCCGACTTTTTGTCTTATGAATTTGGCGGCTATGTACAAAGTGCTACAGAGCTCGTGTCTGGCAATACAATACATCATTTGAAAGGTCTTGACATAACGTACAAAACGATGCTATGCATGATTAGTTTGGAAATTACGTTCAAAAGTTATAGACGTGTAAACATGGAGTTTACTAACGCCGAAATTCGCGCTATTTTAAAGTTTTCCTTCGTCAAAAGTAAATCCGCTAGAAACATTTTGTGAGATTAATGATGTTTTGGGGGGATAGCACGCTATCACTTCGAAGCGCAGAAAACGACACCATTGATAAGCCAGCCGGCGGAAGACCTGTGACGAGGAATACCGATCAAATCACGGAATTTATCGAGTTAGACCGGTATGTGGCATCTCGTGACATCGCCCAGGAGATGAGTTTTTTTTTTGTTTTTTTTTTGTTTTTTTGTTTTTTTTATTTATTATTATATATTTAGCCGTAGTCGGATTTGATAGTGTTGACTACACATAGGGAAAAACAGCTGCATGTTAGCTAGTCTGTGGATGAACGATTTTCTTAGTATATCGAATAGCTCGCACTACCATAGTAAACGATCCAGTTCTTGTATGTTATTTCCACATTGACAGGAAGCGTCTCTTATAACATTTATTTTCGAGAGTGAATACGCAAGGCTATTGTGATCGGAGCGACATCGATTAATTGTGCTTATTATTTCTCGAGAATGTTTTTTTTCGTTTACCAAGGTTTGTGCCTGTTATTAAAGCAGTATGTAAAGTATTTTTTACCTTTGTTCTGACCTTGGAATCTTAGTGAGTGTAAGGGGAGGTCGGGATGCTGCAGATCTAGCAAGATTATCTGCCTCTTCATCTCCGATAATTCCTACATGTGCAGGAATCCAACAGAATTTTATATCCGCATTATATGGATTTTGTGAGTGTTTATGAATTTTGCTTTTTATTTCAACAACTAGAGGGTTTGTTTGTATATCAAGTGAGGGGCTTTTCAGAGAGAGAGAGAGAGAGAGAGAGAGAGAGAGAGAGAGAGAGAGAGAAAGAGAGAGTAGTGCGCTCAGGGAGTCTGTGAAAATGCGAAAAGTTTTATTGTTATTTGATAAAGCAATATCTATAGCATCATTGAGAGCTGTACATGCTGCTGTAAAGATGGAAGCTTTTTTGTTAATGCTTTTCATTATAAAGGTATTAAGATTTTTGCAGAAGCAAGCGCATCCTGTTGATGCGGAGTTTGGAGATTTGCTACCATCTGTGTATATAGCACTTAAGTTTTCTTTAGCTATGAATTTGTCAATTAATTGATCGAGATAGACCACCTGTTTTAAAGATTTTCCAAAGTCGGTCTCGACGGTTAAATTATATTTTAACATATCAAAGTGGTACAAAAAGTTTGTATAGTGTTTATCACTTATAATTTCGTTATTATGTCTGCTAGAATTAAGCATTCCCTCTTTGAGAATGGACCTGTTAAATTTTTTCGAAAAGTCTCTGTTTTTCTGAAGGATAGCCGAGATACGCTTTATTGTGTTGTATACTGCGAGTTGTGTGTTGGAAAAGATTTTGTATATGTATTTGTTACATACAAAATCCGCTTCTATAATATAATAAAGGTAATTTTGCTTCTGCTAAGAGAATATTAGTAGGCGTGCTCATTACCAAGAACAAGATTAATTGCCTGATATTGGAGTTTTTCAAAAATCGTAATTTTGGTTTTTCGATGTGGGAAATATAGAAAACTACCATAGTCTAGAACAGAGCGGATGAAACTTTTATATATTGTAATTAATGTCTCGAAGGACGATCCCCACCAAGTTCCCCGTAAAAACTTTATCATATTTAAATTTTTTAGACATTTCTTTTTAATGTACTTTATGTATTCGTTGAAAGTTAGTTTGTAGTCTAATATTATACCTAGGAATTTTGCGGTACCACTCGATTTTATTGGATTGTTTTTTACTAGAATTTCCGTGTTTCCTAGAAGTATGCGTTTTTTGTTGAAGTGAACGAGTTTTGACTTTTCGGGGCAAAGTTCGAAGCCTAGACTATACAGGTTTGTTTCTGTGAGCGCTATGGCTTTTTCAAGGAGTCTTTTTGCGGAGCTTATGGGTGATCTTTTACAATAAAGTGTAATATCATCAGCAAATTGAGAAACAGTAACACTCTTGGGTACTTTTTCGCAGATTTCGCGTACGTACAGACAGTACAGTATGGGGCTTAATACTGCTCCCTGAGGTAAACCTTTGTGTGCGTATCTAGAGTTTGGACCAGTCTTTTCCGTATATATTTGTCTACTAGTTGTGATAAATTTGATAAATTTAGTACAATTTGTTGAGCAGCCTATATTTGCTATCTTTTCTAAAAGTATATTAATGTTCCCGTTATCGAAAGCACCTTTGACATCAAGGAATGTAGCTAAGACGTCTTTTTTTTACAAAAAGCTTCCTCAACATTTAAAATTAGACTCGTAAGGTTGTCTGTTGTACACTGTCCTTTTCGAAATCCAGATCAACTATTAAGTATAATACCAGAGAATTCAAGCCACCATTGGAATTTATTTTTTAGCATAGTTTCAAATATTTTATACATGTATGAAGTGAGGCTAATACACTTAACTGTCTGTTTTTTAATGAAATGGACAAATGATTTTTTACCGTCTAATGATAATCGCCTGCATGATACATACTATTAAATATATCTAATAATATTAATTTACATTTAATCGGTAGTTTTTTTATAATTTCGTAGTCGACGCCGTCGATACAGCATGATGATTGAGAAGCTTTACTTTCCAGCGCAATATTGAAATCTGTAAAGTCGAACATCGGTCTAGAAATTTATTATTCGAACAGATTGGGAACCAGGTAGTATTGGTTTCACACCATGGAGGGCAAATTTTATTCGTAGCTTCTTCGATTTTGTCGGTATCTTGGTGATTTTCGGATGTGCAATAACAAGTCGCGTTTATCCATTTATTTTTTAAAACATTGCATCTATTCCAGGCAAATTTGCTGTTAATACGAAGATCGATTTTTTCAACGAAGCTTTGGAAGTTTTATTTTTTTTTTCTTCTAAATTCTATATTCTATGAAATCTGAAATTTCTTTTGAAAACAGCCATTTTTTAAGTGACGCCGTTCTGATTCTTTTGTACTTATCGCACTCCAAATCCCACCAGGGTATCGGATTTCTATGTACATTACAATTAACCTTTTTACGAACTGGTGTACTCGATGTGATTGCGTCTTTCACTATACTTACAAAATTATTATATTTGGACGCCGGAGATATTATTTCAAACGCTTCAGATAGAAAAAAATTATATTTGTCATCCATGGACTCAGAAAATTTGGTCCAGTCGGTTCCAATTGATTTAATAGAAAATGATTTTTTATGTGTACATATTTTTACATTTATTTCGATTTCGAGAGGAAAATAATGTGAGCCACAGGTGTCCTTTTGAGCCTTTATATTAATTTTTTCGGAGATATTTCGTGAACAAAAGACAAGATCTAGATTTGAGCTCGAGCCAGTATATGCTTGAATGTAAGTAATGGTATTATAATTATGTAATATAACATTTGAGTTACTTAAGGTTTCTAAGAGTCTTTCGCCCATTTTATTATTTTTGGGCAATTACAGGATCTATGATGAGCGTTAGAGTCTCCGACAAAAATAGAGTTAGTATTTTCGTGTAGATTTTCAAATATTTTGTTCCATTTAGTTGGGCTTAAAAGAATACCTGGTGCTCTACAACAGGCAATTAGATCGATTTTCGGTTTTGTGTTTGTTAATTTTATACCTGCTAGTTCAACAGTAATATCGGGGGACTCTAAATTTGTGATTTCTGTGAACGCGATACTGTTTCTTATGTAGATTCCTCCACCTCTTGAATGGTTGCGATCTTTCCTGTAGGTCTTGAAGCCGCTGAATTGGAAGAAGTCTTCTGGAGTACTTTCTTTATTTAGCCATGATTCGACGCACATAAAGATGTCTAATACGTTCAATATTTTGAGCAGTTCAGCTTTTTTTATGAACAATGCTTCTGCCATTGCAAAATATAATTTTGAGATTTTTATCGTGTGCTTTATACATTCTTCTGCGGAATTTGAGTTTTCTGAGAAAGAACCAGTGTCAATGGCAGTTTTGTTCAGTCTTTTTGAAATTCTGGTTATTCTAGTTTTTAAATTTCTATCTAATATTACATCGTGAATGTCTCTGATCATAGAACTTAGACCAGAAATATTTTGAGTTGTATTTTCAGCGATTTCAATAACGTTTGATTTATCATAGCAGTCGGCTGAGAAATTAGTAATTTGATGCATATTCATTAGATACGATGTTAAGTTTTTTTCGTATTGTTCATTGAAAGGTAATAATCTGTTTGCAATATCTTGAAAGTCATTTGAGTTATGGTGTTTGCTTTTTTTTACTCTTTGTTTTATTTTAGTATCTGAGCTATTTACAATTTTTTCTCGATATAAGTTACAGAGGATGCCCCTGATGAAAATGTAGCAGAGAGAGCTCTTTTGTTTGTTATACCAGTATGCGGTAGTAGTTTAGAAATTTCCTCTATATTAGTGATTTCTGTTTCGTCATTGTTGTGGTTTTCTTGATTGCTGACATTTGAGTGAAAAGTACTTGTAATTTCAATGTTTGTATAAACTTCTGATGCTGTATTTGGTGTAATTTCTTCAGGATATTTGGTGTTGTTGACATAATTATTTCCGAGTTTGTTTAGATTTTGAAAGTTGTTTAGATGTTGAGAAGAATTTTTCTTTTCAGATTCGAGTAAGTTAAGACAATTTTTTATTACGTGTCTTTCGAGTTTACCAGAAAAATATTTTATGTCCTCTGTGCTCGGAAAGATATAATGAGAAATGCCGTCTAAAACAATTTTTCAAACTTCCGGTATTTTTTCTACGTCGTTTGGTTTGATAAAAGTTTATCTACGCGAACTTTCTATATGCTCGTATCCCGCTTTTTGAATCGAGGCTTTCAGTTGTATAATGGGAGCTTTGCATGTTACCCGTAGTTCCTCTAAAATATTTTCCAGTATGTAGTTGGGCATTGATGATGGTACATTCGAAAAGATAATTCTTTTATTTTTTGATACGAGTGGATTTACAGTAATTTGAATGTCACCTATTTTAATTCTATTATTTATTTCAATAAGGTTCGTTACTAATTTTTTTGTAGGTAGAAACGTGCATATTCTATTCCTTGTTATTCTGTAGGAACTTATATTTTTTGTACCAACCTTATCTACAATGGCAATGGTGTAGTGGAATTGCGTAAGCTCTCCTTTACATTCAATTGTAATACCCTGATCTCTCTTGGAATATTCGGTTGCGTTTCCATAGTTTTGTATAGGTGATATATGTGCTGTATAAGTGTACACGTTTTTAGATTGATTGGACGGTGTCTTGTTTGAGAATCCGTTCTTTGTTAGAAGAGTTACATTCTGCACTTTATTCACTTCGCTTGTTTCGATCAATGAATTCTGGTCCTTGGTAACAAGGGCCATTATTGATAGGCAAACGGCTATACTTATTATTTATGTTAAATTTAAATTCAGTTACACTACGTTATTAGGTTTATAAGATTCAGTTCTGGGACCGAGTTCCCCAGCATGTACTATAAGCTTTGTTTACAAACGGAGCACTCAATTGACACGTCTTCACACAATAAGAGCCGATTGAAACTGGAAATGAGAGTTAGTCACCAAACCATTTTAAACCATCTGTAGAAGGCTGGATACAAAAAAAGCTTGATGTTGACGCAAAAAAAAACCTGCTGGATCGAATCAACGCCTGCGATTGACGAACTCGACCCATTTTTAAAGCAGATAGTGACTAGCAACGAAAAATGGATCACATACGACAATATCAAGCGAAAACGGTCTTGGTCTAAGGCCGCTGGACCGTCTCAAACAGTGGCCAAGTCGGGATTGACGTCTAGGAAGGTTTTGCTGTGTGTTTGGTGGGATTGGAAGGGAATCATACTGTGAACAACTGGACCGCTTGAAGAAGGCTATCGACCAGAAGAATCCACAATTGGCCAACAGGAAGGATAGTGTTCCAGCAGGACAACGCCAAACCACACACTTCGTTGATGACTCGACAAAAGCTACGGGATTTCGGATGGGAGGTTTTATCGCATCCACCATATAGCCCGGACATAGCGCCATGTTATTACCACCTGTTCCACCCATGTCGAATACCGTTGGTGGTGTAAAGTTGGACTCAAAAGAGGCTTGTGAAAAGTGGCTGTACAAGTTCTTCGCAAATAAGGAGAGGAGGTTCTACGGGAGGGGTATTATGAAGTTGCCGTTTAGATCGAAACAGATTATCGAACAAAACGGCGCATATTTGAAGTAAATCCGACCACTGTAACACTTTTTATAAAGCATTGAGTGAAGAGCAAAAAAGCGGAAGGGAGATATTTGACAACCTAATATAATCGTATATTCATTGCAATAATGTGCTGCATTTGTAAATTATAATGTTAAACTAAAATTAATTATACTAATATAATTAAAGGTTACCATATTACTTCTTTCATTTGTGCTAATAGCTGTCATGGCAGGCATCAAAAACATATTATATCAGTCCAAGCGGAAAATCACAATAGTTATTTATACAAATTTATAGCTCTTTGAATATCGAAAATTTTTCCATTTTCATTGTTTCTTTAACAATAGAAAAATTGATTTTTTAAGTTTTTAATACACGTACTTTTGTTCAGAATTGTGTCCTACACAATTTTTATACGAAACATTTTTCGATTGGAGTAATAGTTTTTAAACTATTGAAGAAAAAATAAAAAAGAATATTTGTTGCGCTATTTTTTAATAAATAAACACGTCGCCGATGGGTTACGACCCCGACAATTTAGGATCTTATTCTACACATCCTCAGCTATCATTTAGTACAAAAACATAGGCGTTGTGTTGTCAACTGAACTTACATTTATATCTATCTTCATATCTGAGTATTTTGTACAATATACGAATAATTAATAAGTTTTTCATAAATGAAGTTATGTATGGATCTTTATTTTTGGCGAATGTTCCTAACCGCGTAATTACGACAATTGAAGAGATGGTAATGGCAAACGTTATGTTGTGTACTTATTGACAATTTTATTAATGTAATTGTCCAAATAATGGAGTATTCTTTAATCAATCGCGAAGACGTTCGGTTCAAGATTTCCATGGATATAAACTTGGGCTAATTGGCGTATATGAACTCCTACACACATATAGGAATACGACAAACATCTAGTAGGAGTATATGATAGTTGATCATATTATAATTTATGTATAATAGATAACTATATATACTTCGTGAAGGTATAAGAATCTGTCTTATGAAGAATTATAGCTATCAATTATTGATTGATGATATAATTTTTATAATATATAATATATAATATATATACTATTATATTAATTATATATTATCCTATTCGATGTTTCTTATGTACTTTTTTTACATGTTTCACATCTCTGTTTTCACCATAAAAAATCAAAATATATGATTATAAAAAATTTATTTCAAGTAATGATTCGTAATTAATGCATAAATAGAAATTCACTGTTATTTTGATTGTGATATACAGAATTTTCAAAAGTTCATCAATAAAATTTTTATTAATGTTTCACTCATTTAGTGGCTCATATACGACTTTCCACGAATTGATAAATTTTCTTCTTATCAATAATGAGTAGTTTAAATCAAATACTTACTAGAATAAAATAAAATTCAAAACACAGATTTTATTGCGCTGCATAGGAAGGTGTTCACCTATAATTTTAAATAATGGAAAGAACGCGCATAAATATTAATTATTTAAATATCAACTTTCTTTGATTCAAGATGTAAAAGAAATTTTTCATGAACAAAAACAGTTTCTTTTATTGTGGGTTATGTATAACGTTTATTAAGGTAAATATTCGAGGTTTATCCGCTGTACATTGACACAGTGTGATCTTTGAAGTTTTAAGGCTGTTTAACATTGATTTCGCAGACTAAAAGTTATATTATCATTTTTTCTGTTATTATTCATTTCATATTTATCTTCAAAATCACTTATTGGCCTTGTGAAAAATACACACTTTTATTAGTTAGGTAACTCATGATCATCAGAGACGGAGAAGAAAGCGTATAAGACCTAGCTTTTGGGTAAAGGCAAAATATTTTGACGGATATATTTTTCTCCTCGATTGAAACATTTTTAATTTTGGAGCTGTCCGTATCATTTACTATCATGCCTAACTAATAAAATATATGTATATATGTCTATACATACATACATATATAACTAAAACGCATGTACGCTTATATAAATAATAGGCATTTAAAACGTGTTTACAAATCTATCGTTAAATATTGAAACGCTTTATATGAAATCTTTTAAAACTAGCGTATTTTGCAAGGATTTTCGAAAGTTTTCACTATGATTAATGTATTTTTATCGCATGTACATCAACATAAAAAACAAAGAAAACTTTTAAATGTTAATTAAAGGATTTCCCTATGATAACAATTTGAAGTATTTGTTATTCGCTGTTTTAGATTACAATAAATTTACTGTCAAAAAATAATTGTAACTTATTTTCTGACAAATTTTTAAAAAACGTTTGCATGATGCCCAATTCATAGATAAATTAAAAAATAATACTAAAAAATTAAAATATATTAAAAATTAATTTGTCTATAAAATAATAATAATTAAATAAACTACATTTTTTCATTCATGTTGGAAAAATCGTTTTCACTATAATAGACCATCAAATAGGAAAGTCCTTTAAAATTACAAATGATTTTCATATGAATCAAGACGCTTAAACAACATTAATCCTATCTTATATTCTTATCAATAAATATAACAATTTAAAATATCAAATGCACTGGTAAATATGCATGAACATAAATCGAGAATTTCTCAAATAGATATCTCCTCACCTGGAGAATTCATTAAAACGAATGCATATATCATAATATAAATATCGTAAAAAAGCATAACAAGCTCCCCTCTGCTCTTGACAGATAATACATCTTTGGATGATTAACAAAACAATCCCGTTCGATTACTTCAGTTTTCTTGTATGAAGAATATAACTTGTAAGAATATTTATGCAGGAAGCACGCCGGGATGTAACAAAAAATATAAAAGTGAATTATTAATAATTAACGACTTTTCTAGTGTCAACATGATGTAGATATTCACGAATAAATTTAATTTTTCATTTACCTATATTACAAATTAGGTAATCACAAAATTATTTGATCTAATCTTTAAAAACGTATTTTCTGAATTGCTAGTAATGCAACATTGTAAGTACATTGATATTTTTAAGAAAATAACCTTCGTTTAGAATAAATCAGATTTTCACAAAAGAAACTTTTTCTGTATGAAAGATTATAAAAACATTACTAATTCCAAGCGCACAAAATTTTTATATGTGTTATTACTTATAGCGCATTAACAATAATGTTGTTCAATCCATATACTATTAATAATATACATACTACAAAAACTTTTTTCATATATTAGTTTTTGTTGTTTATGGTTCTTGTGATTGATATAATTGTATCTGAAAAATATCGGACGTTTTCCTTTATTTATTCGTTTTCTTATATTCTTTTTCTGAGATATATTGGCTAAAAAATGTAAGAACCTGTTATTCGCTTTTTTTTTCAATCAACAGTAACAGAATAAAATACCCAGCAGCATATAATATTGGACTAGAATGTTACATTTTTTAATTTTCGATGTGTGTGCAAACGCATGTAATTAAAAATTATATATTATTTTTATTCTTTATGTATATATAAAAGATAAAAATAATGTATATTATATTTATACACTCACAGTGACATACATTCAGCAGTCTTGGCAACTAAAAAATAATCTAATATAGTATAGTTAACTATAATAAGGGTTAGTCTCGTATGGCAAGGAGTTGCAGATGCTACTTAACGGATAAAATATAATTTTAACTTTTATGTTTACGTAATTACTTTTTAATACAGAAAAATTTTTCGTATATGACAAATTGTCAACAATTTTAAATAATTTTGTTTCATTGAGAGGAAAATTTAAATTCCTTAAAATTTTGGAGATGTAAATTTTAAATATAATAAATAGTTCAAAAGTCATTGTGCCAGTTGTAATATTAAATAAATTTAGTGAAATCTTCACACTATACACCAATGATACGTCAATGGCAATGTGAGAACAAATAATCTAAAAAATGAAATAATGGGCTTTACATTTTTAAAATTTAGTGGCGATATGACTTTCATCATAGAATTCAGAATTTCAACAACTTCATTTATGCGAAAGCGAAGATGAAAAACTTTTAAATTTCGGTATCAATGCTTTTGTTTTTAAGTACTGTAAAATTATTTATATACGGCACGTTACTAATAAAATATTATATCGTAGTACTGCACAGTTTTTTTTTTTTTATAAAAAGACACGTCTTTTCATGTATTATAAATAGTAGTTGACTCTTCTACATACTGGTATATAAATACTTGTTCGTTTATATATTTTGGAACTTTTCTCTTTAAAGTGCCTTATTAACTGAAATATGCGTACACTGTTTATCGTACGTCATGATATTAAGCTTGTATTTTTTATGTTGCAGATAAAATAATAGAATTATAATATTTACAACAACTTTATAAACATACCTGTTTTTAAGACAGTTTTGTTTTAAATCGAAACCATATTATTTATTTTACCAAATATACTTAGTAAATATAATAAACGAAACTATATTGTATTGCGATAAAACTGTTGCTCTTTGACTTCAACTTTGAACTATACTCGGAGTTTTATTGTAAAATATTTGCTAATCTATCAGTCTTTAACAAAATTATAAATGTCTCCAAAAAATAACAAATATGCATTTCATGTGTTTGATAAAATTTATGTAAAACGATATGTAAACATTGTTTTCAAATTTGTTTTACATTTTTGGAAGACATTTTTGATCAAGATGCCACACTAGTCAGCAAATATTCTAATACGTACACGGAGTTAAATTTTAATTACAAAATATTTTGACAATGACTTTTTAAGTTAAATTAATGATGAAACAAAATTTAAAACATTTTATTGCTGAGACATTTTCAATTAGTGTTAAAGTACTTCAAGATTAGTATATTCATATTTGTTATAAATGTCATTATTTATGACAACCATTATACGAGAATCTTCAGTAGAATCATAAATGTACCAGTGTGTGGAGAGACTGGCTTTCTTTTCTTTACGCTCTTGTAAAATTATATAATCAACTATCTCACTTGCTCACTCGCTCTCTTTTACTCAACTATCCCTAAGAAAAGTAAGAGATTCTGTTACAATATGCGCGCTATTTACAAGTTTTTTCCGTTTTATTGGAAAAAATATCTGTCATTAATTTTTTTTACTTTTTATTTTTATTTTGTTTTCGGTCGTCAGTGCCCTTCGCTAACGGCGATCACTATACCATCAATTGTCACTGTCGGCGTAATCATCGCTATCACAGCTATCGTAGTGCAAGTTCTTGGCACTTTTGGATGACCTGCTAGGGTCATCCAAGTATCCGTTGGACCCTGGGCGCTCTGATTGAGACGCCGCATCTACCGATTCGTTAATAAGCACGTCCAGATTTGGAGAATACGTATCTTCTGTTGCCGAGTCATAAAGTCTGAAATCAATAAAAGTAAATTGAAAATCAACTAATTTTAAAAACTAATAATATACTTAAAAAAATTACTGAACAATTAAAATAAAAATACAAATTATATCAAGTGCATGACGTTTAAAAATTATGTAGTGATAAGTAATTGTGGTCAAAATTTTCTTGCAACCTAATTTTTAGCAAAGCAAGAACTTATCTTTAAATTTTATAGGTATAGTTGAACATGTATTCATAGATTTCCTTTAATGTTTTTAGTTCAATAAGTACATAATTTCAATGATTTTATAAAAGAGTTTTATAATCACGACAAGTTATATTATTTCATTGTAGATAATTATATTTTCAAACAATATTTAGAATTAATAAATGTATATAGATGTTTATTTTAAAGATTCTAGATTATTTTAAAGAGCTCTAATTTTACATCCGTGAAAACAATTTTACTCGTTATTTATAAATGCAACTGCAAATACATATTTTTATAATAGAATACGATACATGTTATTTACAATGAAATTCAAGAGCAAAGAAAAATTGGTGCACTTAATTTTGCTCCGATTTAAAAAGATTGAAAAATAATTAAAATTTTAGTATAGAGAAATTATAAATCTTGCGAAAAATAAAGAATAACGATAATTATAGTTCCCAAACAATGAAAACAGTTTAAAAGAAAAACTGAAATACAAACATTCAAAATTATTTGAAATACAATTGCTATGTTAAACTATTGCCACCATGCATTAAACACACAAATGCACAATTATCGAAGTAGAAAAATTAATTATATTATAAAATATAATGCTTTGTGCACACTAAAATGCTTACATGCAGTATTCGGATTTACTTACTCAGCTGTAGATGATGGTTACATTTCATCATCACACAGCCTGTAACAAATGTGTATCAAGTTACCAAGAATTCATGAAAGTCAATAATCAAATAAAAATTTTATATAATTTGAAATACCATAAATGACCGCGCGTTTGAATGATAAACTTGAAAAGTAAATTAAATTAAAGGTGTCCGAATAAATTGTGTGCAACATGCTTATGATATTAAAAAATAAAAAAATAAATAAAAATAGATTCACAAGTAATTAGTCATCAAAGTGCAAATTAAACACTTTAAATATAAAAGAAAAAATAATTTCTCTATAAGTAAAAAATAATCTAAGGAATTGCGTTCATCCCTTTAGAGTAATTTTCACTCCTACAAATTTAGATAATTTAAAAATTGTCAAATTCTTTATTGCAATGCACACTGCATTTGAAAATAAATAAACACATAACAGAAAAATAAATCTTAAATCTTAAAAAAATAAGTTTTATAATGCTCGGTAATGTACTTCAAATGTTTATTGGACACGATTTTTAGCATGCAAATATTGAAATACTTACGATTGATCATTTTGTTCATTGCCACTTTCTTCAGCTACTAAAAGCTCATATTCTTCAGCTGCAAAACGATCCCAATCCGAAAGCTGCAAGAAATAAATAATTGTCCAATTAAAATTAATGTGAAGAGACATATTATGACCTTTACAGAGCTTAAAATTAATAACCAGTGAGAGAAATTTAGCATTAATTTTTTTTTATTTATTATATACCATTAGTAAAATGATTTTAATTAATAAAATTGATCAATAAGAAAGAATTTAATAGCTAATCATAAAATAATAAAATTTACTTCGTGTCCGTCTGCGTCGTGATCCCTGGCCGATGCAAATGGATCCCTCTGCTCGTGATCCAAATACTTTTCAAGGTTAAAGAATGTATCGAAAAATATTGATCGCATCTTACATCTTTTCAAATCCTTTAAAGATATTTTTCCTGGTATTTCTGGGTTGATCATATCCAGCATCTATAACAACATATAATAAAAATGATTTATGTACTTATATAATACTATAGAAATTACAATACAACGACTGTTAAAAATCTCAAAAGTTTTATTGCGAAATTCTTGTACTGTTAGGAATATTTATGCCATGTAAGGTAATTAGGTATATTTTATTAAAATGTTTATACAGTTAGACCTGCACACACCTGGCAGAGACAGTCTTCAAATGGTAACGTTTCGATTCCAATGGCTTCCATTCGATGTAATTGTTCCTCATAAAAGTACTCTAATTCATACATGGATAAATAGCCATCACCGTCCAAATCCATGCATCTGTTGAAATTTAAAAATATATTGTAAAATACAAATAATACAGGCTCAATCATGTGCATTGATACAAAATTTTTATTTTTATTTAAAAAGAGTGAAGTGCCTGCATAATGAATAAATTTATCTCTAAACTTATATTTGTCAATTTTTCTGTTATAAATAAATACATATGTATACAAGTAATTTAGTTTAATTTTTGAATATGTATCAAACTATCTAACAAAGATATGTGTTCAATTTATACCTAAACCAATATTCAATGGCAGTAGGATGGTTTTTGTCTTCCTCGCTGAGTAAAAACCAGACAAATTCAGTGTAGCTCATTTTATCCTCGGGATGTTGCACACCATTGGCACTCTTTACCCCTCTTGTCACGGCACCGCTGAAGATTCGCTCAATCATTCGCACTGGCAGAGCTGAGTGGTTGAGTAACGTACATTAGTTAATATTTTCATTAATTTTAGGTATTGAATTTAATATTAACAAGTATAGAAATACATAGAAGGGTTCTCATATTTTGGTTTGCCAGTTAAAAAAATATATTAAACTGGCTTTGTACAAAACATTGATATATTAAAAAAAAAAAAAATTTAACATGCCTCTTAAAGAACATATTTTTTTATCTTCGAATTCACATGAAACTATAAAAAATAATTTTTAATTCTTAAACTTTAAATAATAAATAGAAAAATCATGATCAATAGTAACGGCAAAGTGCTAAAAATGTAACTAAAACACACTGCAGAAAGTTAAAAATATATCTATATTTGTTTTTCATACATAACTATTTCGTGTATTGCTTCTACTATGCATATAATTCGACTGAACTTCAATCGATATAATTAGTTTAAAAACTATCCATTTCTCGATAAAGATAAATTTGAACTTTTGATTTAAAATTTCCTCTCAACCTTCAAACATTCATGGTGATGTTCGAATCTAAAGTCACGATTGAAGAAACAGAAAAAAATTTCAATAAAACACTTGTTAAAAATATTCTTTTTTTTTCTACTAAAGGAAAGTTATTTTGTCTGTTAATAATGTTTGTATTTCTCTGTAAAAAAATCAGAATTGAAAAGTACGATATACGATGATACTAGGACACACGAATGTATTAATTTTTCTACTCATATTCTGTAGATCGAAAGAAACAGAAAATTTTTGACACAAAAAGATATCAATTGACTGAATCACGTCTTCGTGAAGATATTAAGGTAGATTTTGAGCAAACTATTTCGTAGGACTTTTCTTCAAATTTGAACTATAGATTGAATACATTAGTATATATTATTAAGACTTAAGATTTAGAAGAGCGTAACAACAACATTTTCAAGATATAAGTGTTCAAATTTCTGATTTACTATATAATGAATATGAAATTATACTCGGGAAATTTATAAAATAAACTTTGAAATCATTGAGATCTTTGAAATACATACAGAGAATTCGATGTGTACAAAATTAAAAACTCTATCGAGACACGTTGTGAGAATTATTCAATTGTATAGGCAAATGTTTCTCACAATATTCGAGCGATGACGATCAAACGATTCAAATCCGAGAAAGACGAAAGATGAAGGCTTGTCAAATCTTGAATTCTCGACTAAATTAAAATTTTTCTCTAAACCGACAATTGAAAGTATTTTCTATTATAAGAGAACTATATTCATTGATATAAACCTCAAGATTAAATGTATCAATTCAAGCGAGCTTTCTGGTAATAATAATTTCGAAGATAATTTTATATTAAATTCATATTCGAAGAAAGTGCGTTATTTAGAATTGATCACCAAATAATTACAATTTATTGACTAAAGTAGTAAATTTATTTTTAATAAAAATGTATAGACTTAAACTTTTATTTTTACTTAAATCGTAAAAAATCCCCTCTCTCTCTCTCTCTCTCTCTCTCTCTCTCTCTCTCTCTCTCTCTCTCTCTCTCTCTCTATCTTTCTCTTTCTCTCTCTTTATACAACTTTACACAATAATATAGGTATAATGTGTACTTTAATATATGCTAAAAACCTTAAATAAATACATATAAATGTAAGAAGCTAATATTCAAGATCTTTATTTTATATATTAGGTATTAAATTTTTATAATACATGATAAAAATCGATGATTACATTTAATATTTAAACATTCAATAGCATATACAAGTTGGGGACATTTATGTAAATGAAATTATAAGAAATGTACGCCTTTTACTAACCATGATCGTTGTGTCGCTGAAGATCCATTTTGTCAATGAAAAGATCGTGGTCGCAGTCCAGTTCCCAGAATTTACAGTAAATCACATAGAAGTGTTCGTAGCTGAAATAAGCGGTGACTTGATTGATGTCCTTCTCGTGCTCCAAAACACTAATTACCGAAAGCAAATTGCTCCGCCTTAATTCGGCCACGGAAATCTTGCCGCTCCAGCTGCGGTTGACGCAGTAAAATATCCTGGCGATTACCTGTGCGTATAGACGAGGTCGAATTATTTTTCTAACTTTTTTAACCGGACGCCTGAGGCTTGTCCTCTTGGGATTGGTCTCTTAATGGAAACTTAATTTTCTACGCAAAGGAAACTAGTTTTTTTTAAAGATTGCTTAATCACGTATGTTTGTCGTTATTATATGTACAAATTTTTTTTAGCAAATCATAATATAATCGGTTATATGTATATGTATCATAATGAATAATTAACTAGTTTAACATTTATCTATTTATCTTAATAAAATATACATTAAACTAAGTTGACTTGCAGATGCCTTTCTATGGAAAGCTTTAGATGAAAGTAAAAATGATACACATGACATATTTTTCCGTAATGTAATAATTAATTACATTATTTATTCCAAATATAAGATATTGTCTTAAAATACTTTAGTTCAGAGAGAAAAAAAACATTTATTTGGTGAATTTTCAAAAACGAATATGATATTTGTTTTATAATTTGTAAGATGTAACCTAATGTCAAAAATTTTGAACATAATTTTGTTACACAAAATTTTACAAAATTTTGTTGATAATTTCATTAACTAGGGCTAAAGAATCAACCGTCTTTATACATAATATTTGAATATCAATTCGAACGAGGGGTGTAAATTAAACATTTCTACAGATACTCGATATAGCGATGTTAAAAATCACTTTAGTGTATTCTTACAAAGCTGAAAAATTTGTAATTGCAGCTATTATGTTATAATAGCTGCAATATTTATCTATTGTAATAAAATATTAACTATTTTTGTCAAATAATACCACAATCAATTTTATCTTTAAAATATAACATAATTTAAGAATCTACCGAAGTAAATCATATTGTGATGAAAAATCCTAATGCTTGGTTACTACAAATAAAACAAATGTGCATGTATTTGGTGAAAACAAGGAGCAATATTTTCAACATCAACGGAGAATCAATAATAAAAATTACGGTGAGGGCCATAGCAATAATCGCGCAATCCTATACAGCATCGGCGGCAGCGGCAGAAGTACCAGCTAAAAAAGCCCCGCGACTCCCGAATCTTTAGCCGGAACGTCCCTTAAGCCAGCGCTATATTGATTTTCTAAAGGCGTCGTCCTCTCGCGGTCCCTCGCGTCGGCGGCCCTCTCGCTTTAATGCTGCGCCCCTCTCGCGGCCGCGCGCGCACCAGAGGCTCTGGTGCGCAGACGGACATCGTACACGTGCGATATATATGTGTATAAATATGTGTATGAGGAAAAACCTCTTGCTGTCTGTATGTATGTATATATATATATATATATATATATATATATATATATATATATATATATAATACCTCGAGTTGCAGACAAAAGGGAGCCCGATGCACCTATAATTATATACACCTACCGTGTGAACATAGCGCGAGTGAAACTCTGTCGCCTCTTTTAGGAATGTCAGGCCGGGATGCGTCTCGACCACGTCCTGCACGAGCGGGATCAGATCCTCGGGGAGGATGTGCGACCTCAGGCCCCTGGTCACGATCCTCGTGAACTTGCTCGCAGCGTCGTGATGCGTGTTCGATAGCCTGGCAAATGAGGAAATCGTTCGTTACTAAATTTAAATTCTACACCGTAAATTATAAATTTGCTTTCACATTGCTACGATACGGGGCAATACCGAGTTCAATACAATACTGTGTATACATACTTATTAATTACTGATTTGTTTTAGAATAAAAAAGAATATACTTTATCCAACTTTCAATAATTCTTCGTTCGATTAATACATACAAACAGGATGCAAAACGTTCAGGCATTGACTTTATTTTTGACATCTTTTTACGAGCTTTTATTGGATTTTCCTCGTCTAGTGCTTCGCCTTTCAGCACCACGTTTTGCTATTTGCTTACGATCGAATTTTGACCTCTTTGATTAAGCCTTCTAAAATCTTTTTTATTGCTTTAAAGTATGCGAAAAAATCGAGTAGAAATCTTTCTAAGGCGCGAATTTTCAGTCAAAAGACGACCAATCGCTACCGCGGATATATCTAATACCGATTCTATTATATTTCAGAAATAATTTCTGATATTTTTTAACGAATTCACATACACAATTTTTGTAATATGTTCTTTCGAACCTTCCTCATTTTTCAAGCCTTTACAACCCTCTAAAAACCTTTAACCTGTATACGAAATTCGTTAAAAGTTTTATCACATTTGGATCAAAACAGGACGTTTGCTTTGTGCAATAATTATTTATGGCAATTTATCAGTTTCGATATACCTGGATATCATGATAATATGGTACATCAACACCGAAGAATATATAATCGAACGACAAGATTTGGAACAAATTACGTTATTAGGAAATAAAAAATATAAATGTCCTGGAAATTTCTAATTATGCCTTCTAGGAATTTGAACTCTAATAAAAAAACCATATTTATGTATTTGAAGAATTCATTTATAATATGAAACGAGGTATTATCGTTAAAATAAATATGAAATCCCTTGAATTATTAAACATAATATCTCATAATTCTGTACAAAATAATTCATAAAAATATAAAAAAATATTAACGAGCTTGTTTTTACACTATTTCACCCCCTCATCTACCAATCTGATTAATCCTCTCTGCTGCAAACCTTGATATAACTAAGAAACTAAATATCAGGGTACATTTTCCTACGCATTCTCTCAAAGCCACCTGAACTCCTAATCCAGTAAATTGTAATTAATATTCTATATCTTGTAGAATGTGAAAGTATATCTAGAACACCACGACAGAAGCTTGTGAATTTATAAGAGATATATACAAAGTAAATTCTTAAATCTAAATCCTCTCAACAAAAAAAAATCAATTGTTAAAAATCGTGAGCTTTCAAAAATATAATATATTCAAATATTTATATCAGGATTGTGAAAAATAGAAATACATGATTAAAAAAAGGATGGTTATGAGGACTAACATTTGATAGAACAAATAAATTTCAAAAAAAAAGTGTATTGTTAGATTCATCTTCGTAATCCTCTTTATTTTTCAAGAACTAGCTATGAAAATATCTATTGTCAAATATATATTGCATTTTATCTAATATATCGATTATAATTTATACTAATTTTAGCAAACTTAGAATTTCATTTGCAGAAATAAAATCGATTAGATCTAGCACATTCATGTCAAGAAACTTATGAAGTTTAAGCCATAAAAAACATGCTCAATCATATTTCTGTCATTGTTATACTCATAATTTAATAAATAAACTAGAACTAAAAAAATAGCCGAATCAAAAACGATTATATATAAAGCCAGCGGTCAGTCCATAAAAAAACATCATTATAGAATAATTAACAATTACAACATTACCATATGAATTAAATATGTTAAATATATTGTCAATCAGATTTTTGATACGCAGATTGAAATATCGTAAATAAAAAACAACATATGTTCTTTTGTATTTCAGCTGGCACAATATCTTCAACTTTATTTTATTTGTAAAATTTTGCTGCCAATAGCTGGACAAATATTAGTTCTATTATAGAATTAATGTAGATTTCTTGGTACTTACTCTGGAATTAACAAACAGTAACATAAATAAAAAAAAATAATGCTCTTTGTTCATATCAATTTCATTATCGAATAAATAGATCTTGTGCGATAATTTTTATCCCAAACTTTTCTCGATATTTTAAGTATATAGTCCAGTAAATGTCGTATTGTTAATAATTTCCATCAAAAT
The DNA here is from genome assembly GCA_018907035.1 of Sycobia sp. Sy_11. Lineage (NCBI taxonomy): Eukaryota > Metazoa > Arthropoda > Insecta > Hymenoptera > Epichrysomallidae > Sycobia > Sycobia sp. Sy_11. Next base: position 393,460 of record JACCIC010000073.1, on the reverse strand, counting down.
ACGACTCTTTCTTTTTTATTAATTGGTCTATGAATCAGACCGGTCACCCACACTAAATCTGAACCATTTTAGTTTTGCCACTTTTTCTTCTTCAGTTCTATAAATCTGTCAAAACCATACCAATAGGTAGAAATATTTTTTTTGTTCACTCAAACTTAAAAAGTTTGAAACCGCCCACACTAACCTAATCTATTCCATTACCGTTATTTCGCTGTATATTTTTCAACGGTAATATATAAGGAAATGATTTAAAAATTGGAACATGTACACCTATAGACATCTTTTCTTTCACAAATTTTTTTCAAAACTAGGTTTCCGTCTATTAGATTTTTTTCAATAAATTCATATTGTTATATTATAATAAATAATTGTTTCATTCGTTATGAAATTCACTAATTTTGAAAGGATAACATAATGTAAACGAATAAATAATTTTTTAATTAATCAAATAGTATTAAATAAGTTTATGAAAAGAATCGCTGTATCATATTATGTAGCATTGTAAGATAAATAAGTGCGCAGGCTTGTCTACTTTAGCCTTTGTATTTTTTCAATGCTTATATTAATTAAGTCATAATGTGTGTTTAAGTATTGCGTCCTTCTATTTATTAACTGTATGATTTGGTTTTTTATATGAATTGGCGGTTTTTATTGGCGGTATAATAATTAATACATTTTAATCATATATTTGCAATAAATGGAAGCCATAGAGTTATTGTTGTTTAGTTTTTGACGTTATTTAATTCGATAATACTTAAACTGTATTTACTTTCATCTCTATTTATGTAGGTAGTTGCGCTACATACAATGGATTTTACATAAATCCATTTTTTGTGAGACCTTTTCCAACTTTGTTTATTTATATAATTTCTTAGTGATAATGGGTTAGTTTTCATATTTTTATTTGAAATTAATTAATTTAAATTTCAATTGTCTTTGACATTTAAGAAAATATTATTGTTAAATGAAATCTAACTCATTTATCAATAAAATTTTTAGAGTAGTCATTCCAAAAATTTTCCTATAAAAAACTCAAATAAAAATAAAAAAGTATAAAATATAAAACAATATTTGTAATAATATTTTTAATATTAAGTTTTTAATTTTTTTACACATCTGTCTATAATTTCAAATTAATTTAAATTAAATTAAAAAAAATTTGAACAATGAGGAATGTAACTTTATTTTGTAATAAGTTTATTCACCCTGGCTTAACATTCATTATCATTGACAAATACATGAAGGCTATTTTTGTATATGCATGTCTAAAAATCTACGTTAAAACGCTCTTTAAAATTTTCTGTTTTGAGCTAAATAATATACAAGGTTAAGTTCAAAGGATAATAGATAATAGATGAGCGCGAAAACGCTTATTAATTATTATGCATGACCGTTGTAACGGCGACAGTTTTGATTGAATTGTAAATTTTCTTGAAAACTTTTGTGTAAATGTCAGAATTATTTATTCGTGGATTTGTTATCGTTTTTTAAAACGTAATTGTTTCCAATTATTATGCGATGTTTACTATTTTTGCTGAATAAAGTCTAAAGAGGATCGCAGAATAAACAAGCAATAAATGTTTATAATCAATATATTTGTTATATAAAATATCAGTGCTTGTAAATATTAATTTCCCTTAGTATTTCTAAAAACTGTATAATGCTTATGATTCAATTTTATTTTTCTGGAGCTGAAATGTAATTTCAAACACAATTGAGTACATATATACAAATAGCTGAACACTTACAGGATATCTAATTCACCTTAATATTTTTATAAATTTTGATTTATAATCTCTTTATTTAATTATAATGTCTTTGAGAGATAAATTAAATGAGCTACGTACGAGATTTTGCAGTTAAGTTTAAACCCCGGTCTTCAGATGATTAATTATGTTTTACAATCTAATAAAACGGATTTTATACTTTTTTACTTTGCATGAAACCTTAAATCAAATGTTTATTGGTAAGGAACGCAATATTCAAGTACTTATCATATATCATCTATACTTATAACACTTAGAATACGTAAATCAGAGTAAGGTAATAAGTATATATAGAATATAGTTATCAAATTTTAATGTCTTCTATTTTAAATTATACAACTACTAAAAAAGTATATTAACTGTTCAGAATTGAATCTATTAAGTTATTTCCTAATAATTTTGATATAAATTAAAAAATCATTACTTACTCTTTCCAGAAGTCAAGAAATTCGCTCATTTCGATAATTCCGTTTGTATCACCCCCTGAGGCAAGAAAAAGGGGAACCTTCCAGTACAGCGGCAAATCACAGGCCTAAGAAATTTTTAATTTTTAATTGATTTATTTACGAAATAATTTTTTAAAGATATTTTAAAAAAGAAATTATTTATTAATGAAGTTATGTTTGTGCGCGATAACTATAATTCTATTACGATTAGCTAAACAGTTTAGTTATTTTTAATGATTTCTAAAAATGAAATAATTTAGATTTACGTCTAAGTATTACAAAATTATTATTACGATGAATGTGAAAACATTTATTTTACAAATGTATGCATAATGATATGAAATAATGATAATTGTGACGCGCACACGCACACACACACACACACACACACACACACACACACACACACACACACACACACACATATATATATATAGACATATCCTGTGTATTCATTGTAACAAACTATTCCTAGGAAACTCACCTACTTCGTGCTGATTTTTACACAAGCAAATAGTACGGGAGTTATATGATAGGTAGACAATGCAACAGTGAAAAAAGTAATTATAGCAATGTTTTCACATTCGCATTTTATCCAAGCACCATATGTTTCTAGTTTAATATTATTGCGATATTTGTTGCGCAATTACAAATTCATAATTTATCTCACGTTCTCGATGCTTTACTCAAAATTTTCAAATAAAATTTTTATTTAAATATTATTTTAAAAACTGAAAAAATTCAGACTCTGTAGAATATTTATTACTATTAAACAATCTTGTTAACAAGCGTACTAAATTAATTTAAAATGTTTAATTGACAGGTATGTTTTTCGCATCAATATATCAAATAGGATCTATATTCGTTATCTGTTCAATTATTTACATGCACAAGAATAATATATACGATCTCAAAATAATCTACGAGAATGCATATATAGGCAAAGAAAATGAACAGAACGATCGAATGGTTTGCGTTATGTATATCTATATATAGATCTATATGCCTATATGCCTTGCCAAGACAGCAAATTATTAACATACCTTAGTAATAATATAGAATTGCGAGCGAGAAGCTCGATGACCTAAAAGACTCTGGAAAGCGGCTGTGATCCGTGCAATCGTTGCCTCGACCTGTGACAGGGGTGCTGGTTTCCCGCCGGGGAAGTGGAACCTGAAAATACAGAGATCGGCGCGAGTGATTTATCGGTTGTGGAACTTTTTCAGCGAGCATTTTCATCTGCTTTCATAGTTTCAATTATATTCTATATTCTATTACAATGAATGTAAAATAAACGATTTTCGAATATAACGGAAAAAAAAGAAATGATTTACCTTGGTATGTGAACGTTTCTGTTCGCTTTGACGTGTCTTTGAAGTGTTGTATGAGGTGCAAGACATTTTGGCTGTACGTTCTCGCGTGTGTAAGACTGCAAAAAATTAAAATCGTGAATATATATATTAAAAATTTCTAATTAAAAAATATGGATGTATTATTGTTTTAGTCTTACATTGTATAATTTCAGTAAAATCATCGATAATAATATGTGAAATGACGAGTAAATGATAAGGATCCCTTTATATTTTTCTTATAATAATATAAAGATAAAAAAGAATGTACGTATATATAGTTCCTTGCTTTAGAAATTTATTTCTCGCTAAATTTACTATCAATAAACGTATTGTTATGACCAACATCATCAACGTCATTGCTATACATTTGTTGCTGTTAAATTTATTGTTGTTAGGAAAGAATAATAGTCTTTATAGATAGATAAAATTTCATTTTTCTCTTACAACAAAAAAAAATAGTTGAAAAAACATATCACAGCTATAACAAGAAAATATATGAAATAATTAAACAAGTCGTGTAACAATTCAATATTTTGTATTTAACGTTTTAAAATTTTATTTACTTTTTTTTAATAAAGTAATATTTTTCTTGGTCTTACAGTCTTTATACTATAATACACTAAACTAAAAAAATTACAGTCAGACTATCCTTGTTTATTATCACCCCCGAAGAATCTGAAATAAAACTTTATTACTACAAATAAATTAGATTAAACCTTAAAAATTATAAAATAAAAATAATAAAAATAATAAACTATATTGTATGTTAGTGAAGGACAATCTGACTGCCCCCACCATCTTATTTCCTCCTAAAGTAGCATGCTAGATTTTTCATTTTAGTTTAGTTCCTGAGGATGAACCGTAGGGGTTCGAAACGTCGGACAAGAAGGTGGTCCTAAATTTAAGAAGGTAGGGGCAGTCAGGTTGTCCTTTGCTAACATAGAATATAGTTTATGGTTGTTATTATTTTATTTTATTTTATTGTTGTTAACTTTTAATCTAATTTATTTTTAGTAGTAATTTCTATTTCAGATTCTTCGGGGGTGATTATAAACAAGGACAGTCTGACTGTCATTATTTGAGTTTAACATATTCTAATATAAAGACTGTAAGACCGATAACAATATTTATTAATTTAATTCAAAAAAGTCGACATAAATACAATTTTTAATTTTATTTTTGTCTAAGCATAGTAATATATTATTTAATGCCACATTGCCATTCACCAATTACAACGTGCGATTTCTATTAATAGAATGTCGACTGCTCTTCTGTACGGATTGAGTAGAAAGCACTCTATACTTTCAATAATAATATATGTAAATTTTAATTATTGCAGATTTTGGTTAAGCACATCCTTTATGGACATCTATTCTGCATTACTGCAATTTAATAAAGGTGCCGAAACGAAAGCATTTGAAACTTTTATAACTAAAAATGACCAATCAAATTTTGAATATGTTATCATTTCCATACAGATTAGATGCAAATAAAGGGTACGATTAACTAAAATTCCCAATAATTTTTTATTTATATAAATTATATTATTTTAAATAAAGTAGTTTTTATTCGATCAGTAGAAATTCACTACCACAGCTCCTTAACGAAACGTATAGTCCTTAAAAAATAAGATATAAAAGTAAAATATCAAAGATTTATAATAATAGAGAAATGCTTTTTAGAAATCTCCATAAAACCTACAAAATTACATAATTAATTAGATACAGTTCAGTAAACAATATTTTAATATATATATATATATATATATATATATATATATATATATATATTTATTTATAGAGTCTATACTGTCTCTAAGGATTTCTGCGTTGTTGCAATCGTTGCAGATTAAAACACAGCAGTTTCCATTTATGAAAATCAAAATCAAACCTGAACACGCAGGCTTCCATGTATAAAAGGCCTATTGTACACATCTGCTGTTTTTGTAATGGACCCGTATTTTCTCCAGCAAATATATATATATATATATATATATATATATATATATATATATATATATACTGCCTTGAAATAAATTACGCCTTGAATCCTATATGCATAACCGTTAGAAATGTATTATTCGTTACTTCTTATTTATTCAAGTAGACATCCTACACGAGCGGCAAATCTTTCTCATAGTGCATCTCTTCTTTCATTAAGAAATTATTTTCAAATTCTATGGTCATGCTGTATAGCCAATGGCTACTTATATTATGCGCATATTATCAAGTAATATTAAATAATAGAGGTTATAAGTTTTGAAATCGAAAAAAAATTCATACGTTATCTGCGACGTTTCCGTTTATATACAGGTTGCTTAATATGAATTTTTTTGTTCGGTTTGTATCACATTGAGGCTATCCTTTTTGATGCAAATAGAACGAGTAGAAACAAACTCGCATCAAAAGAATGCAGATTTCATCAATAAATTAATCGAAATGAAGAATATCGATAACTACAACATTAAAAGTTGTTAGTTTATTTATAATTAATTATATGTAAGAATAAATGAAAATATATTAATCCCCTTAATTATTAATAATGCATTGCATGAATAATTATTTTTATAAGGGATAAATTATATTTAAATATTTATTTTCAAGAAAAATGTATTATTATTTATTATTAAGAAAGAGAATTAAAGTATATTTATATACATTTAAAAAAATGAATATTTATTATATATTAATGTATATTTCATGATAAATTTTTAATTCTATAGAAATATGTTTATTGGATTATGAAAATATTACTATTTATTATTGTATACCTGGTCACTGTACCTTGGCTCAAACCAACACTATATTAAATAAAATTTATACAAAATTATAAAATGTTTAATATACTAATGTGCAAAAAATCTCTTCAACGAAATTGCAGTCTTTCGAACAATGAGGAAAAATTTAAGATTTAAATATATTTTTAGTGTTTACCAAGGAATATGAAGCTAATAAATTAGTTAGTTATACAATTACAATAGTATTGTAAGTTATAGGATGAGTATAGACAGTGGCGTCGGCAATATTCATTACTCCAGAGCCTAGTAAACTATTCATTTTGATAGAAATATAAGACTATATTTCTATCTTACTGCCTCACGCATTTGCATCTATGATTAAAATCTCTAAGTAGTTGCCTCGTCTCTCGTCTATTGCCTGTACTAAAACGTATCAATTTTTTTTATAGTTATCATAAAGCTTTCGTCATGAAAGAAAACTCCATACACGTAGCGCATCCAAGCGCATTGATAATTTAATTTGGTTTAAATTTTTGAGTTCTTCTTTTTGAACAGTGCTTTTTTGTGTTGAAAACTGTTTCGGTATACCAATATATACCCAAATCTTGATTGTAAAAGAAAAAAAAGTAAGTACAGTAATTTTAAAATTATCTTACACTCCATTCGTTGTTATTTATTATTAAACGCTCAGCTTTTGAGATACTAACGAGTCTTTTACAATTTGAGTGCCTGTATAAGCGAGTAGTATAGTTAATTAAAATAAAACTATGATCTTGCTTTAATAAAAGGTATTATAGTGGTCGATATGTTTCCTTTATTTCGAATTTTTGATCGTAAGATAAAATTCAATTATTGCTACACCATATGTATCAACAATAATCTTGGTATTTTTTCGTTTGTCTTGAAAATCAAGACAATAATCGAGTCAAGACTGATATATGAGCAAATGCCTTACTCTTAAGAGGAGCCTTGTCAACATGTATTTTTCTTAATGTTAATGATCTATTTTGGTTATCTAGTAAAAAACTGTACTTTTTTGCAGAATTTTATTTTTTATAAATTACTATATGAAATTGTTTCTACTTTTGTCGACTGGAGTTTTTTCCACATCTCCGAAAAATGTAGCATATTTTCAGGTAAATCAATTTTGGCTCAACAAATTGTAATTAGAAATAAATAAACGCTATGATAATTGTAGAGGAAGCACTGTCATTCTTAGACTCTAATTGCATCCTGCCAAACACAGTGGTGATGAGCACACCTATCGGTTGCAGTCCTATTATCGATGTTCGAATTTCTTCATCGACAAAATTGTTCGATTATGAGCGTTTGAATATTTTCATTTGCGAATTCCATCGTACAAATAATGAGAGTTTATGAAATTAGGCGTTTTTAAAAATTATTCTTTACATTATGATTATGATGAATTTCTTTAATTTAATTCGCTAAACATATAAAACAAATTTACTACAGAGAAATAGATTGTAATATTTAGGAGATAATATATAAATTATAATATATATATATATATATATATATATATATATATATATATATATATAAAATTAAATTCAATGAATGATATATTTAATTGCAAGTACACATTAATAACTTCAAATGAAATGTTGTATATCCGAATTACAAAATTTTGTTCAAACAGTTTTATTTGCATATTATATTCAGGTTAATTTGTGTAACTTGGGCACTTTGCATAATGGTCGAACAGTCTTTAGAATACCTAATTTTTAAATGGGCATTTTACAAGACACTTCTTAATTATGCAAGCCCTAGATAGATACATTGTATATAATTTATTATAATTGATCATTTAAATTATACGAGTTCTCTTTTAACAATAATGGATTCGTATTATTTTTGAAAATTGGTGAAATCAATCAAATCAAAAGTATCATCGTCATTATTTTACTAATTCTTTACAAAATCATTATTTCTTGAATTAGCTTATATAAAATGATAAATTGTAAGAAACATAGAAAGTTACTAATAAAATAGTTCTTATGTCTTGCAACATATTTTTTATTCAAATCTATTGCATTGAAAAACACTGTTCTAGGAAATTATGTTTTATTATTCTATATCAATTATATTATTATATTATATAATTTAATTTTAATATTATATGTGTCATTGTACTATTATTATTTACTTTTAATTATTTAGTTAAATTATTTGATCAAAGTTAAATATATACACTATACCACTACTTGTCAATGCAAGACAAAACCATGAGTAACATTTATTCTTGTAAAACAGGACGTGTATTTTTATGATTTTTCAAGAGTGAAATAATATTATATTATAAATCATATCGTATTGTCTTGCACTTTTGCAGGTGTACAGCACTAATGCAATAAAACATTCGGTACATTTCAAGTTCTATTCCACAGCTGTCGTTAACGACTGAACATCTACATATTATCTAATTATCTGAAACTATTCTAGGAGAAGCTTTAAAGGTCGCTATATGTTAGCGAAATTCTGCTTTTGATGCTAGATATACCTTTACTACTTTATTCATTTTGGAAATAACTATCCCATTATAAATGTTATAGATTTTCAACTAAATAATAAATAAGAAAAGAATGTAATATCATAGTACGTTCAATATGAAACCATTTCATATTGTGAAATTCTTTTATTATTTAAGGAAATCTTAGATTTAAATTTGTTAACGTTAGCTTTTTATAAGAAAATATCGTCAAAATATCGTCAAAGATGATAAAAAAATGAAAAATAATAGAAAAGTGAAAAACATAGTAATTAAATTTTTTATATCTATACTCTTATTCTTCAGAATAAAAGGATTTCAGAGGTTGAACCAGATTGAACTGATTATATAGTCAAATCATTTCTGATTTTAATGTTAGAACAGTATTATCTATATATACATTATTCATCCACTGTGTAAGATAAAATGAATATATTTCGTAGTTGTCAGAGCATTCCTTTGTCATAATATTTCTTAAACTTTTCATTTTTAAAAAGTTTATTAATATTAATGTCGACAGTCAATTTTTTTCTTCAAATTTTATGTTTTAATAATGGTGATATAACTTAACCACAAACACAGAAAAATCTTTACATTATAATAACAAATGAATAGTTATAGTCTTGTATAAGTGCAGTGTAAAATGAATATATTTAATCTAATGCTAAATTTATGTACAAAATTTGCGTCATCGTCGCGTCGTCAAGACGAAACCGATTATAGAAAATTGATTTTGAGCTGGAAGAAACTATTGCTCAGCCTTGAAAAAAAACGAATATATAAAAAATATATATATTATAAGATCTATATACAATAGGAATGCATAATATTACAATAAATGAATCGAAGAATCCTAAATTAGCAAGTAGCCGGAAAAAGAATTACAGAAATTTTAAAAATTATGCCAATAATAAAACGAACCTTTTAAAGGTTTCTTTTTAATTATTATTATATGAATATCGCTTTTCGTATTATTCTTATATTATTGACCTTATTTCTATTCCTCCCTTATTCTCTATAAATAAACAGAAACTCATCCGCACACCGAAAAAAAATCTAGTCTACTATTACTAATTATCAGAAGATTTTATGCTAACATTTTTAGGTCAATATTCACTCTTTAAGAAGATGTGAAAGCGATACATTATATTACTTAACGAGGCGTCATTAGAATACTATGAAGCTATGCAAACTTTAAAAAAATGTTAATAATTGTACGTATCGGAAAATATAAAAAAAAAAGAAATTCTAAAGAAAGAAGCTCATTATTTACGCTCCAGCAGATATTCAGGTCCCGCGGTGTATATTGCCGGTCGATATATTGACTACATATACTCCTCCAATAACGGTTTATGCAAGATCAATATCATAAATATTAGCCTTGATATTTTACAATATTTGTCATATAGTCTCTCTGCCATTCGTATAGCATTGCAAATATCGAATTTGACAATTATAGATTCGATATTTGAGTACAAGTCTATACTGTATATATACTTATAGTATCATTTTCAACCATGTGTATTTAGAATGATAAATACCAGAGTAGTTTCTGTGATTAACCAAATTATTTAGGAATAACGTTTACATCAGATAAATATTGAATTGAGAGATAATAAAGATTTGGTTTTCTAAAATTTTATAGAATCTGATATTCAAGCTCGATTTTTAATTCAGTTGCTAAACTTTTCAGCCTATTGTTTAAGCATTCAATATACATTTATTATTTACAAATAATAATATGTATTTTAGAATTTATGTATTGGAGTCTACTAATAAACTGCAATGAACGAAAAACACATTTCAATTTCAATGAGATCGTCATGGTAAATCGTATAAAACGATAATAATCTTAAAAAATATTATTTTAATTTAATATAATCTAGAACCTTGTAAAAAAACGTCCACATATTCTTAATACAATAATAGTTTATTTTTATAAAATTTTTATTTTATTATAAATCGATATATTTTCTTGCATTATAATTCACAATAATTATAATGATATAGAAATTCAGAATGATAAAAAAACTAGAGTATAAATTTAGCATATTTCTATCAACTTATTACTTATATAAGTATAAAATTAAACATGTAAAGTGCGAGGGTATGTGTATATCAGGCGTATTTGTTATTTAACCAACCTGTTGTGGATTATAAAAAAAAAACTTCAGCGCTACCTTGACCTTGGGATTTCAAAGTAAAATTGAAACGCAATTTCAAAGTTACATTAAAAATAAAAATAAATAATATAAATCGATGAGTTACTTTAATTTAATAATATTAGCAAGCTTACCATTACTGATTTCAACATTTAAATAGCAATAAATTTACCTATTTGCTCAGTCTTTAATTCGAATCTCGGAAATATATTAGATTTTAGCTCGTAGCCTAAAATTTTTGATTTCAGTAAAGTTTTAGTCTGAAAATTATGCGATTCATTGGTAAAATTTTATTAGTTCAACAATTCTAACTTAACAATTTAATCATTATATTCTTCATAATACTTACATAGCTGGGATTTGTCATTAAAAAAGTTTATCTTCCATTTGTTAACGGCGTCTTATATCTGCTCTTACCTTGACTTGGAAATTTGGCATGAAGGTCAAACTTTATAAAACTTCAGATTAAAAGAAAATTTATCGCCAATAGTTTCTAAATTAAATCTTTTACCTTTTTTATGAATGGTAAAATTTTCTATAACAATTTTTTTGTAATATTACAAACTTATAGTTTTTGCCAAAAAGAGAGAATGGAATTCTTCTACCCTCGCTATATTTAAAATTTAATATCGACAATTCCAAATTCACAAAAATGTAATGTTTTATGATAAAAAATATAATGATTGAATCATTTTTTATGAAAAATTTATCTCGAGTAATCATGAAATCAAAAATTTACTTTTGTACTTATAATACCTGTACACTATTATGCAGTGTATTTTATTGTATATATAATCTATGTACAGTCTTCACAAACAAATATAATCGAAGAATCGCATATATTAAATCACTTTTCTGTTTTTTGATTATTGTTATTAAAAATTAAAATTTTATACAAAAGTGATGTTCATGAAACAGAAAGAGCATGGGCAAAATGCAACTATTATCGTTGAATAATTATGTTCATTGTTTTAAAATAAATAACTGTTCTAAACTCATTAATTTTATATACTTTCATCAAAAGTCCTCTAAAATGAAAATGAATATTTAATGAATGTGTGCGAAGTGTGTTTGTGTTCATTTTTTGAAAAAAATATCTTCATTAATGTAGGTATCTATCTATATTGAAACATTATTTTCAATAAAATTTTCTTTGTTATACTTTTTAAACATGTCCGTCAACAGTTAAATCGTGGGAAGCTTAATGAATTTTTTTAAATAAACGGAAAATACTTCATAAATTTTAGATTAAAAATGTGTTTATAAGAAAACAATAATTCATTATTACCTTTTTAATAGTATTATATCTACTGTACCAAATATATGTGTATATAACGTTATAAACATTATCGCCATCAATGATATTAGTATGAATTTAGCTGGAAATAATAGTGAAAGACTGTCTTTTTCGGATAGTGCATCTATATATATATATATATATATATATATATATATATATATATATATATATATATATATAATACAGCGTCGGAGTGGCTCGTTGTACCGTCACACGCGATAGCGACAGTCAGCGCCTCACGTTTTTCTCTCTAAAAACGATAACGCGAACCCGTTACAGTATATAGAAAATACGCGCCCCTACCAAACGAGCCGATTTCTATGCGACTAACTATTAGAGTAGATTTTAATCATCTTCAAGGCGATTACGAGACTGAGCGAAAGACCGAGCGAGGGGGGGAGGTGGAGGTAGGAAAAAGGAGGACAATTGCAACGAGAAAAAAATTGTTGGTAAAAGTACCGTATAGCAGCTCTTTTTTCGGTCCGCGTGTACGATCATGTAATATTAGCGAGCGAACTTTGAAGTAAAAACGGCCAGACTCGCAAGATACGAGAGTTGCGCTATATGCTTTTAATAAATATCCCGGCCTGTTTTTATTATTAAATTTTAACATTATTTATAATCAGATTCAATTTACAAATGAGTCATGTGCGATAAATTAAGTCCTGGCACGATTTAAATATTTTCGAACAACAAAAGTACATGCGGACTTTCACTCGGAATTTCTAATATATAAATTATGCATGATCAAAAGAGATTATATTTGTATTAATTATATACTTAAAGAAATGTATATAAAACATCAGAATTTTAGTTGCTTTATAAAATAAATAGTTCTCTTTATTGCCTTTCAATCATCACCCTATCAAACCTATTATCGTCCATGGATTCGTTTACGATCTCTTATGTTCTTTTATCGACGCTCGCGCTGCCCTTATCATAAATTGGCATTAACATCGATTTTTTTCTGGTCATTGATTTGCTCTTTCTACGTTCAAACACAAATTATTAGTTTCACGAAGACTCGGGTGCTCAAGGAGTTATTGCATATTTTGAAAATCTGGTTACTACCATAGCTTGAAATTTAATCTAATTAAAAACAACATCAAAATTGAACAAAAAAATGTCCAATAAAAAATTTATAGGCTAATATAAGTGCGAGAAATTACAATTATCCTTATAAAACTTTTAAATGAAATCTGATAAAGAATCTCGATAGATAAAATAAAATAAAATAATCTATATTCTATGTTAGAAACGAACATACCGATATAATTTTTAATTTTTAATATAATATATTTAATTTTAGTTTTAGCAGTAATTTCTATTTCAGATTCTTCGGGGGTGATAATAAACAAGGACAGTCTGACTGTCATTATATTAGTATAATATATTATTGTATAAAGATTGTAAGACCGATAAATTTTTTATTAATTTTATGTTATATTTTCTATATATACATATAAAAAACTGCTAAATTTATAACACGCTTATTTTAATTATAGATATATCTTGAGAACTATAATACCATTGATAAGTGTATCATGATAATTTGGAATAATTTTGAATTAATTTTCTATACCATACAGTATTGAATTAAGAATAAGTCAGAAAATATGCTTTCATGTTTAATGTCTTTCAAATGTATATAATATTCAGATTTTTTAATACAATTTGAAATTAGATTATATAAGAAATAAAAATAACAGAGGCACGTAGAATAGCAATGCAAATTTTCTAATAGGAGGTCAGTTAGACAAAACGACACTGAATATAGAATGAAGTGTGTAGTTCTATATATATATATATATATATATATATATATATATATATATATATATATATATATATACGTATATAGGGTAGAAAATGAGGATATACGGTTGAAGCATATTACAGAAGCAATTGTAGGAATGCATATATATATATATATATATATATATATATATATATATATATGTATATATGTATATATGTATATGTATATATACACGCTTGAGTGAATCAGTCAGTCTTCATCGCCAAATATAAACAATTTGAGGCAACACGCGGGGTCCGATAATCCCGTTTATAAACCATTTGCTGCGGACAAGAGATCCGAATGATTTAATACTGCGTGAACATCTGCAACCCCCATCAACGTTGCCGCGGTTCAGTCTTTAACTTGCGCCTATCGCAGTATAGTAATTGAGGAATGAATAAAACGAGATGAGGTAAACGGCCTGGAAAAATGCAAGCCAATGTTTTTATACGAGACTTAATGTGTGTGCGCGCGCGCGCGCGCGTGTATGTATGGTGTGTCTTTCTTATAGTGTAATACAAAATAAGCAAATATCGTGCAGGTAGAAAATCAATGAGCTAGAGAGAGAGAGAGAGAGAGAGAGAGAGAGAGAGAGAGAGAGAGAGAGAGAGAGAGAGAGCAAAAGATACACGTAGAGAGATATACATGGAAAAAGGTATTTTATACATATATAAAAGTAGATGTCATCAGCATAGGGTGCGCCCGTGCCGGTGCGGGCGACGTTCACATTCCCTAGCATAATCTATCTGCATATTCTCTACATATAGAATAATTTTGCGAAGCAACAAAATTTCGATTACTTCTACGATATATTCTTTTCTTATCTATACTACATATACCGATGTATAAATCAAAATTCTCATGTACTATTCAATCTTACTACATTTATCTCCCATACTTTATACTGATTTTATCCTGATATATGGAAAATTTAATCTAACGTATAATCTGATCAGGAAGATACTTCAATGTAGATCGAAGCAGATAATTCGAACAGATCTATGATTGATCAATTTAAAAATCAAATCATCCTGAAAATTTTTGTATGACGCGTTCGCTATAAACATTTTCAATTGTTTATAATATCTGGCACAAATAATTGTAATTCAGGAGATACTTTTAGAACAAAGTTCGTCTCTTTGAAATATAAGCGAAGAATGGCACAGTTTATGTCGCAATGGACCTTATTTAACGGTTCAATTATACCACCCCCGTGTCTAATATAACAAATACTTCTATATATGCGCTCGTTTTGAAGAATCCATGAAAGAATTCGTAGTGCTGCAAGAGGCAATAAATTTGCACTAGAGGCGGGAGGGAAAAAACAAACCTCTTGTCTCTCGGTTATATATACCACTATACGTATACCGGTATATATACATGTATAGACATTCACGACCACTTTTTACCTGCGCATATAACGATTTTTAGATGCATTCTGAGATACTTCAACAGTCGTATAAATACAAGAGAGAAGAACGTCATTGCGACTGGATGTTACGCCTTCTGAGACGCCTTCGCTTTACACTACTCGACCTTATACCTACTCGTACATATATAGACGCTTTTTAGAAGCGCTAGAAAAATAAGAAATTTAGCACGCTTGAAGGGAAAATTTTCGTCGCGGAAAAAGTGGGATCCGCAAGGAAAATACACAGAAACGTGGAGGCAAATTTTTCCTGCACGGCTTAAATAAGAAGGAACTTATAACGACTTAATTTTTCCAGTACATTTTTCTTTTTTTTTGTATTAAACAGAATATAATTTAAAGGCTTCTGTAATAATATTTTAATAAAATATCTGCACGGATAAAATTCTCTTAATAAAAAAGAATAATTTTTTAAGTTTTTGTTAAGGTATATTAATATCTAGTCAAAATTCACAATATTAAAGCAAATTTAAACAAAACTATAAATACTGTTATTTATGAATACTATTATTTATTTTTAAGAATTATAATTTCAATTAGTTTGTAAATATAATATGCTTAATCTATAATTAACTCCTACATAAGCAGTAAAACTATGAAATTTTACATTATTACATGAAGAACTGGCGACAAAATCTAATAAAATAAATAACCTGCTATTTCTCGACATTATCGATATTTTTCTCTGGATTACAGATACTAGTCACTTTCCAATTTTCCTAAGCTGTTCATTGCAGTTTCTTAATCGACCTCATTGGTATACTTTTATTTTTTTTACTTTTCTTATTTTAAATATTTTTACTTTTTTACTTTTCTTACTTTTCTTATTTTAAAAATACTTTTTTTTATTTTTCTTTTCATTTTTTTTATATATTAATGTACTACTTTTATTTGTCCACAATATTTGCCTGGGATACTATTTTTTTTTAATTTGTTTGTATATACGTTATCTTTCATATATGAGCGAATGGGTTTTAATGAAAAGTTTAGACGAAAAAGGAAATATAATTGATTAATTTGATAGTACAAGAATACGATAAATAATTTATAGGAATAATGATTCACTCTTTTTTGTCTGTTTTTACTCCTCTTAAAAATAGACCTATATGATATACTTATAGAGTTCTCTACGTAAGTGCGCTCAATTTAGTAAGACAGCGATGTATTTTTCAGATTATGACTAATATACTTCACATAATCATTTTGGTATAACACTGAGATTCCGTATTAAACAAGGCGCCTATTTTTTACAGAGATCTTTATTCACTGAGATTAGAGCATAACAAATGGATAAATTTTTTCGGAAGAGCATGTACAGATATATTTATTTATAAAATTTCAGTTATTTCTAATAACATAAGGTGTTAGTTGATAGTTTATAAAATATGAAAAAAGGACACTATAAAATTTCAGTACTTTTTATGCTGTTTTTCTACATTTTAGTATTTTTTCTTCTTAGTTCTCTTATAATAATAATAGTTATAAAATACAACTCTTTCAACATTAACAACTAACAGAGAAAATAAGTAACAGAGATAATAAGTAACAGAGTACATTATTATCTAATGAATAAAACAAATAATTTCTAAAATAAAAAGATTTGTGATGAAATTTATTATTTTCACAGAGACCAATAGTTTCGAAATTCCAGTGATTTGATCATACATTATCTACAAAACTTAGAAATAAAAATAAACATGAATAGTTTACATAAATTTGCTTTAACCGTTCTGAAAATGATAACACTTTCGTTTTATTAGTATTTAAATTCTATGTATGCATGGTTTAAAAAAGATTTTACTTTTCAAAATCGTATTCTTAATTTTAGATTTTTTGAGGATAAATTAACGTTAAAAAGATTTTTGTAGTACATAATGCAAATTTTGAGTAAATAACTATAATTCTATTACTGGTTTTCTGTTTGTTTTGAATTATATTCCGGATTACATACATATTTTTATAATTTATTAATAATTATCACGAGTTTTGAATATTAAATAGACGCATTTTAGTATTGAAAAATTAAAATAAAATACATTTGCACAATATACACAATGTTATATAACATCAAAATTTTATTTATTTTTACTAATATTTGTTCTACGCTCGGTATGCATTGCTGTTTTGATTTTTTATTTTAACTCGGAACAATCCTCCCCTAATAAGCAACGAGAGGAAGAGAAACTGTTGTTAGGTATACACACACACGCGCGCGCGCGCGCGCGCATATATATCCCTTCCTTTCAGAAAACGTAGAGAAGCTCCTTTTTGTTCGAATTGAAAAGAAAGGATGGCTGGCGGTTATACCTTTATTATATATATATATATGCCCTTTTTCCTACACGGAACTGAAGCGTTTAGAAATGCGCGCGGGACGAGTTTATATACATCAGGAATTCCCGGCCTTGGACGTGCGTTTGTCTACTTTTGAAAATTCGTTCCGAGTATATAATTTTATGCGCAAAATATATTTGTTATTGTACATATTGTATATTTTATAAGAACTTCGCATACGTACGATCGTTTAAAATTGACCGGCAAAGAATATTATATGTGAACGACTAGATCAGCCTGTTCAAGGAAACCTTTGACAGCTATATGTAGATTCTTAGACAAGCTAATCGACTTTTAGCATTGGAATATGCTGGAAGCCAAAAAAATGAGAATATCTGCGCACACACACGTACACAGATATATATATATATATATATATATATATATATATATATATATATATATACATACATACATAAGATCACCGACGCATTTACAAACCAAAATCTCAGACGCCTCCGCACACGCACCATAGTCAAGTTATTGATCAATAACGAAGCCATCTCTCCGGACTCCCCCGATGGAATATATATATTTATATATGACGTAGAAACATTCAGCAACTCTATTATATTAGTCCTAATGCTGAATATAACCTTCCCTTTTCCAATAATATAAGAAAACGACTTTTCTTATGTGTAATTTGATACGCAGAATGTGCGTCTTAGGTTTTTTTATTAAACTCAGTAATATTGTTAAAATCGTGTTTGTTTAAAATATTAGAAACAATTTGATATTTTGCACATAACAATTTTCTTCCTAAAAGTATAGAGCGTCCTAAACAAAAAAGCTTTTGAAATTCATCTTCCAAAAGGTTTTAGTTATACATACTTCAGCAAGATTGATCAGTCATAAAATCGTAACTGATTACCATTTTTTAAACATTTGAAATGATTCTTCGTACAGTTTAAAATTTACAATTATTCATTTTTAATTATTCACACGGAAAAGTAAAGGACCATAAAGTGTTAAAATCTCACGATTTGCATGAATAAATTTTTGGATTTGCATCGTTAAAATAAGTATTGTTATTCTACGATACTAAAAAATCAAAGTTTTTAATCAATGGCAATATCTCAATTTCTAAAAATCATAATTTACAAAAATTAATATATATTTCTATTGATCTTAGAGTCCAATAATTAAATTAAAACTAATACATAATAATATCAATATATATTTATTTTAATACTAATACATATCAATATATAATCAATTAGCTCGAAATGTTGGACAAACTCAGTCAATCTTCAATTGGATAAAGGTGGTGGGGATAGTCGGATTGCACTTTAGTAATAAAGAATTTTTTTCAGCTAATAAATTTCTATTTCAAATTAGTCTACGGGTGTGATTTGAAACAAGGACAGTCTTACTGTCATTATAATTTTCAATTAATTATATATTGATATGTATAAGTATTGATATAAATATATATTGATATTATTATCTATTAGTTTTAATTCGTTTAATTGGACTGTAAGACCAATAGAAATATTTATTAATTTATCTAAATACAGTCGACATAAGCTCAATTAAAGTATCATAATTTAGATTTTTTTGGCTTAAAATACTAGTATATGTATCGAAAAAATTTATTTTTTATATAAACTATTAATTTTGTCTTGTATTTAATTAAACAATGTTCTCCACGTTTAGTATAAAAGACCTTAGTATTCATATTCTGTCGGGCATGTGTATATATATATATATATATATATATATATATATATATAAACTATCAACTATATTAGTTATATGTGCTTCTCGATGAACTCACCACGTCTCACGTGTGTATAAATATTAAGTATGATCGCCTCTCTTGCTCACCTTTTGCTCCCATATAATAAATGTACACCAGCGGACCAGCACCCGTTACGTTACGCGTCAATGCAGCGCATTAAAAGGCGTGCGTACGCGTTCAGCCGTAATATACATATATATACATACACACACATATATATATATATATATATATATATATGTGTGTGTGTGTGTGTGTGTGTGTGTGTGTGTGTGTGTGTGTGTGTGTGTGTGTGCATGCAAGTAGAAACCTTGAAGGTCAAAAATATTCACGCACACGTACACACATATATTTGATGCAAATTCCTGTAGTATAGAAAATTATGTGTGTGCGTGTGTGTG
Source organism: Sycobia sp. Sy_11 (assembly GCA_018907035.1). Classification (NCBI taxonomy): domain Eukaryota; kingdom Metazoa; phylum Arthropoda; class Insecta; order Hymenoptera; family Epichrysomallidae; genus Sycobia; species Sycobia sp. Sy_11. Next base: position 373,482 of record JACCIC010000073.1, on the reverse strand, counting down.
TATATATGTATGTATCGTATGGATACGGCGGACGCACCTGATATGGGTGTGCATAGTAAAATTAGTGTAATACCATATTATAGTATCTATCCTATAGCGATAAGCTACACTGCGTGTCTTGAAAATCTGCAGCACGTGGCTTTTGCCCACATACTTTTGTTATTAGCATCTTCATAATTATAATTACGGGTTAAGCAGAAATTTTTCAGATTTCGAGTTAACGGCGTGATTAGATATTGTATTCTCCAACCATCTTCATTAACTAAAAATTACGATAAGAAATATTTAAATAGCAAACAATATATTTTCATACTCTCTACGTAAAGTTCTGCAAGTGTTATTTGTTACAAATTCAATATTTTCACGTTTCACTTAACAAACACTTGAAGAATTTGAAATCTTATATAAATGAACTTTTTTAGATTAAATATTCTAAATGAATATTTCATATTTTCATTATATATATATAATCATATTAAAAAACAAGTAGCAGCCAAGAGATATATAGCCATATAATCTGCCAGAGATAGGAAAGAAAATGACATGGGCCAGAAAAATAATTACAATTGAAGACCATTCGAATATTGTAAGAATTTATGCGAAATATTATTTATTTACTTTTTAAAATTTAACACTATTTCTACCAGAGATATGAAAAACACCTTTGAACAATTAAATTACACAATAATGAATCTATATGTTTAATTACCTTTTCTATTATATGAAAGTTTCCATTTTTATATATACTACAATATATTAATTATTAGCTAAATAACAAGCTTTAAAATTGATTAACACTAAACTAAGTAATTTTAGCATATTGAAAATCTGGTGAAAATTCTAAAAGGCGTCTTTTGAAGCGCCTTTGGTAGAAATAGATTTAATATTTTAAAAAATAAGCCAATATGGATTTGAAAATTTTACACTATAGCTAAAGGTGTGTCTATAATTTTAATTTTCTGCCCATTCATCTCTTAAATCAACTTCCTTCATCCATCCATGTTTCAATTCTATCAATCCAGTCCTTTTCAGCTTGGTCAAGCGATGCTATATATATTTTATATACATCTTAGCTGGTACTTGCTTCTTCACGGTAACTTGCAACCGTAACCGCAGCATTGCGACCTTGATATGTTCTTTAAATTCAGTAGAATGTCTTCCACACTGCTATATTTGTTTTAAAAATAATCATTTACTATATATATATATATATATATATATATATATATATATATATATATATATATATATATCAATATAGTAACGGCTATGCGGATCATGCGACACTATTCAATTAGTTTATTCAAAAACAATGTTTAAAATCCAATTTTTCTCTATTATCTATATTTAATAAAATTGACACTTATACTGCCTTATCTGTGCCATATTGAAGTGGTATCAATAATAACGTAAACATCAATATAATTAATGAATGATATTGCGATATTTATACTAGAAATCTATACATTTTAAAATTTCGTTGTCAGGGAAACTTTTTACCGAGTTGAAGTTCTCTAAAAATAATCAGATTCAATAGTTATGTACATGAGATAGCTTTAAAGCACGCAATATAGATATATAGATATATAAGGACAGCACAACAGTAGAAGGACGCCGGTAACGCACAATGAAAACACAATGCGAGAACGATAAGGGTCTCTCTTGGTTCCGCGATCAGGAATTCTTAATACAATGCGTATTATATATTGTGTACATACGCAACGGTGAACGTAGGCAAAAGTTCAGTTCTCTTCGCTTGTTACGTAGATAAAAAGACCTCGGGGGTAAGAGAAGGAGGGAATATTGCTCTGAGTGCGCGCCCGCTCGGGAGCTATATATATATATATAGGAGAGAGGGGGGAGGGAACATGAGCGTGTAGGCACATTTTACTTCCTCGAGAATTCGCGCTTAACTTTTTTCCCACGACAAGCGAATAGCACAAATAGCGGGAATTGTGCGCGCACTCGCCCATAGGGCTTATATATGCATATATATATATATATATATATATATATATATATCTATGCTGTGCGGAGAGCTCAAAGTGTAATATAGGAGGCTTATACATACAAGGTGAGAAACAGACTTTGCCTATCCCGCGTGGGCGCACGCGTAAGTGGGTATGCACTGGTCTGTATCCATATACATGCATATAAGAACGGATAATCGATCTTGCGTGTCGCGCACCGGGCAAATATTTAAGAATAACTAAATTTATTGAGCGCCTATATATGTATATATATATATATATATATATATATATATATATGTGTGTGTGTGTGTGTGTGTGTGTATATATATATATATGTATATATATATATATACCCGCTGAAATCCATATACCCTAACGGCAATAATGTTCGTCCGCTTTTCAACGATGTCCTTATCGATCAGTGAAGACAATTACTTTTTATAACGATTGTTCTGAAAATAAACCTTTGTCAATGTAGATAACTACGGTCTCGAGCACAACTGTCAAAGCTATATCCGCTCAATATATAATATATATGTATATGTAAAGATTCACGCTGTATATATGATTCGCAATTAAATTTCCGTCTGTTTATATAGAATCCAGTATTGTCGATTTCTTTCTTTAAAATGCAATTAAAATTTTTCGCTGTTGATGGAACAAATATAAGATATATTAAAATGTCTCTAAATTAAATTTAAATATTACATATTTAAATGTATACACTAAAAAGAATAGTATCATTAAGTTATTCTGAAATTTAGTAATTTTTCAAAATACTGTAAGACAGCAACAGACTGAGGCATCTTTTTATAACTGGAGCTCAAAACTTCAACTTTTTGATATACGTTTCAAGTAGCAGGTATCCTCTTTTGATTTGACAAATTTACGAAATTTAGCGTTGCCCACAGAATTGAAATAATTTTATCTTGAACTTAATTTAAGAATAAGGGATCCCTACACTTTTTTTTTATAATAAAAACATCGCCTCTCTCCGATTTCCCCCCCTTGAAATTTCAAGCTTCGACTAAAAAAAGAGTTTTTTGTTATATAATGAAACACACTATTTGCAAAAACGAACAGATTTCAGAGACACCTTCAACAATACCAATACCATAAATTTTTTAGTTGTGTCAGAATATACAAAATTTTGCAATAACATATACACACACACACGCACATATATATATATATATATATATATATATATATATATATATATGTACACTATGTTAATTTTCCAAGATTACGGTTGACGAACCCGGAAATTTGCAAACGTCACTCCTTTGCCCTACATCGATTCAACAACCGTGCTTCTTAAAAAAGCCAATACGTATCGAAACTATTCTAATTTCAAGTACGATTTAAAATAATATGTTTCAAATATTCATAGTTTGAGAATTGTCGAAAATCGATATAATATTTCAATTGTACTTATATTGACTGCCCATGTATAAATTAATAAATATTTTTTCATTGGTCTTACAGTCCAATCAAATCAATCTAAAATATACGCAATAATATCAACATACATCCACATCAACATCAATACATCAATACACAAAAATAATAAAAAATAAAAATAAAAATAAAAATAAAAATTAAATTAAGATTAGTCTACGGGGGTGAATGTAAACAAGGACTGTCATTATAATATTTAATTTAATTTTTATTTTTATTTTTATTTTTTATTATTTTTGTGTATTGATGTATTAATATTAATGTGGATGTGTGTTGATGTTATTGCGTATATTTTAGATTGATTTGATTGGACTGTAAGACCAATGAAAAAATATTTATTAATTTCGATATAATATTGTTGAATATCACATATTTTCTGTAGACCACCAGTTCTATATGCATATATCTATATTAATTTGTCTATATAGATTATGCCTTTTGTACAGATCTCGTTAAAGATTATTTAAATTCTATAATTATTAATTTATTCACATAATTATTAAGTTTTAGTAAAACTAATAGCAAATTGTTTAATTTTGTCTCAATTTGGTTTTTCAACTAAATAGGTAAAATCAATATTCTGTTTGGATGTCATATGATAGAGTACTAAAGAGTAATATTAAAAAAAAAATAAAAAAAAAAACATTTTTGCTCACCGAGAGAGACGTATGAAATTAGCAGTTTTACTGTAAATTTTCAAATATACTGTTCGTTTCTTCAAAATTCAAAGGACAACAATTATACAGCCTAAAGGCTTGAACGTAAGTGAAAAGAGGATTTATAGTTTATAAACTATAGAATTTAGAGAATTTATAATATTAATAAACAATATTAGTAGATTATGCTGAGTATGTAAAGACAGTGCATTATGCTGAGTGGGTATACAAGCTGCTCAAAGAGTATCTGCTTCCCTATATTATATCAAATTATTATGCGAGTCGAGAAAAAAAAACCTGCTCAAAAGTTGTACGATTTCACGTGGATGATCCAGCGGTGGCCTTGAATTTAACCTTGAAGGCCAACTTAAATTTGTTCGACCTTTACTTTAACCATCAACGTCAAATTGAAGATCGTCGCTGAATCACCCACGCAAAATTTTACAACATTTACAGAGGTATAATTTTTCTTCCGCCCAGTACTCTCTGAGATATATCTTCTTTAGCACCGCTTAACCATATACTTTTACAAAATTTCAAAAACATTTCTATAATTTATTATTATTTTAAAGTGCTTTTGCTCTATTTATGATAGTTCATAAATAATATTTCTTTTTGTAATTATAAATATTTATAAAAGTAGAATTTTTAATTATAAATATTATTCTTTCACTTTCATACAGAGATTAGTTTTACTATCTTCTCGACATACTCGAGGAAAATAAATACTAAATTTACATTCATTACCTAAAAATTGAGAAAAGATTATACTTGTTTTATATTTTTCCCTTGATGGATAAAATCGCTTAATTTTAGTCTTATTCTTTAGGTCATAATGATAAAGAAATAATTGAATTTGTTAGCTATATACAATTCATAAGAGCTTATAGACTTGACATAATAATGTTTATTTCTTAGTGAAAGAAAGTTGCGTCTGTCGTCGAAGAAATAAATATTTAAAGTGATTCAGGATTTGATGTTAACCATCCATTACTGATATTTTAAATCGTAATTAATTGTTTACACCAATTTTAATTCAATTTTCTAATTGTTTTTTAACAAATAAAGGCCAAGATAAATGTAAAACGGATTTGATCCAAATGGAATGAGTTATAGATCTTATACTTATGAAACTTAATCTTTATCTTTAATGGATTTGAAGCAATGTATGACTTTTAAATAATAAAGTACGGTGTTATGAGAATGAAAAAATTAAATTACAATTCGTATTTTCTGAATTTTTCGGAAAATTGGTTAGTTGGCAGTTTCCGGTATGTTAGTAATTTAATATAATTATCTCCAAAAATACATTACTTCTCAGTACGGTTTTTTAAATGAAAAATCTATACTTGTACTACAATTTAAGCGTTTATGTACTATATAATTATATCGTAATCAATTTACTATTAAATTTTGAATTATTAACCAGTAAGCTTCAAGCATATAGAGTAATTAGTATTAATTTTTGATTAGGTTAAAAATATTCGTTGATGACAAGAAACAAAATATATAAAAAGGGAAACATTAGTCAAGGATCGCATTTATAACCATTGATGTTTTTAATACAGCATGTTTCCATAAAATTTATTTATGAAGACATGCAAATTTCTTTATTTACAGATGCATATGCGCTTTAAATTCCAGTGTTTTATCACTCGACGTATTATAATTCTATTTTGAATTATAGTGCATATTGAGTTGTATGTCTTTTAACGTAAAGAATTGTATTTATACAATGCTTTAGTGTAATTTACCGAACAGTTTCATGCATTTGTGATATTAATAATAATTTGTTGAAATTAGCGATTCGTGTTGAAAACTTGGATGTTTCATTGTAATTCGAATATAAAAATTTACACCAATTCAGTGAATATTTTATACATTATCCTGGTACTAAATTACAAACTTTTCGTAATATAGTAGATTATCTCAGAGATTGTGACCTTTTTTGAAATTGCAAGATGTTTCCTTTTTATTTTTAATGAATTCTTACAATTCTCTCTGCAAAAATATTACGCCAATTGTCCAGACAATAATCTATATACTGGACCCATCAGAGCACCAATTCCAGCGAACCCCGATGAAACCGCAATGCGAAAACAGCCAGGATTCGAATCACTCCACGATCATTATAATATCTTATGCCCACGATAAAAAAATGCAAGGGCACCGGCCCGTGATCATAATGCGCATGGGGGAGCGAGGTGAGAGAGAGAGAGAGAGAGGAGGGAAGGTTGCGTGTACACCATAAGCGATGTCATTCCGAACGAGCGATGTACGTTCTATAATGTGTGTGTGTGTGTGTGTGTGTGTGTGTGTAGATATGTATACAAACGCGAGAAAGAGAAGCGGCTCTCGCGCGCGCGTGACCATGTACCATTTTTGCGTCGCTTCTCGCTCTCTCGGGCCTTTCTTGCCTGAATTAGGCCAATAAACGCGATGTTCATCCGCGCCACCGCCGAGCGATCGTCGCGTGCGAACGCCTTGAAAATAAAAAAAATACGAGACGTCCCCAAGGTCGTCGATTCGAATCTGACTTTTACGTTTCTGACTTTCACGTCTCTCTCTCTCTCTCTCTCTCTCTCTCTCTCTCTCTCTCTCTCTCTCTCTCTCTCCCTATCCTTTTTTTTCAGTCATTTGCCCGATGCACATGCGCGATACATAATATATATATATATATATATATATATATTTATTTATTTATTTATTTATTTATTTATTTATTTATTTATATATGTGCAATATTGTAAAGTATCGCACATACCTGGAGCGTGAGCGCGCGCATGGAGCGACACCACCCTCGACGCCACCGCGCCGCACCGCCACCCTCTTCTATCGCGGACTTTTCTGAATTATTGTATCTACTACTGAAATTGGGCGGCTCCTGTCTCTGTCTCTATCTCTCTCTCTCTCTCTTATAATACTTAAAGAAACGTTTGCATCAGCTGCGCGGCAAACAGGTTTTAACGATACTTTTACTTTCCTTGAAAAACAAAATATGAGATAAATTTTGATATATTGTGTTTGATTCTGCGGCGATCTCTAGGCTTCTTGTGATAGTATACATGGGGCAGATAGCAGTTGTTCAAACAAACACCAACGTAAAGCGAGATTTGATTTATTTTTTTGTTTTTATAATGTGTCGAAAATATACGCTGCACAAAAAACGATCGTAAATACGCTTCACTTGAAGTCGTGTATTTCAGATCTGTTGATTAGCTGAATATCCTTTCTATTTTTTTTATACCTGTATATGTAGTTATATTTAACCCTTAACCACGTGACCACTATACATTTTTTAATATAATTCTAAATAAAAATTCGTGATTATTCTTATTCTATGTATTTTTTATTGATTTGCTTGCGTAGATTACATCTAATTCTAAAAATATATTACTATCATTCTGTACAGATTTTGATTGTTGTTAAGCAATTATATAGCAATTGTTTGATAAAGATAATTAATAAATTAATACAAAGAATCAAAATACTTAACAAAAATCTAATTGGTTTATATTAATTTTAAAACTCTTAAGAACGCTTTTTCTTCCTTCTTTTGTTCTTTAGAATAAGAAGTTTTTATACTAAAAAAATTCAAATAATAAATATATTTATATTTCTTTATATAGAAATTGTATATCCTTTGGAATTCGCGGTTATTAATAAAATATAGAGCTAAGAACGTCATACTTTTATTTCTGTTTCCAGTTGGCTTGAAAAAAAACCATTCTGTATAATTATTAAATAAAGCACTCCATTGTAAATTCAAACAGAATCATTGACCTAATATGTATGATTTCATTCATAACTTCATTATACGTAAATATAATGCTCACTATACTACTAATTTTGACACAAAATCGGCTATTTCTGTCAACGATTAAATATGCCAAGTCTAAATTTAATTGCAATGTATTTGTTCATTCGCATTACATAACATTCAATGACCCTAGGAAGACGAATGATCAAAATATTGAAACGGAAATCGGACGGTATTGTCAATTCCGTGTTATATCTTTCAATCCCGTAGTATATAACGTCTCTAAATATTGGCATGGAACAGTTGGTCGATTATGTAGACATTTTTAATTGAAATTCTCAATCATAACCACCCGCGTGATATGTGAAACTTATCCTGGAAATTATCTCGATTCTTTCTAGTTGTATTTAATAATTTAACACTCGCTTTTTGAAAAAACGTAAGTTCTTTTTATAATGAACCCTGCTTTTGGTTCATTGTAAGGCATGACATGTCGTTCACACTTTTTTATCACAATTAAAAGATAACAGATATTCATGACAAGCATTCGTTCAATTACAAAAAGTAACATAATATAAAAACTAAACAATTATATTATATTAGTATTTAAAATGAATAACAGTTTACAGTTATAAGGATATGCACGGTTACACAGAGATTATTCAGGTGCACGTGACAGTTGTTTCGTCGATCACTCGGCAGATTAAGCGATTCTCAAAGTAAAAATAAATGACGCATCGGGACGATGCCTGTTACAAGATAATGGAACGCAAGACAGGTTGATAGGATATGCAAGTTAGTGGGTAAAAAAAATCCGAGGTAGATGAAAGAAATATCGTTTTAATGCGATTGCAATCTGTAGAATGAGAAATGTGACTGATTGTCAAAATCATTTATAACATTTTTCAATTCTAACGTAGATGGGTTTGACGAGATTTATATGATTTCCATTTTCCTGTATTTTGCGTGTTCAAGTATTGATACAAGCATCAATTGATCTTTTAAAGATGCATACTAAAATATTATAATCGCTATTGCAATGTTTATTTTTCCCATAGATGCTATTGTTATAATGTGTAAATGTTTACTTACGTGCTTCTCAATCGAGTCACTCGTGTTTATTTCGTATAAATTTCATAAAAATCCCAAATATAATAACTTTTTAGTAAATTAGTATAATGTGCTTATTTGAGCACATTCAATTTGCTGATTCAAAAATCGTAATTAACGAAATCATTATCGAAGTAATACTGAATACGTAATTTAAAAATAAATAAAAAAACACTGACTATACCCTAAAAATAATATAGAAAAACGAAAATCATAAAGAACTAAGAAGAATGTCACTAACGATATGATAATAATGCCATTTATTACAAATTGTATAGATAATAAAAATACATTTATTATTCGGTAACGTATTTCAAATGGTTTCTATCATTAACTTGTACATCCTATATTTAGCTGCGCTACACTTCTAATACAACTTTCTAAATACATGTATACATTTAGGGGCGATGTTGGTAATTTAGGCTTTTTGTATAGTGACCAGGTATTATGCAAACAGAACGATTGAAAGACTAAGGCACTACGTAAAATTGCCGTAGATATTCCACAAGACTCTGGCCATTATATAGAGTCCCTAAGTTATAAACATTGATCATAACAATATACACGAATATGTTACATAAACGTTGCGTGCGAAAAAAATATATAGCTATATTTTCACCATTCTTAATTGCTCTTTTTTATACATATTAACATTTTATTGTTCGCGTTTTTTGCTTAATTTGCATTAAGCCTTGAGAATAATCAATATATTTTTTTATAAAAGTATATAACAGTCAATTCAATATTTACATCGTTCTGCTTCCTCAATAATGAAATATAATCAGGTGACCATCGGCTGACATGAGGCCTCGCATGAAACACTCGTTAATGAAGAAGTATGATAAACTATATATATATATATATATATATATATATATATATATATATATATATATATATATAAATATTTTTCTTAAAAACATGTGGAAAAAATTTATACATATATAGATAGTTATATTCTGTGTAAAAAATTACTTCTATAATTTGGAGTAAATTAATATCAAATTTAAAAAAATGTTAATGGTCTATTGAAAATGAAAAATGTTGTTATATAAACAATTTTCATTTTAATATGCAATCAGCAAAGTTTTTAGTTGAAGACAAAAAAAATGTTTAAAAAACTATTCATTTTCTCGCCGGGAATAACACCTCGAGTAAAGCATTATATCATTATCTGAATACATTCAGGCTTGAGTAAAACAACGGGATAGAGACAGAGAAAAAGACGAGGAGAAAGAGGGAACGATTGAACGAGCGAACGGGCGACAAAGAGGAGGAGAGGAAGAGGGGGAGGCAGAGAGGGAAAGAGAGAAGGGGGAAATCTGGCACACGTTGTCAAGCGACAATAACCTTAGGACCAAGCCTTGTTCGGCATTGTTCGCGATTGGCACGCCTTGCGCAACTAACGGAGGACAGTCACTCGCATCTATACAACCAAGCATACATACACACGCGTCCATTATTCCACGGCTCCGATGGCTGCATACAAACATATATGTATGTATTATGCGAGAATTTGAGTTTAGCTAACGAGTAATGAATATGACGACGTTATCGAAAAAACTCAAAAAAGTAGAAAATACTCATTAAGTACATACATTACATACATATATAATAAATACTTTCATCTCTGCTTTACACTTTGGAAGTTATCAAATTAGCCAATTAAGATAATCAAAAATTCCAAGAGCGCTAGAGCTTACTCCTCAACGCGAAAGATCGAATCGATTATTATAGTTTGTAAAAGATCTCCATTTTTGTAAAAATTAAAAGCAATAAATTGAACCAGATAATTGTATTACATATATGTATAGTATTTTATAAATCGCTTTCCGGTTTGATAATAATAATAATAATAATAATAATAATAATTATTATTATTATTATTATTATTATTATTTTTATTTTTATTTTTATTATATATACACATATTAAAATGTATTAAAATGTATTAAAATGTGTATGTTTAAATTTACAACACAAGGAAACTCTTGCTAAAATATTTTTAAATAAATCTCAAAAAATTATTTTAAAAAAATAATAAAGGAATTCAAATCGTGAATTCAACATTTATATGTCTGGTTAAGAACTTTTTGATTACGGAAAAATTAATAATGTAAACCACAATGATAATTGATAAATGTTCAACTGAAGTTATTAAGACATTCATACTTTCATCGATTTTTTCCTTATTTTTCAAAGCATCCAAGTAGACTTTCTCAGTCTCATAATAGATTGAAGTGAAAAATCAATATTTTTCAATTAGCTCCTCCAAGCGTAACAATAAGCAGCATATATACCGATGTGCACTTTTCTTCTTTGGAAACATTAAACACGTTCTTTGGAAGCTGCTTCATTTGAAAATTTCTCAAATGCTCGTGAACAATACATTAGTTCATCTTCGCAAATCAAGAAAATTGATTATAATGGATGGGTGAAAATTCAGGACGTTGCTGGAGTGCAATAATTCGAAAGATCCGCTAATGCGGATTATAGAAATATCTAAATGTTTCACAGATCACTATCCATATCTTCTAGTATTGTATTAATATTTTAGCTATGGACCCTAGCAACCCTAAGAAGAGCCCCAAAAACTCCATGTATCACATAATGTCGCAATCATGGTCATAGTCACAAAGAAACTCGTATAACGATTAATGAATTTAATCGCTCTATAATCTATAAGGAGTTTTAACGACTAATGTTGAACTGCACAGAACTTGTGTCTATTTTAACTAATATTTTTTTAACAAATTTTCTTTTTTGTATAGTTAATAATTATCTTACTGAGTAGCATTGCGTACGAATGTGTGTGTGTGTGTGTGTGTGTGTGTGTGTGTGTGTGTGTGTGTGTTTTTTAAATCAAATCAACAAAATTTTTAAATTAAATCAACATACAACCACATTAAAACTATATAGCTGTTTCTCTATTCAAAATTAAAGCAAGTAATTATAATTATCATTTAAAAAATTGCATGATATTAAAACTTTAGAGATTGAGTTCCATAAAAAAATAGGAGGATCAACTTAAAAAATAAGAAGAAAAATATTTTCCAAATTATAATTTTATATTAAGTCTTATGAGACACAGGCGAAAATTGATCCATATATAATTTTAAAGTATTAACATCATTATAAAACTAATTATAAATTATTGTAAATATTTAAATAATTTTTTCTTTGCAATGTAACATGTAACTCATATCAAAAATAAGAAATTTACTATGTATTAAAAGAGATTCAAATATGTAATATTGTTGTAAAAGCGCCAGCACCTTGCTTAATTCGATGAGGTTTACTGTTTGGTATTGTCATACTCGATAAAGCCACCTTAATATAATGACACCGTTGAGTACAAATTTCTATTAATTTGCATAATAAAAATAAGAATCATTGACAGGCGCGCGCGTCAGTGCTTCGGAACCAGCACATATACGTGTATGTATAGCCAAGTTCAATGGACGGCGTACAAAAAGAGAAAGTATATCCACTCCTTGTAATCCTGCGCCGGAGATTGCTCCGACAAGGTTGCTGCTGGTGAAACCGCGAGCAGCTGATCGACGCAGCGCATATAAGAGAGAAAAGCACGAGTTCCATTGACGAATGAATCTTTGGCATACAGGATTTCGTTGTGTATAATATAAGCGCACGCAATGACAGCCGTTAAAGGATCGTTCGCAAGATCAAAATTTTTCGTATGGATAAATAGAACGATTCATTTTTTGTACTAATACTAATAATATTATTATTAGATTAATTCCTTTTTGTATTAATTAGATTTTTTTGAAGTCCAATTGCCGTAATGAACTTCTAATTCATTTCATCTATCAATAGTTTTAATCAGTATGAAATTTCAATTTGAACTCATTTTATAAAATAGTTTACTGTTGAATTTAGAGCTGATTTATCTATAAATCTTAGGTTTAAGGAACTATATAGTACTACACTTCATTGGAAGAAAATAATCACACATATATTTTCATTAGCATGTACTCTAATTTGTTACTTCATGAGATAAAAATATTAATTGTTCTTTTTGTAAGGATGCTTTTAAAGACAAATATTTAAATCCATTCTCACCTGTGCTTTACTGTGAACCTCCTGCCCGGACCTCCATGTATTGATAGCTGGCTGCCTAGGTCCTCGCTTATCGAGCAGCAATTCGCTAGGACACTTTTCGAAAATGAGAACTCGTTCAGCCACAGAACCTCTTGTGAGGAAGGGCCTTACGGGATTATTACCAGTAGCTGTATTCGCGGCAGCTCTTATGTGCTGTTTCTGTTGTGTGGTAAGTTCGGGATGGGGCACCTGATCTACAGGCCTTGGTCGCGATGAATTCAACCTCAGACCCCATCTGGACGCAATGAAATCTTTTTCATCTTTCAATGATTCCTTGTCTCTGTCTTTGTCCTGATCCTTCTCCTTATCTTTATTTAGCTCGAGTTCGAATTTAGACCTAGTCATTGAAACTATTGGTTCTGTTGCAATTAAAGTTGCGTTGGTACTGCTCTTTTGACCTTCTAACCGTTGTTGTGACGTGAGATTCTGTTGTGCCGCTCGATAACGTACTTTAGCGTAATCAACAACAGACATAGATGACAAATCATCTTTACTGAGCGTTTTAATTTCATTGCTTGGTGAATTAAGAATTTGAGCTGAAACAAGATTGCTAACCATGGACGCCGAGTTTAAAGCGTTAACCTGGATCGGAGATATCAATATAGGTTTCACTGGCTCAACTTTCGGTTTTTCGCGCACAATAGCTGGTTTTTGCTTTGGTACAGAAGTCAATGTTGTCATTCTTTCTATTGGCTCTTCTGTGATAACCGCACCTGTTTTAAGAGCATTAATGAGTCTTTCTTCCTCACGAGCAACTTCATCCAAATAATTTGAAGCAGAATATTCTGAAGTCTTCGTTTGTGTATTGGATATATCATTTCTTGTCGAGTTCTTATTAATTTGTAAAGTAACGGGTTTTCGTCCATCATTAACTATTTTATTCTTCAGTGGCCACGTTGTAAGACCAGAAGCTAATGAGTTACGTTCTGTCGGACTACCATTAGTTGGCGAAGTTACTTGAGCAGATGGCAACAACGTACTAACAGGACGAACTTTTTGATGAACAATAATCTTTGATGGAGTTATATCGGTGGGAAAAGAGGTTTTAATCGTTTCAAGAAAAACTTCATTATGATGCGACCCGGGCGGTGAATTGATAGCCTGGGGTTTGATAATTTGTGACGGTCTGTTGGAAAAATTAGTTGGTGTTTTTGGATGATCCGAGTTCTGTTCGAATTTTTGTAATGCAAATTGTATAGATGAAGGCAAGGTTTTCGAAGGCGATCGTTGCTTTGCAGCAGCGATTCGTGCTTTATCCTCCACTACGAAGTTGTTTACGAGCTTTTCTAAGTTGTTATTGTCTTGTGCCAAAATATCCGCAGGACTTGTTGGCAGTTTCTTGCCAGCACTAATAAAGCTGTTGGGCGATGAAGATGAGTTGTTGCTACTCATGGACGTGGGCGTGAGTACCGTGCCAAACGTATCGGCTGCTGTAGCGTTACTATGACAATTTAAAATTTCTGTTGGTGCTAAACCACGACTTTTCCACGTCTGATAGATTGCCTCGGCGTGATCACTGATTTGTTTAGCGATGGCTGCTATGTCTTCATCACCAGAAGTTGAGTCAGCTGGGAACTTCTGTCTCAGCTCATGTTTTGCGGTGGCAGCCATGCTGCTTGCCGAATGGCGCGCTTACTTTCTTCTTCTCTTAAAACTTCTAGTGCCACCGTAATTATTACTAAAAGTACAATAAGTAAGAATTAGTATTTTCAATACTCCACTTCACTTTTATACTGGATAAAAGAAAAATCAATTATATTAATAAATATAGCTTCAAAGCTGTAATTATATCAAATAAGTCAGGTGCGACTAATTTTTGATACAGCACATGAAGATACGGAACAGATTGCGGTACTTATACGTTATTAACGGATGTCTTCAATCTGTAGCAACACGAAATTTTTACACTAGCATAATTTCCATTGATTGTTCTATCGCAATTAATGAGCAATGCCGCTGTTTCACAAACGCTGGACATATCCCTCAGACTGCCTGAGCCTGATGATTATTCCAGATTTATTCCCAAATCATTTGATGATTTCTAACTGAATAACGCAAAGTGTTAAATGTTATGATGGATTTATAACATTTGTAATATTTCAATGTCATCGTGTATTTGAAACGTGATTAACTGGAATGAATATTACTATTACACTATCATTTTAGAATAAATTGATATGTAGACGAGTACACTTTCTGGATTAGTTTTACAATATATATTTTTTTATCGTAAAATGTTTATTAATTAGCTGATTTATTTCTACGGCATCGACAAATTTTAAGCACTTTTATAAAATCTTTTTAAACGAGCTTTATTGTGAAAGCACATAATTAGAAGCACTTGGGAACCTTAACACTACAAACTTTTTTGACACTTATACCATTGGCACTGATATGATGTAGCTTAGTTGAATCAAAAATAATTATCTGAAGTATTATCTGAAACAAACAGAAAACAGAAATTTGAATTTAGTATAAAAAATCATTTGTATCTTTTCGTTAATCAACACAGCTTATAGATAATAAATTAAAATACGTTATTTACTTGATGCAACTAAATTTCAATAAGAAAAATATAAACATTTAGCATACGTTAAGTGATATAATCAGGATAGGTTACATTAATATTATCTTATAGGCAATTAAGCCAATTGTAAGATTTTATGAGAAATACGCGAGAAAAATGTTTTGTAAGAAACAAGTTAAAATTAAAAATAGACAATCGTACATAAGATTGGACTATCCTTCTTATCCTATTAATGAGTCCAACAGGTGGTGTATGATACAATATGTGAAATATTTCTCAATTATTTCAACTTATTTCTATTTTCAATTTTATCATTCTTCTAAGTCTATCTCGTATACTCATAAACTCTGTATAAAAAACAAGTCTTACAATGGAATTGATCGCCTGTAAGCCAATGCCGAATATAACCCATCGTGTTTGCGAGCTTATTAAATGTTGGCATTTTATATTTTTCTGATTTAATATAGTTTCTGTTTATTATTATTTGCTATTTTATATATTCTAAATATTTAGTTTATTTAGATATCTATAATACTTGGCGTAATTTATGGATAGCATGTATATATAAATAATATAATATATCTTTCCAGATCTTTTATGTTAATGTTTTCAGAAATATTTGATAATAAATGGAAGAAGAATGCTCACACACAATAATGAAGTGATTACTAAATGAAAAGCGAGGCATTGAAACTATTGTCAACTGTTCACATTCTCAATTAGCTAAATTATTATATATCCATTCTCTGTATCAATTTAAATTAACACATTTGTAATAAATATACATTGTATACAGATTCATTATTTAAATGAAAAGTAACTTTTTGAAATAAAAGTTTTCAATTTGATAAAGATAAATATTTCGAAAATTATTATCATCATCTATAATTTGAATCAAAATTAATAATATATTGTAATATACCAAATATAAAACAATTACAATTACATCCGTTTTTCCTATATATATAATTATTATATTCCGATAATTATATAAATAATAGCTTTATAACGTCAGTTAGGAATTCTATTTGCAACTTCAGTTGGATAAAATTCGTGAGAAAACCAATCATCTTTTATAATCGCGTATCCCTTAATAGTTCGGAAATATACATAAATATTTGCAATTTTTCTATGCTTTCCAGGGTCAAATTTTTAGTTTGCATGAACGTCAGGAACTGTATACTGATGGGTTGTAAGAGACAGGTAGATATCGAAAGTACCTGTATGATGTCATGCGAGTTCTTATGCATACACCTTTATGACATCATCTTTACGAAGCTGATTTTTAATAGATCTACTATGTTTACAATGCTAACTTTTAAAGACTTCCAAATAAAGATAATATCACAGCAGATTTCAAGGTCAATATAGTGATTATAGGTAAGTAATAATAACTTAATTATGAGCTATTTCAGGAAATTCACCAGTGTATGAAAAGGAATACTGCAGCGCGAATGAACTGCAACATAATCATTTAATAACCGTATAGATTTTGTGACAAATTAAAAATATCATATACTTAAAAATAAACTAAAATTTTATATTGAATAATTGTATCTAAAATTCTAAAATGTTGCACACTTTCCGAATTAGGTTACGAGGTGACAAGTTATTAACTTGTAATTTGAAAATATTTTGACTTGACTATTTTTCTAATGAATTGTTTTTCTTATTATCAATGGAAACATGTAAGAAAGTGTTGGTAAACTGTGATCGAAATGTGTGTAAGTGTTGTCGACACCTATCTGGACAATGAAGTGATATCATGTGTAATGTAGGTATATAAAATTAATTAACTTACGTAAGGTATTATTATTTTCTTTTTTAAATAAAGTTTAGAGTTTGGAATAAATGATCTTTAATAAATAATTATAGATTGCATTTAGATATAATTATAAATAATATTAATAAAACATTTATAAACAACATATTTCTAATAGAATAATTTTAAAAAGCGATCTTATCCATCTTGATTATGGATGGATAATGCTTATGACTTTAATTTAAAATGAGTAATAATGAGAAACAGTGAAGATTGGCGACTTTAATGTTTCTATATTTTTTAGATTAAAGTTATCATCCCATGTCAGTAGCTGATCGATTCATGCTCTATTGTCTGACTAGTGAGTCTTGGTGTGGCACTATTCCACTCTCCAAGGATTGCCCCCATACGCTCATACAAACGTATGTATATATATAAGTGTGTTACGCATTTAAGTGCGTGGGGAGGGTAGGGGTCTTTATATTTACCGTGGAACGTCCCTCGTAATAGCTCTCAATTCGCAATGTATATTATATAGCCTCTGGTGCTGTTACTGTACTGCACACTGAATGCGAATCAAAGTTTTGACAATGAAGACGAATCATGATTATTATTTTTATTTTTATAGTAATATTTAGCCTCGACTTTTGCAGCATGGCAATATAATTATTTTATGAAAAATTCGAAACCTAAATTCTACCGACGTTTCGGATGTAGATCCAAAAAGGGATGATCGGCATACAAAGTAAAGTGTTTAGGAAAAAACTAAACTGTCTTACGTAGTTTTCTGATTGCGAATATTATAGTAAAAATATATTCGAATTGTATGTTTTTGTGGTGAAAACGATCCAAAGATCATAGAAAATGATGGAAAATCTTACAATTTGTAGTATTTAAAAATATCTTTTAAATCATATCTCTACATCTTACTAAAATACATATTTTTATATATGGAAAATACATACTGAAGAAAATATTAAATAATAAACATAGTTATACTGCGGTTTACGTTGTATCAACAAGATGGTGTGTTAGACCACTTAGTCTAATCGGTACTTATTTTAGCCAATTTTACTTAGAATGCTTAACTTTCCATTTATTTTTCGAGAAAACTAAGAGTTCTAGAATAAAAATTTATATAACAAAAATATATATTTTAGTAAGATATAGAACTTTTATTTGAATTTTTGTTTAAATATTAAACATTGTTATATACATTATCATGGTTTTCTTTTATGAATATTTTGTCATTTTCACTATGACAATCTGTATATTTTCACAATGATATTTATAATCAGATGTTTGATTATAATCAGATTACAATTGCTCACAATTCTAGTATTTTTTAAAAAAATTTCTATAGATTTTGTTAATCATGAAAAGAAGTCTTTTTATATTTAAAAATGCTGAAGAAAGTTATAATTTATTATGCTTTACATCTTCTATCAATTATAAATTGAACATGTTTAATTAACGAAAGATAGATACGTAAAGTCTTGCTGGGTTGATCTTCTCAACTATTTATAAAATGTAAATTATTATACATCCATAACTTTCTATACTTAACTTTTAAAATATAAAGTATTTTTATTATGGCGATAAAAACAGAATAAAAATAATTTTTATTCTATGAAATTAAAAGAAATCTTGATATTTCGGTTGAAAGTTATGAAGATTAATAGACTTTCTCTCAAAATTATAAAAAATATAATGGAAGTACAAGAAAATAGGGAATATGATATTGTTAAAAAGTATATATTAATAAAATAAATTATAAATCTTGCATTGAATGCTGAAATTGATTATAAATAATGTGACACAGAAAAAATCTAAATGCTCTTATAAAACTTAGTTAATACAGGATACTCAAATGATGACCAGACTCAGAAATTTAATCCTCATCAGCCTGGTAATCAACAGTTGCGAAGTCTCAAACAATAATTGAAGCCAAATAAAATTGCATATGCTATTTAGTTGCGAGTTGCGATATATAGGAGAAGAGAAAAAACCGCCAAGCAGAGCAACTCCCGCAATGTGCGCGTCTTTCGTCGAAAGTTACTTCAACCGCGGGCTATAATTCGCTTATATAATACCTCCGAGAGAGGCCAGTCGGAGACACACGAGGACAATAGAAGGTATATATACAAGGAAGCAAGAGACAGATCGCGAGCCCAATGAATCAAAAATCCAGCGTATGTATAAACGCGCACATGCCGCTGCTTTTAGCATGCGGAACTTTTAAATTTAGATACAGAGCACAGAGAAAGATATAGATGAGTGAGAGAGAGATAGAGAGAAAGAGAGAGAGAGAGAGAGAAAGAGAGAGAGAGAGAAAGAGAGAGAGAGAGAGAGAGAGAGAGAGAGAGAGAGAGAGAGAGAGAGAGAGAGAGAGAGAGAGAGAGAGAGAGAGAGAGAGTGAACGAATGCACTAAGGATTGACTTGTTTTATGTTAAGAAATTGTGGCATTTTCGGAGATAAGGTCGACTTCAACATTAATCCGTGGGGCGTATAGCCGATTAGCAGAATCAGGTTTACGATACTTGCTCGGTTTTATTATTTGAACATAATTATTTATTCGGTTTTGGGCGAATGCAGTGAGAAATTATTGTTTTCATTATTTTTTTTTTCATTTTATACGGACTCGCTGCAGATATATAATATGATAAAGTTCTGAACTCCCAAAAAATGTATATTTAGTTTTAGATGTTGCAATGAAAGAAGATTGACTAAAATTTATCAATTTCAATTGTTTAAAAAAGAAAATATGAACAATTTACTCGTTACAGTGTTAATGAATTAATTTGAAATACGTTTATACTTTCTACTACTTGTATATATTCAGAATCAAAAGTTATGCTTTTATATCGAAACGTCGTTAAATTTATTTACTAAGTTATTGCAGTATGATAAACAATATGTTTTGTTGATAGAAAACGCTGGTAAAGATTTAAAATGAATTAATTATTCAATATCCCTTAGCCATGTATTCCTGTCGATTCTTATACAATAAATATACTGCTAGCCTGGCTGCTAACAATTTATTCCGTTATATAACTATTTATATTACGACTGTTCATGCAATTCTTCCCATAATTATTTAATTTTATCATGTTTTTCTACATCTAAAAATGAAATCTGAGGAATATTCTATAACCCCAATAATATCTGTACTCAGGGTGTCCAAGTAATTACTATCCCGGCCTTACTGAGTAGTTGGGTGACCACTTGGATGACAAACCTTTTTCATACAATGGGGCATCTGTACATATGTCACCGACTATAATAAAAACGTAAATTTTTTTACCCACTTCCATTAATAAATAATTTTTTTTCATTTTTGCTTTTAGCTCGAATTTATTGTTTTAATAATATATTTACGGTTTTAATTTCTCGACGACAAAGAGTCTGATTCTTAAAAAATTAAATTTTTATGTGTATTTCATTTAGTAATTTACAACTTATATTAAAATAAACTTTTGGTTTTACATACTTAAACTCATTTTTTTATATTAACTGAAAAATTTAATAAATAATTTTTTGTTTTATTTTCTACAAAATTCTAAATATGATAGACATCAAAGACACAGTTGCGAGCACAGTTGTTCAGTAGCTTAGCAAAATTATATAGAAATTTCTCTAAAGTATTTTCTCCGTATAGTAAAAGTATTATATAGGTTTATCGGTTTGTTTAGTTCTGCAGCAAGTGTATAATGTCAGATGTCAATCTTCAAGACAAGTCAGTTTAAGAGCTCTAGTCCGAATCCTCGTAATTTTAAAACTTATAGAACAGTTTTAAAAAAGGTTTAATAGTTTTCCCAATGACAGAAACCAAATTTGATCTGTATTGTACAAAAGAGCACGCGTTCAACTTCCAAGAGAAATGCGAAATTAAATAACACAATTATACAAAAAGAAAATAAAAAATAGCAAGATGATGAATAATCACTTATTCGAGTCCTGTATTTAGTTGTAACTCACAAAGTCTTTTCTAATATACCTAAATAAGACATCTGTTGAGCCATTGTTTGTTTGATACGCCTCGTCAAATGAATTTTACTACATCCATTAATTCATAAAGAACATAAAGAACATTCAGACACTAAATCATGACAATTATTTATTATTATGTAGAAGTAATATATGGAATATGAGAAATTGGAAAAAATAGCCATACAGATCTTATGTTTAAAAATATTAAAAGATTCTGATGAGTTACAGTAACAGCAAGGAACCAAATAAGTGATTCACTTCTTATAAACAAAGCTGAAGGTGCGCAAGATTGTCCACACAATATATATTAAAAAGTCGGTATTCCTATATAACTTCTTTCATAAAATAAAAGTCTTGTGAACTCTTTATAATCAAAGATTCCGAATTTTTTCTTTAATTAAATTTCTATTTCTTGAACTTTGTAAATATACACCTAAATATGTGTTTATGTACACGCTCAATAAATCTTAAAATCTTTAATATTTTCTCTTTAACGTACAATAAATATATATACATTATCATCAAAAGATCATATTTTGGCAGATTTCCTTAACAATTGAACAATATATGGCCATAAATTCTTGAACATTTTCTAATGAATTCTGGCTTATTTCATAAGTTAAATATTAGATCTATGAAACGCGTTACCACACTCAATAATTTATACAAACTATATAATTCCAGTAATAATGTGAAGAAAAATTTCGAAAAAATATCTACCAAAATACTTTACAAAATAAAATTGGATGCTAACTTTATTTTATTCTTCGGAAAGCAAAACAATCTTAAAAATATTGTTTTAATAGCGAAAAAAAAAGAAAATAATGATCGCAGGAATAGAAAAAAACTCTTAGTTGATGCAAAAATCTAATTTTATTCAAGCATAAATTAAAGTTGAAATTCAAGTAACAAAAAATCATTGTAAGGTCTTATTTTTTGACAAAAGCTGAATTTAAAAATTGTTATCATTGTTCAAAATAATTATTGGTGTATAAACTACAAAATCTTAAAGGCTATGTTCATTTTTATTCTTTGCATAAAAAACAAAGTTATTTTATAATATAAAATGACATGAAGTTGTAAATTATATAAAGTAATAAAAAGGGCACTTTTTGAGAATTATTTTTGCTAATTGAATCGAACAAATAAAATTACGTATCCTAGTAAAATAATCAGAAAAAGTAACGTCTCTTATTTTACATAACAATCATGAAACTGTTTGCTTTAAGTCTATTTTTGTGTATATTTTATTTGAAGTTACGTAAAGTTCACTTTTTGTTTTTATTTTTATGAAATCGTATCTTTATAATAAATTGGTTTTTCACAATATCTTCATGTATGAAGTATATTTATTATTTAATTATGTCTGTCTAATTACTATTTCTAATATTATGTATATATATATATATATATATATATATATATATATATATATATATAATTCTTTAATGCTAATTTAGTTCTTAAATCATGTAAATGAAAAATGTTTCATTAATTATAGAAATCATATAAATGATCTGAGAACTTTATATTCAATATTGAATACATAATTCATCTATGCTAATTCACTTTGTTTATATTTAAAATTTGAAAAAATATTAATTTCCATGGAAATTATATAAAATTAATAAACTATTTTTATATTGTAAATTTTTTCCATAAATTTGTATATACTACGATAAAGATACTCGGAAATGAAGACGTAAATGGTTTATTGAATCTGATAGGGAAAACTATTGAAATTTTGAAATGCTTTTGCAGCCTGCAATAATGTTAAATTTAAGAATTATACATTTCGTCTCATATGATTAAAGGAAAACAATAGGATTGAATGAATGAGTTGACACGATGGTTGCTTAAGTAATTATGTTTTCTCTTACTTTCTGTAGTTTTTCGTTTGTTTTTTTTTTGTTTTGTAAAAAACTTTGAATTCAAAGTATTTTTGTCAATATACGTAAAAGACAACGAATTAATTCCCGCACTATTTCTCTTCCAAGTCATTTAATCAGATTTCTTAATTTTCTTCTTTTCCGCTTTCTAAACAATTGTTGTATAATCATTGTATATCGTAAACCATGCCTTCGAAAATTCAACTACTCCGAAATTTTATATCAGTATAACGTATATGTTTTAGCAGTCAGCCTTACATTTTAATGGAATATTTGGTAAAAAAACGCGTATGGAGCTAAGACTGAACGAGAAAAAATTTATAAAAGACTGCGGAGCTAATTTTTGGGGCAAAAAATTTTTAAGCACTTTCAACAAATTGATATTTTTATAACGCAGTATACATATCGGCTATATAATTATCGAATACACCGAAAATAATTATATTTTAGAAAAACTGAGAACTTTCGAGTCATGGCCGAGGATATTTCGTGTGTATATATATATATATATATATATATATATATATATATATATATATATATATATATATATATAGACCGTCATCGTCGAGGTCGATACACTCTCTTAGCGATGAGTACGAAAACATATCAAAATTGACTGCAATCCATATAATTGGTACTACTAATGAAATAATTTCGTTCCTATGTAGCAACAGAGACCTCTTAATAGAAATAAATTAATAATCTTAATTGAACTACACATGTATAAAAGATGATGTCAGCTAATGATACAAATCGATCCATATATTCATTATTTGTTATGTTAATAACAAAGCCGTTACTATATGGAAATATATTATTATTTGAGAAGTAAAATATAATTTTCTAGTATGTTATTAATAAAAATAATAGTAATGATTTCAATTTAACAATCCCTTTGAGGATAAAAGTTGAAAAAGCAACAATGACTTTAACCGTATTTATTGACTCCGTTATGGTGTATCAATAATGTACAATTAAAATGCATTATTTTTATTTTGGACATTGGCCTAACACATTGGAGTGATCGTATCGTACAGCAAAAGAATATAAATTACTAATCAGACACCCTAGCAAGGGTTTTATGTTGCATATAATATACGTTGTACCTATAAAAATATTTAAATCCCCTGACTAGAATACCTATACAAATAATGCAACATTACTAACCAACCGGAGAAGTAATGCAAACCATCAGCGCCAAATACGCTCCAAATTCTTATTACATGGTAGGAAAAGCGATTTTACCTATATAATACTCTGCAGGTTTCCGGGTTCCGTTCAGCATCTCAAAACTCCGCATTCGCGGAGTTCTCCATATATTATAGCCTAAAAATAAACACCCAGCAACTATATAATATTAGCGAGTTCACTTTCACGCGCGCACTAGTCACTAAAAATATAAAGATATATATATATATATATATATATATATATATATATATATATATATATATGTATGTATGTATGCAATATCGATAGCTCTGAACGCGCGTGTTCACTTATCCGCGCACACTACATTCTGAATTTATGCGATCGCCCGCGAAGGGAAAAACAATCTAATCACCCTATATATGCCTATATACACACACGCGAGAAAAACAACAAAACGCTCGACGCAAAAGTAAAAGTGCGAGCTGCGCAGCGGTGAACGCGGCCGGGCGTATAATACCTGTATATATGTATATATATCGACATATATATTATATAGAATGTATACAGCCGGGAAGGCGCTGCGACGGCGCGTGGGTGTATTGTAGGGCGCGTGACGCGCCTGACGATGGGCGAACGATGTAAGCAGGAACGCTCGGTGCGAGCGAGCAGAGCCGACTGAGCTGCTCCAAAGCTTCGTCGGCTCGCCAGCCGCAGCGGCGTCGAGGCGTCGCGCGGAGCCGCGAGTATTGCCGAGTAGTGCGCCCCCCCCCCGCTCCCCTCGCGACACGGCGCGCTCGCTAAGCTGGCTAAAGCATGACCGCCGCCGAAGTCGGAGGTTTATGAATCTCTCTCTCTCTCTCTCTCTCTCTCTCTCTCTCTCTCTCTCTCTCTCTCTCTCTCCATGATCCTACATTGGAGACAGACGTGTTTACCCTCTCGCTCGCACGTATACAAATACAACAGGCACTAGGTCTCTCTCTCTCTCTCTCTCTCTTTCTCGCTCTTTCTCTCTCGGTCTCTCCCATTCTCTCATTCTCACTGTCTCTGTTACTCTTGTAGCTCTCTATCTGCGTGTACCTATAATATACAAGCATAATACCGTGCACTGTGAGGATTGCGTGCGAGCCGCGACGAGCGGCTGATCTCGGCGTTTTCGAGAGTCCCGCTCGCACCGTCGCGATTCAAGCGCGCACAAACGCACCGCGGGACTCCGATGAACGCCCGGCCGCGTATACACGGTGTCCCTGAAGTAATTGATCAGCGTATTGGGAGCTCAAATCGTAGCCATGACCCCAGATTGCGAAATATGAACTAAAGCAGTCCACAATTTTAACAAGCATGGGTGGAAATAACGATGTGACACCGTTATATGTATAGGTATTTTGAATTATCAAGTAGGAATTTCGTATTCTATAATAAGCTGTAATATACCTGAAAAATTTTTTATCCAATATATTATAGTTTTACACCAAATTATTCAATTTGAAATTACAAAACAAGGAGTGGATAATTTTATGTAGTTTCACCTTTGATCCACAAAAAATGAGGTTCTCGCTGCTTTAATTATTTGAATGTAGGTGTATCGATAACCTTTGTACTCTCTGTTTGTCTGTATATTAAATTCTGAAAGTCCCAATTGGCTGATATAATTATTATCGCTTATCATATCGAAAAAATATTTTAAAGTCTCTAATTTGGGGCCATTGTCTGTATATTGGGAATTGAAACGGGGGCGTAGCTTATCTGCACGTAATATAGTAAACACAGTGATACTTCGGCAATCAGAGTTTATGTATATATTTATTTTTATATAAGCGTTATACAATGCCAAAGATTATATAGACATAAAATATTCACTTAGTCTCAGGAAGCGTGGGTGATTACTGTACACTAACATTTACATACCTGGATAATTTGTTATCACAACCAGTCACTGCACAATAGTCATTCCAGGGCATTGAACGACGTACTTCGAATACTCTCCCACTACTATTGAAATCATTTTTTAAGCAAAAATATGCAAAACCAACGGTATTGCTATTCTATTTCAGTTATGATACTTCCTGATTCCAATGTACTAAAGTTAATCATTTACCCCAGAGACACAGTATATATACCTATACCGATCAAAATATTACACCGCGGATAACGAGGATAAATTTTTTGTATATTTGTTTAAACTTGGCCTTTGATTATATATTATATGTTATGTCATATTGGATCGCGGCGACGTCCTTATATGTATTTTAGGGGTGGAATGACATTGCACATATACATATACATATATTTATATATATTAGAAGCGGCTTGTAAAGAAGTAGTAGTGGTATCCCAATGCCATTTCCGGTGTAGAGATCAGGA
The DNA here is from genome assembly GCA_018907035.1 of Sycobia sp. Sy_11. Lineage (NCBI taxonomy): Eukaryota > Metazoa > Arthropoda > Insecta > Hymenoptera > Epichrysomallidae > Sycobia > Sycobia sp. Sy_11. Next base: position 346,718 of record JACCIC010000073.1, on the reverse strand, counting down.
TCGAACTTATATCTGCTTATACATGCGTAATAATACAGCCGATGGGATCTTCGGATTGCGAGACCACAATATTTTATTGGACTCGTTTGGCTCTCGTTTCGGTCGCGAGGTTATACAATTGTGTGTGTGTGTGTGTGTGCGTGCGTGCGCGCGTGCGCGCGCGCGCTGCGTGTGTGTGTGTGTGTGTGTGTGTGTGTGTGTGTGTGTGTGTGTGTGTGTGTGTGTGTGTGTGTTCAATCAAATGTAGGAATATTCAATCCTGCGGCCCGTGTATGACGAATACCACAGTTTTTTTATTAAAAACATAACGCTGGATTTGAATATTTGACCTTTTACAGTTTAATTATGATAATTTGGTCTTTAGTGTATGGATATATATAGAAAATGTTTTTGATATTTTAATTTCCGTTATTTTCGTGACTATTACCAAAGAATATATTTCAAATAGTTAACTCTGCTGTCGGAAGAGATATCACTATAACTAGATTTAAGTTCCAAAAGAAAAAATAAAAATAAAGTTATTAACAGTATTCAGTGCGTTGCCCACGTGATATTATGAAATGAATGATAAAACACGAGAAGAAATTAATGATTACTACGCCAATCGCATTTTTAATCTATGATTGATTCCCTGGTTATAATATTTTTGCTGTGATAGAACGCGTAATTGGAACTTATTGAAATATCCATTCAATAATCAATTTAACTTGTAGTATTCAATAACTTTGGCGAAGTATATATATTATACATATATATATATATATATATATATATATATATATATAGTGTGTGTGTGTGTGTGTGTGTGTGTGTGTGTGTGTGTGTGTGTGTGTGTGTGTGTGTGTGTGTGTGTGTAACTTTTTTATAAAAATCATAATTTAATACGACATATGTCGATTTATCATTTAGAAAAGTATACAGGGAGGCTGTAAAATATATTATTAATGTCGCAATATATCTGGACAGTAGAGACGAAGCTATAAATTTTTCCACTATATATTTGTAGAATTCGCTGAAATCTACAAATACCAATCACTTAAAAACGGATGATACTTTTTATTATTAGTACTTCTTGTAGGCTGCAGTTCTGTGAATAAGTTTTTATCCATTTAAATATCCGAAAGTGTAGTAAATCTTGATATATATTAAATTTTTAAAATTTATAGCTTTAGATGTTTTTTAATTATACAAATTATACAATACTTTTACCATTTTGAATCCTCAATATAATTAACTATAATACAATTAACTATACAAAAATCTGTATTTCAGAGAATATTAATTTGATCAAAAAAGCTTATTGAAAACTTTAAATGAAGCTTTAAATTATATATGAAACTTTAAATTACGATGTACATTTAGGCTCACTGATACGACGTGACAAGATCCTTGCCGATATACAGCTGTCATTTTCTGTTCGATACTTAAATTCACTTGGCTTCGCTATATATAGACATGTTGATTAGCTCATCTAATGCAAAATAACCCCCCTCTCGGGTCTTCTCCACCAATTTAACAATAATCATTCTTAATATATGCATAATTAAACTGCATAACATGTCTCAAGAGAAAAAAAAACAGATGACGATTTAAAGACGACGAAAAAAGGAACTTGATGCTATATAGTATAATAAAAAGTAAAAGAGCTCTCAAGTATCATCAGAATAAATATTAGTATGATTATTAATTCAAAGATAAAAAAAAGAAACGGAGAAACGGCTTCTTTTATGATGGATCAGGTTATGGAAAATAAGACACCTTAACGTATTATAGTTATACTCTCATATTCAAAGTAAAAAACCATTTCTGAATATAGTTAAGTCTAAATTGAATGTACATTATTGGAATCGTCAAATATTATATTCGTCTTATATTTTTACAATAGCTTTTACTATTGTATATTTTATAGAATATCATTAACGTTTCGAAATATTGATATATGCGTAATATTTATTTAGTTACAAGATATTTTTCAATTGTATTATTGAACACGTTACAATATATCTATATGAAAAAGGAGATTGTCAATAGAGCAAAATTATAGTTTTTGTGTTATTTTCAAATGCTTAACAGCGAATGAAAAACGGAGGATTCGATATTTCTTTCTGAAGGATGTGAAATTTGAAAAGGTATGGGCGAGAACCTGATAAAAGTAAAAGAAAATTCGACAGCGACAGGATTTGTTTTCGATAGCGAGCAAACACACGTTTATGTGTCGTCGTAGTCCTCGCCTCTCAAGTATTTTATTTCCTAGATGTTTTTCTCCGAACTTTTAGGTTTGTCTGGTTTGACGGGCCAGGCTGAATGTTATTAATGCCAGTAGATCACGAATAAAAGAAAAAAGGACTACCGTCATTTTATTGCTGTGTCAATGGTTGCCTCCCATTTCTTCTGGGAGATGCAAGTCACCACTCGTCTTTTCAAATTCTATCCTACCGAACGCAAAACCAAACCCTGCATTTTTGTGTGCGTCTGTCAAATGTTTGCAAAATGTAAACTGGTAACAAACTTGTGAGATTTTACTAAATTTGCGATTTGGCTGATACAATAACTTTGTTAGTATAAAATTCTGGAAATATTTTAGAGAAATGCACTGTGGATGGAAGCTGCAAAGTAGAAATATTTTATTAAAATTGTCTGTTTTAATTTTTATTGAAGAATAAATTTTATACTAAATTTTTCGTTTTCAAATAGATAGTTTTAGAAAATAAAGTTTACGGTTAAATTGATAGATAATGACATTAACAAATAATATGTTCTATTCACTGTATTATTATTTTTTATAGAAAGGCTTTCTATTTTATCTCATAAAAGCAGTATATTCAAATAACATTTAAAGATTTTATTTTCGAATGTAAAAATTGGTGAAATTGTGTCTTATATCGGGATTTGGAAATTTCTCCTGTCAAATTTTTCTGAAGATTAATAATTTATCAAAGTTAAAATATGACGTTTGCTATTTAAAAAGAAAAAAATTTGGTAATATATTAATAAAAGTGAAGTACTACCGAGTAATGTCAGAATACTGCCATATGCGCGCTGAGAGGATTCGTAGCATTCGCAAAACATCGATGAGCAAAGCACAATTCTAGAGGGAGATTTGAATGATACAAGAAGCTCGTTCAAGAGGAAATCATGAGAAGTGTAGCTGCCCAAGCATAATAATTAAATTGTAATAGACATGTAATATACGAACACTCGTTGACAAAAACGTACCTGTGCGGACTCGGTCTCAGGTCTGGTCATTATAAAAGAGATCCTGAAAATGCTTCTGGAAGCTTCGAATAACACGATGTAATTATATATATATATATATATATATATATATATATATATATATATATATATATATATATATTGGAGAGAGTGGTATCATATCGATATCATATAGCTCTGAGATAAGGTTTTTTAAACAATAGTTTATCAATAATAAAATCATCGAATAAAATTCGTTCCTTGTTCATACCTTGTTAGTCTGATGGAAATTGAAATACATGCAATAAGAAAGGAAGCAACTTGCACGAGATTTAACGTTGAAAATAGTCATGGCAGTCTTTTAATTTGCTATAATTATCATCACGTAAGAAGAAAACAGATAGAACGGTAAACATAAAACAGATTAATAACAAGAGGGGAAGCAAGAGGAATCGAAGCACTCTTACGCTGAACTTGCAAGAGATCTATGCGCTCGCATATAATATATATACCAGACGCAAAGATAACCCGAGCCGGAGGCAGACGTCGAGGAGTAAAAAAGTACGTGAGTACATTTATACATTACAAGAGCGATAGCGCAAAAGCCGCTCCTTATCAACAAGCGAGCGCATTGTTTTGCGCGTATAATTGCGTAGAGGCGCGCGAAGTCTCTGGCAATCATCCACGTTGATACATCCCTCGTGCGATGCCGCCCGGCGCGCGGTGCAGTCGATGTCTAGCCCGATGGCTGTTAATAATAGAACACTGCGACCCCGCTATGCGCGTGCCTCACGGCAGATATGTACCGAACATTTTATACACGTGCGCGCAAACTCGATTTATATATATATATATATATATATATATATATATATATATATATATATATATATACATATATACATATACAGGTAGATATACCAGGAGACCAGTTGTCCTATATTTTTTAGCTGATCCAGTTTTGCTTACACGCGAAAAACAAAGTGTTAAGCTATAAGACATTTATCTCATTAATTCCATTATGTTATTTATATAATGTGATTACTATATCTATATGTATATATTTCTCTATTTCACTTCCCATCCATTTCTCTTATTTTCATTGTATATCTCACCATCTCACTATGCCGTCCCTCTCCGACACTCGCTATTTCTGATCGCATCGTTCACGCTCATTCTCTATCTCCCATTCCTTTTCTCTTTCCCTCTCTTTCTGTAACTCTCACACACTATCCTCCCGTACACTTTCTTTATCTCTCTTCCCCTCTCTTGTACTTTTCTACCATCACTCATCTTTTCTCTAACTCTTTCTTTCTCTTCACGCCTCTTTCCATCTCTCAATCCCTCTTTCTCTTACCTTCCCTTTCTCCCTCTATCTGTAGCATCCTCTGATTCGCACTCTTTCTATGTGTTGCTCCTCTCCTTTCTCTTTCAATCTATATTTTAGTCTTACCTTTATCTCTTTCATACTCTCCTCATCTATCATCTACTCTTTCTTACACTTTTTCTCTTACTCTGATTTCTCATACTGCCTTTACATATCTCTCTCTCTCTCTCTCTCTCTCTCTCTCTCTCTCTCTCTCTCTCCCTTCTCTCGCTATTGGTTTCTATGCATTTTCCCCTTTCTTTCTCACTCGCTGTCTATCTCCAAATCTATTTCTCCTCCTCGTCTAACTCTCTCTCTCTACCCACCCTCTCTCTCGCGCTCTCTCTCTCTCTCTCTCTCTCTCTCTCTAGTTTTTTTTTTCAAAAAATTCTCGGCATATTCACGATGGTATTTGTTCTACCAAGTTCTCTATTTTCTTCGACAATTAAGTTTCTGTTGTTTACGTTAAGTAATTTTCTATAGCTTTCCCTTAACAATGTAATTGGATATTTTTAAGCTCTAAATTAGATATAAATAAATCAGTTTATTACGTATATAAATGTATAAATATATTAAAAAATATATTACTGATAAAATTAAATAAGCATATTCCAACCAACGAGTATAGAAAATATTAAAATTAAATTATAGAAATAACAATATTTGATTTTTTCTTTCTTTTTCCTTTTCATTTTCTCTTTTGTTTGTATAGATATATCATACATAAACATAGCCTTACAATAACGTGTAGAAATAATTTATTGAAAAAAATTCGAAATTCTCTTTATTATCATTATAACCCGTACATTTGATCCAAGCTAAAGAAACACAAAAAAATACCTTGAAAAGGATGGAAATTCTTACATTACATTTAATATATGAACCCTAGAATGTGTTTTTAATTTTTAATTTTTTACAATAATATAGTTTAGCTGATTTTACGGTCAGCAAATAAAGTGCCATATGTATTCTATACTTATTCATTAGGATATCTATACTTTGACAAATTCGCTTATTCAAGCTACCTCAATCTCGACCTCTAACTATATACTAAAAATACTTGATATAGTAATCATACTTAATTAAGTAATAAATGAAATAAAAGTTTCACAAAATACCTTAATCTTAAATGTTTATATTATTATATGAAACTTAATGCGTTGCTTATGGCATTTAAGGTTTTCGCGTATATCTGGTAGATGTAAATAAAATAGGATCATATATAAAGCGAAGAAAAATTGAATATTTCAAAATTTTCGATAAATCAACATCTATCATTTGCAGATATTTGTTGTCTTCGTAAAAGCTACACTAGCATAATCTTGGAGAACCGTAAAAAGATGTAGGCACGCACGCGTGCACGCGACTTTAAGCGGTGTCAAGAATGCGCGCGAGTATTTTCTCAACGAACCGAACCCCACTGCAGCATACAGTGTCATTACATACATATATATGCCTGTTAAGTCACTTGACGTGCTTCTCTTTTATATGCTATAGGTATGTATATATGTATTCGTATGGTTATGTCGAATCATCGCCGAAGTGTAGCCTCGCAAAATTGACCACAGAGTATCGAATCTCGATCGGCCGCATGTTCTACACACATTCGTGTATGTATATAGGCATTGCTGCAGCTGCAAACAGCAATGCATGGGCGCTAAGCATGCGCGCGTGCAGTTTAGCTCGCGGTTGTGAGTCTCCTATATGCCTTTTTGCTTCTTCATCATTTATACTTCCACTATGAACTTATTCAACAAGCGAGACTCGACATTGCGAAACTGATTTCAAATTTGATATATAATATATATATACACACACACACACACACACACACATATATATATATATATATATATATATATATATATATATATTGAGCTTCTTATAAAAAAGAATATACGTATATAGTATAATTGCAGGAATACATAAAATTATTTGACATGTCATCTCATTATTATTATTATTATTATTATTATCACATTACTTATCATTTCAGATAAAATTTCTTTCTGTTGCTTTGAACAGTTTTACGATCTTTTTTTAGAAGTAGAAATATTGATGTAATCTTTGTTATTATCTAATGTTTAATAAATAATTAGCGAATGTGTTATTAGAGTCTATATTTATTTATTAAGCTTTCATAATATCGGGTAAAAGAGTTCATACAATAATATCAAAATAGCATCGTTGAAGGTATATACAATAGAATAGAACTTTCTACAGCTGGAAACTATATAAAAAGTAAGGATTCATCTAGAACGCATATTTTTATAAAATTCACAGTTAGTTAGCTTATCTAAAATAATTCATTTGTGCAAAGAACTAATATTATATTCATGGCCAATGTATGTATTATCAGCAAATATAAGGAAAATTTTCGGAGAACAATGTGGATCTGATCAAATTCAAATAAGGACCCAGTTCAAATATGGTTAAGTTTTTCACAATAAACGAGAAAGTAAGTGTATTGATATATCAGGTATATTTTTAAAGATTATGAATGTTATCATAATATTGACAAATACACACACACACACACACACACACATTATGTGATTGATTGTAAAAGCTGATGGTCTATATATACAAGAAAAGTAGACTCTAGTACTTGCTCTAATAATCTTTTCTGAGAATGATCTAAATCCATGAATCAATGCTTTGGAGAAATTATACATCTACGCATAACGTATTTACCTGCGCGACCGTCTCTTCCATGTGTTATTATTGCTACTTTTTATTCATATAAGGCGTATAATGAAGTAGGTCACGCATTTGCAAAGCATGAATATAACAAAGAAATGCCACAAGTGAGAGGTTCTATGTTCGTTAAAAGCATATGGAAAAATTGGTCGTTTGACCTATAATATCTTTCTAATATTACGAAATGAATTTAAACAGGTAGTTCTTTAAAACAAACTTTTTTTATATATTATATGAAAAATGAAAATATCCGTTATATGAAAGAATATCATTTATCGAAAAAACGAATGAATTTTTATATACAGAATGTGAGTGAGCTGTAATATTTGTCGTACATCCTCCTCCTCACCCCACACACTATCTGCGGCTAAAATATCATTATATATAAGGCATTCAGTTGCTTGCCGAAAAACAAATACCAACTGTACCAGAGGAAGTTATTAAGATCGATATTATGTACTGATGTGCGCATCTTTTGATCGCACCTGGGAGGATAGAATCGGAATAGAAGCAGTCACACGACGAAATGGAAGCATCGATAGTGCAGGTATGTGCGCGCGCGCGCGCGCGCGTGTGTGTGTGTGTGTGTGTGTGTGTAGAGAGAGAGAGAGAGAGAGAGAGAGAGAGAAATTAGAACCTGGTAATAACACTGCGAAGGGCTTCGGCGGAGCGTAATATATATGTCATCGTACTGTAACACGCTCGTTTACGTGCTCGGTAACGCGCATAAGAATGTGTTAGTGGAACTTCTTTAACAGTTCCATTTACGTGATTAAGACAGAAGGCCGCGGATTTACATCGACTAAATTACGACGACGTGCCTTATACTTTCTTCAGATAATTTTCCGAGGTGCGGTAAAAATAACGATGAATTTTCATGCGCTTATTGAAAACGGTTTTAATAGAATGCATACATCAGTATTTAGAAATTTACAAGATAACATATGAATAATATGTAACGGCATAAAGTACATTACCCTATTATTTGAAAATATTGTTTCGTGAAAACAATTTTATTTATGAATAATTGTTTAATAGGATATATATTTGTGTAATAATAATAAATATGATTTTTACATACTACTTATTTTACAAAAAAAGTGAAATCACTACTTGCATTTCGAATGCACTCTAAAAGCAGTTTTATAAAATATTTATATTTCACATGATTAAACGAGAAGAATATGTATTTATTAAAGTTCTACTACGTAAACATATCGATTTTTAATACCAAATATTCAATTATATAATGTTCGCTCTTGAAAATTTCAATGAATAAACAGATTTTAATGACCCACAAATCAACATGCTATATTATAATAGAATAATAGATTTATTGAATAAGAATATGTAACGCTTGAAAAACATATTGCGTGTTAATTTCGACCAATTCTTGATCTAACGAGTTTGTAAATCGAGAAAAAATTTACGTTTTAATTTATGAAAGATACGTTTTATATATACATACTAGTAACCCTGTCAAACCTTATTAAATATTCAACTTTTTACCTTTGATAGTTGCTCCATACGTCAAACTCACGTGTCTATTTATATCAATCATCGGCCTTACACGCGTTGACTTATTAGTGGGCCAAAGGTTCAATGAGGGTACTTTATTTATAAGATAAGCTATAAAGCTATACGACCTCTGTGGCGAAACTTATACATTTATACATCTCGTTGATATTGTTTGCTTTATTAACGAGTAAACTTGATAAGTATAAATATAAACAACAGCCTTATATATAGTTGTTAAAATTAATCCAAGGGATCTGAGCGCAATATGCTTTTTTATAAGCAAAAACTCTATAAATATACCGTTACTATAAATATAAATATGTAACTGAACATTGGGTATTGGTATTATCAGATATTATACTGTCGAAATAAAAAATTTATAATTATCGTCGTTAATTATATTTTTAATATTAAATAAAACTCACGCTTTAATTTTAAATTTCAATAAATAAGTAATATGTAAGGTCGAGTTGCTTGCATCGACTGAAAGAAAATCAATCCTTGTTTCACATATAAATTTTTGAAAGTTAAATCTGTATGCCAAGAAAACTGTGTATATAGATAAATTCAACATAATTATCAGTTATGTAACAGATGTTAATTATAAAACTCAATAAAATACTGATGCTGTACATTACTGAAATTACTAAAAAAAATTTATATTATTAAAAAATCACGCGAAATCGTAACAAATATCATTTTCACTTATGCCTTCCTTATTTAAAATTATTGTACATTTGTGTAATTTATTTGTCAGCTTCGATATAACTGATTTATATAAGTCTTGTATATATAAGTTTCAGAATAAAAAGTGAATATGATAAACAGAATTTTAATTTGAAAATAAAAATGATGATATGATATTTTTATAGCCTTTATTAAAGAAATATGATCAAATATATAGTATTTACAAAATCGTGACCACATTATACTTATGAATTACTTTATATGATATTTTATTTGTTTCAAACTAATGTCAATATATACTAAATTATGTACTAAATTATGGGATTCTATAAAATTTGTTACCACAAAAAATTCATGTAATTAAATTGTCGGTCCTATTTTTTTTTTCGTGATATTTAATGTATTTATATATGCCTCAGGAAAATATATGATTCGAAGGCAAATTTAAAAAGCATAAAAATCACTGTTTTCGCATATTATAAAAATAACCTAAAAATATAAATTTTACCCAACATCGGAAAGTTGTAAATTTTATCTTGGCATCAAAAAAATTGTTTTTTGTTGTTGTTGTTTTTTTTTAATATTCTCATAGAAAAAAATTGCTTAAGTCAATATTTATTATTTGCTTGCTGCGATAGCTGACAGCGAAAATATTTTCTTGACGCCGCAAAAAATTTATCTAATTTAAAAGCTATATATAAATTTTACTGCGGCTGCAGTATATTAATTTTCAGTGCTACTTTTAATACTGATTTAAACGTGTCGGTTGTTTTGTTCAGGAAATGTTTCAGAGCTTGTTTCAGAAAATGATGATTTAAGCAGTTTTATAAAAATAATATATACGATATAAAGAATAGATCAATTGTGAAATCATGGTATATACTTTTTTATGTATTTTTACTTCTGAGTTAGATTTGGTCTGAAGAAGCCCTCCAGTACCATTAAACCTTCTCTTTTTCGTTCGTAATCGTTAACCAAGAGTAACCGTGGCTCAAGAGGAAAAAGAAATCTAGTGAAATATGTATATTAGTATCGGTATTGAGTCTGCGTGCTTGAGCCACTTCACAGCGACACTATCCATGAACGTATGCCAAAACAGAAGCTCGCGAGCAAGAGAAAGGTTTGAGCACATTATTGCAAACTTTCTTCCTCGTCAAATGAAATAATATAGAAAACCAAATTGTTAAATCTTTTATTTTTTAAACTTCATATATAGGGAAATACTTTCTGATATATTTTCTCCCAATTTTTATAAAATTTTTTCAATATAATAAAACTCTTTTTAATAGTAAAAAATTTTTAAACATTAATAATAAATATTTAATAATATGTAATATATATCCATGAAAACGAGAGAACGAGATAGAAAAAAGAGAGGAAGTGAGAGAGAAAGAGAGAGAGAGAGAGAGAGAGAGAGAGAGAGAGAGAGAGAGAGATAGGGAGGGAAACAGAGAAAGTGAGCGATGGTGGAGGAGATGGAGGGGGGAGGGGAGAGGAAAGGTGAGAAACCTGTGAGCATTTGCTTCGTATATAATGACATCCGTGCCAGGGATTTTATGTTGAGTCTTACTAACTTGATGTACCCGTCCCAGTGGCACCGTCACAGCAGGCCAGGTCGTAAAATTTCTGACCTTTCCGGCCATATTTCTTAATTCCTCGACTTTCCTTTCTTTTTTCTGTCGGGTTTCCTTGTCGCACTGGTTGATTTCTTACCACCCCCATCTCTCTCTCTCTCTCTCTCTCTCTCTTTCTCTCCATCACGCCTTCATTTCTTCTGACCTTGCAAATATAGACAAAGTTTGACGGAAAAGAATGCAGGTTCATATTTGTAGAAAATTCACTTGTCGTTTTTCAAAAACTTCGCACCGAGTCAAATACATAACATGTTCTATGCTATTTTCCATATTATTATATAATTTAAATACCCAACAAGCACCTGTAATTAATAAAAAAAAATCAGAAGGAATTGAAAACTTGCATAGTAAATTGAAAATAAGTTCAAAATTAATTTTTGGATAAAAAAGTTTAAAAACAAAAATGTTTAAAAAAGATACTTGACGAAATGAAACGTGAACAAATGTAGATTTACCGATGGACAAAAAGGCGACTACCGACTAAAAATCACATCTTCAAGGATATAAAACGAATGATTAGATATGCCAATTTCAATAAACTGTCTGATATTAATAATGAAGAATGGTTACTTTAAAATAATATTCGAAAAATGCACTGTGCCAATCAGATCGCCATGTAGTGGTCAATGGTATGAAACTAAGCGAGGGTGTTCAAATTCAAAACAATTTTGTTGGTATTATTTATGAAATTTATTATTTGAACAAATAATTTTTTATTATTATATCGTATTAAAATGATATTAAAATACTAAAAGTAATTTTTTAAGACTTTCGTATTAAAGAAAAGGTTATAGATATACTTATAATGTACTAAATACTAAAACATAATTTTTAGAGTTTTTTTAAATTTCCAAAAAAAAATTTATATTCGAGAAAAATACCTTGTTTATTCTTATTCTTTTAAGTTATTTCGAACATTGATTAATTTTTGACGCATTTTTTTCGCGAATTATACATTACAGGTGTATGTACAAGCACGCTTCTCATACATTAAGAGCATTTATTTTATTCAATTCAAATGTAGAATTTTATTTATTAGATAGATATAGTATTCTATTTTCTAGAATTGTTGAAAGTTATGTATATATTCGATGTAAATGTAAATTTTGAACAATTTCTAAACAACTCAAAAATTAAAAAAATTTCACGCATGTCAAAAGAAGAGTTAAATGATTACAAATTATTGAACTTGCAAATTATTGAAATTAATTTAAAAACTCACTGATAGCTTCGCTAAATACTTGCTAAATATATAATAATAAGAATAATAAAAATAAAAATTAATGTTGCTAATTTGCAATAATTATAATAAATCAGACACTTGTGTTTACAAAGTTTGATTCGATTTGAATCGCGAATATCGAACATGATGATCGTTGGTTCGATTCAAATTCGTTAGAATAAATCTCAAAACATGAAATGTATATCATAACCCGAGGATGAGAAAGTGGAATTAAATAAAAAGTAATTTAAACCATAAACTTCTAATAAAATTCACAAATTAGTATGCAATTACTCAATTTGAATTAAACTTTAGCATTTGCGAATTTATTTTATATATGTATGTATATTATATTTGAATGTATGTACTCATATACTGGGTATCACCGAGATCCGATTCTATCTAATAGAAACAGAGATTATATATTTTATATAATGAACGCATAAACTGTTAAACTATAACGCTGAGGTGATACTATATGGTAACCGATATATATAGCACTGGTAGTAAAACGATTTTTTGGATGATCATGTGTATAAAGAAGGATTTTGAACATACGCTAAATACGCAACCAATACGCACGCGATTTCGTATTCGTAAGTGTTATGAATTAAAGAATAATATAATAATGCATCGCGCGCTCGTCCAACCAATTCATCTCTAAAGGTATGAGTTTACAAAGACGAATTGGAATAAAAATAGGTTTGTTATATTAAATATAACGCAAGATCTGCAGATATATACAGATATATATAATGCCGTACTGGTTAGTATATTTTTGCTATATTATATTATCTGAAACGCTCATTATATATATATATATATATATATATATATATATATATATATATATATATATATATATCGGTTTCTAAATACCGACATCGAGAGACATTTAATTATAGCAAGTTTGCCAAATGATAAATTTCCGATGGAGGATAACATAATTGCCGTTCAATGAGTATATGTTACTCGGTGTGCAGTATGCGTGATATATGCGCCGGCCGCACTGCGACATATATAGATATACATATAATAGAGTGCGCGTGCATAAAACTATTAGATTTATACGTAGCTAATAGTACTTTTGAGGTACTTTTATATGCTTAGTAGAAGTATACTTGCGACTCTTGCGTGTGCAATCAGGTATAATGACTACTTCGTAATAAATGTAATAGACAGTTATAAGAACACAGATAGGCCACGTATTGATATATACCTGTAAGATTCCGAATTCGCGACTATATATATACTTTATTCCATTGATAATTTTTTAGCCAACTATAATATTTTAGAAGCATATTAACGCATGCTGTCATTTTTCTTCTCATTGTAGATATTAAATATTTTCACATTGTGATTTACTTAAACGTTTTTTATTTATCAAAATAAATTTTGTTGTCGATATTATATTTAAAAAAAATTCTTTACAATTCCCTAGAAAAAAATCAAGAATATTTTTAGACCACGAGCGGGTTAGCTCAGTGCTTCATTGTTAAAGAATTAACCATTTCTCTTGGCTAACTTGCTCATATATAACTAAATGAAAACCCTTTGTGGTAACTAAAAATATCCAGTAACGCGGCGATTGATAGAGTATTAATTTCCTATATTAATAATGTCAAATGTGACCTTATTTTTATTTGTTTTTATGGTTTTAAGTAAGAAAAACATGAAAACTTCCATACTATTCAGTAATCTGCACCTCGGAATACGTGTAATCTTTTGTTCAGCTTTCCATGTACCTCCCTCAGAACTACAACTATTTCTACCGGTTAACTCATTTTTTATTTACAGACTTATACAATGATGGAGTCGTTAAATTATATTTTATACGAATTTTAAATCTTATATTTTGACTTTTCTTTTTCTCTTAACTATATGTATGAACATGTATTTTGTAAAACTAATTTTATTGAATTTATACATATGTTATTGTAATTATACTAACAGCCTGTTATCCATTGCTGTTTGATATGAAACTTATATTCATTCCAAAATTTCAACGTGCTCATTTTCCACTCATATCAAGGATATATAACATTCAATTGCAATATTTTTACATGACACAGAAAAGATTATTTATCGATACCCTTTGTATTGATCATCTCGCAAGACAAAGAATTGGAAGTTTTCCTTCAAAAATAACAATCGTGAAGAAGTCGAGGCGGAAATGAAAATTCCTTAATATCTTAGATAAGTATATATATATGTAGTATAAGGTCTCTCGCCTTCGCCTTCCAACCGAGCAGTGCGGGTACATTTCGCATCGGCGAGACTCATCGCAATCCGTGTGCGATTCGAGGTGCGATTCTCTCGGTGCACGATCAGTCTTCCATATAAGTACGTCTCCTGCAATATTATTAGCTTCGTGAAAGAATTAAGATAGAACGCCTCGAAGGATTCGAGATGCTTTCCGTTTTTTTTTTTTTTTTTTTTATAAAGTCTAATCTTGTACATTCGATAAATCGCACGCCGGCCTCGTATGTAGAGAGAGCATCTCATAATATATATATATATATATATATATATATATATATATATATATATATTTATATATTTATATATTGCCCGGCGAGAAAGCGCCGTTAACATGCGGGGTTATATTATAATATCGCGGCGAAGAGGGAAAACGGCGTGCTATAACCTACATATTTTGCGGTGTGTTGAGGCCTCCAATTACTTTATTATTTTTCGCCGATGAGAAGATGCGAAGCGCGCGCGAGCGAGAGAACGTGATCGTTGAATTGGCCGATCGGGTGATTAAGTTTAAAAATACATATCCGCTGTCACGGCTCGCAGCCTAGATTTAATATATGTTAAGTATACATGGATATATATATATATATATATATATATATATATATATATATATACTGAATCTATTACAGTGCCGGACAAGGATGTCGCGAGGCCCCCAGGTAGATTTTGATCTGGACCTATGTGTCAAAAAAGATTTTATCTATCTTTAAATTTGAAATAAAGTTACAGCATTTTGATGATATATTATTATTTATTTTGATTGATAAATTCGTTAATAATTTTAGTATCAAAATATATCTTAACAAGTCGCTTTTAGCAGTCACGTTAAAAAAAACTCTTGAACTGATTCTGTAACATAAAATACAATGTTTACAATGTAATTTTTATCAATTTTTTCAACTTTGAAAAAGTTTTTTAATGGTAAAAATGTATCGGAACTAGTTGATTATCGAGATTTACTTGTCAAATACTCAAGCAGATTAATGAAACCTACGCAGATTTTCCCGACAGATTATTATGATGTACCGATCCTACAAATTATTTTAAAGTTTTTCGATCATATATTGATTACACTTTATTGGCAAAGGTATTTTTTTTTATTAATTTAATTATTCTTTCACATAATTTTCAATTTCATTTGTAATGAAAATAATAAAAAAGAATTGTACTTTTGACTGGTTGGTACCAGAAGACATTGTTTGGTTTGCCTTTTTCTAAGTTTAGTGCTACTCTCTCTCTCTCTCTCTCTCTATATATATATATATATATATATATATATATATATATATATATATATAAAATAAGGGAAATTCGAGTCGAGAATCTCTTTACGGAGTTGTTGCTAGTAGTACAGTGATCAGTTTATTCTTCTAATCATAGAAAAATCAATGAGAAAAACAGCGATTTTGCAACAAAAAATTAGGATATTAAGGTATTTTTTGAAAAAATGTAATTGCTGGTTTATTTAACTTCATTAAAAATCCGTTCGAAATTCAAATTTAATTGTTTATTTATTAGGCACTATAGCCTTTCATAATTATAATAACTGTATATTTTAATCTATTTTTAATATTAGAATTTGAATACTACTAAGGTACCTTTGAATAACCAGAAAGTTGATCGATGATATGAGCAAATTTGTAGCATTTATTCAATGATTTAATCGAATATTTATTTCAATATATAGAGTTTTTAATGAAATAATTGTTGTGGTACTCCCAAAATTCTTTTTATATTGTTACAAGTTACATATCTGAGCTTGATAATTAATAATTGAACTACAGATACTTCAATTCTTTTAAAATATGCGTTGCTTCCTTAATTATTTCTTATACCTGATATATTTTAAGTAAACATAATACTTGTTTCAACTTTAATATTAACTTGTTTTACTAGATTTTTTATAGATTTTTTGTACTATCTGATTTCTCATCCAAGTTTAACGACTTTTATAATATTTTTATAAGACTATATACTTGAACTCCAAGTAAAGCTTGGGTATTTGCAGAAACTAATCGATCACAATCTTGTCATCCAAATATTCCAAATAGTGGAAAAAAGTATCTTATAATACATCCAATTGAGAACAGTATATAAACTTTGCTCCTATTGTCGATATAGAATTAGTGGACAAAAAATGTGCTCGCAAAATGAAAATAAAATCACCTAAAACCCCGGGATATTACTATTATATATATATTTATATATATTACCCCAAGCAAAATTTATGATGTTGCGATTTTTATATATACGCGCGCGGCCGAGCCAATGACTTTCGAATTTAGCTCTCCTCTCGACGTGGACATTTGAATTCATTCGCTCGTGCAGACGGGCGCGCACGCGCTCCTTCCCCAATTCCACCCACGTATAAAGCGGGCTAAAACAGGGACGCGACCTGGCCGTGTCGCATATATAATATATATAAGATGAAGGTAGAAGAGCGAGAGAGAAAGAAAGAGAGAGAGAGAGAGAGAGAGAGAGAGAGAGAGAGAGAGAGAGAGAGAGAGAGAGATCAAAAGGATAGAATGGGCATATTTTCTACAGAAAATTTCAGCCTGTTAGATTTCTGATTCTTGCTCTCAGATACGGCGAATCGCTAAGTAAATACAAAAACTTTTGATGTCGAGTTTTTTCAATTGCAAGCAACAATTTTTGTATTCATTTTTTTTAAAATTAAATTAAAAGCTTATGGATATTTCTATAAAATGCATGGAATTTTTATGTAATCCTTATACAACGAACGTTTATTACCAAATGTAGTTTAAACGTAAGGAAATGAAGGTTACCCAACTGTGAGAAGAATGCGTAAGTCAAGTACTCAACTCGACTCATAACGTCATAACTTTATAATTGTAAGTATACCATTGCGTTGAAAAATGAGGCAGCTACTCAGAATTCAAAAACATCAAATATTAAAATAAAAAAACTTTATATTTAGCTTTAATTTATTTATTTAACTTACTGAGCTGTACAATTTTTTATTCATGAAATTATATATAAGAGATTTTCGTAATTGTATTTTCTCATATAAAATGATTGGAAGTAGAGAAACAATACTATAATTGGACAAATAAAATAAAATAATATTGGTTTTAATGAATAATTTTAACGTAGCTTTATTTTCATTTTTGTTCAATTCAGAGTGCTCGGGTTTTTCAGCAAAAATGAATAATCCAAGTCTTGATGAGGCACTTGGCTTTATATCGTATATAAAATGTTTGAGTAACAGGTAAAGTGAACTTAAGACTGTTTTTGTTAATATTTGTTTTCACATGTAACTATAGGAATAAGGTGCTAACGGAAAATAATCGTTAGTATACATTATATAAAAAGTTTATTTTATTTGTACAGTGCGAGGAGTTCGAGGTATTGCTAAAGCAATTATACCATCCATATATAAAACTATTTCATGTATATATGTATGTATATGTATATATGCATGCATGCATGTATGTATGTATGTATGTATGTATGTATGTATGTATGTATGTATGTGTGTATATATATATATATATATATATATATATATATATATATATATGTATGTTTACACACACGCACACACGCACGCACGCACGCACGCACGCACGCACGCACGCACACATGAATAATTAAATTTAGAATAAAAATGAAGGCGAAGATATCATACGTTCAAGGATTTTACAATATTTAATAAAAACATAACGGTAATAAAATATTTGATAAACTTTTTAAAGGTAATAAATAAAATTAAAATTTTTCAGTTACCTCTCTTACCATTGATTTAGTTCACTTAACCTGAAAAATTCATACCCATATACATATCTGTAGAATATTTTTTTATTTCAATTATTAAGTTATAATTCCTATCATATGCGAAGTTCTAAAGGTGTACCGAGAAATGCTCGACGGTTGCACTTCTGGAAAGTGTGGGGGGGGGGGGGTAGCTAAGATTCGGGAGCCGCGAGCCCTCTCTCTCATTTTGCACACGGACCAAACCGCAACCGCACTATGTAGCATCCCTCTTACTTTCGGCAGCAGCACTACTGTAGATTCATAGATATGAATGCGTGTGCTCTGTGTGCGTGCGTGCGCAAGTGCGTGTGTGTAATCACGCGCGTAGACTCATTTTGCTAAAAATGCAACCCTTGAAAAATGAATTAAAAATTGAAATCCATTAAAAATTTTTTTGATAAGTAATATAATAATCAATTTATAAAAAAATTAAATTAAAAGATAATACAATTTCAAATAATATTTAACGTAAACTCTTTTTAGGTAATGTCTGCATTGTATACACTTTTTTTTTGACTAACATAAGAGTGAATCCAAAGCACAACAAGGTTCCTGAAAATCTTTTGGCAACTTGATAGATTTCCAAAATAAACTAATTGATGCAGTTTCAATTAAAGTTATAGATATTTTCAAGTTGAAATTTAGGGCTTTTCCTATAGCATCAATGTTCTACGTTGTAAAAAAGTAATGATATATTTAATATTATTTGCAATAAATTTGTTGTTTTGTAACGTATGCTCAATTGACTACCATTTTTTATTTTTTTAAACAATTGTTTAAAATAATGTTTTAAAACAAACATTTTTTAATTTTATTTCTTTTAAGATCATCTGAAATTCAAGTAAGTTATCTATATTGTTTTATTACGGTTTCTACAGATTTTAGCCCGTAGAAAAAACGAGCTCGCTCAACACTTGCGCCAAATTTTGATTTGTTAGATGTCCAAAGCTCCGATATGCTTCAATAGATGCAAAAATAATACTATTAAAAAAAATGTTTGTTATTATACAAGAGTGGCGACATTTGTAGTGTCCCGCGTAAATATGTTCATCTGTAATTACATCGGCCCACGCAGTAATCGATCGTCGTCCAGTCAGCGATCATCTCTCGGTCAAAGACATGTGCATGTATGCATCTATATATGTATGTATTGCTATATATATGTATGCATGCACGTTGATGTGTATATCAAAACAGCCGCTCGCGTAAGTCGTGCGCATCTTCCGCAACATATCATCGGTGCGCTAACGACGACAACATCGACGACGACGATGTGTAGACGCGCAGACGCCGCGCCACGCAGCCCGCCGTCCCACGGCCAGGGGCGCGCGCTCCTTTCCTTTCTCATCTGAAAAGCAAAATGGTATATAATATAATCGACCGGGTTGCGCAAGCTTGGTCGACCTGCCCACGCGCGAGTTGCGCAGGAATTAAGAGTGAGAAAAGAGAGAAAGAAAGAGAGAGAGAGAGAGAGAGAGAGAGAGAGAGAGAGAGAACGAGCGCAGAGGTTATTGCAAAAGCCTCGTTATATGGCCTGAGAAGGAAATTGTTCAGCTTACAATGTGCCCAATGAGACGGCGCACATACATCCTGGGCGAAGCGTGCATGTGTATATATTATAGATAGCTTCATGCATCTGTATAATCTGTGAAATACGCTCAAATCTGTAATATCTGTGAAAACCACACGGACCAAACTGAGCGCATAGAAAATTTTGCACGAAACTTCGGGCAAATGTGTCGATTATGCATTCTATAATCCTATATATATATATATATATATATATATATATATATTTGATTATACACTTATAGAGATTTGTTAATATCGAGCACAGCTTTAGATCGTGTGAGATATGCAGGTCGCGCGAGCAGCAATGTATATGCATATGCAGTTCCCGCGCGCACGCATATCGGGGATCAGGATCGCTTGTCTGCACATAATGTTTGATAAGCTGTACTCCTGTACTTGATTGGACTTGGTGACTTTTGTTCTTCTTTTTTTTTTTTTTTGTTTAGACAACACGCATATATAAAACAAAAACTGTATATAATATCATATGAATTGCATTAAATATTTACATCATCGCATATTCTATGCGGCTGTCGAAACCTGGCGCCCGCTTTCAAAAAGTGGCTCTCATCCTTCCATCTCGTTTAATTGATGATGTGCGCGCGCTCGCGGCCTTAATTTTTGGAAGAATGCCGCTCGTGCATATACGCGGCCGGCGTCGCGTACCATACTTGTAAGCGCATCATGTAACATCTGGAAGATTCATTCGCGTCTTCAACGTAACAGTCGTCTCATCCACGAGAGCGTTTTTTTAATGTAATAATCCATATAAAATTGTTTAAGAGTTCATTATATTTCAAATAAAAGAAAATTCATTTTTTTCGTGTCTTTCTTCACGCATCGAAGGATTTGTGTTTGAGCTACTCCAAAAATATGGATGATATATATATATATATATATATATATATATATATATATATATATGTGTTAATTACTTTTTTTGCTTTAGTGCACTGAAAACTATTGTTAAATTTTATTGAGGAAAATTAAATATTTGTTTGCTAATAGTGTTATACCATTTTCAATGATAAATCTCAATAATTTTATTGCAAATTTTTATAAGTAATGAATTATTGAAATGGACATTTTAATGAAAAATGCTGTATGAAATTAAAACAAAGATATCTAAATATACGCACAATAAAGTTTATTAAACAAGAATTCTGCTTACGCTACAAAAGAATATATAAATAATGTAAAACTAATGTAAAGAGATATTATATTTCAAATTTACTTTTCGTTTGCAGTCGGCATTAATGTATTTTTGATAAATGATTTATACTACATTTAAAAAGACAAATCGTTACGATATACTCTTTTAAGGATAAATTATTTTTTTATTTTTTTTTATCAATAAAGAGTATTTAAACCATAGTGATACAATTGTTAATATAACAGGAATACGTCTGTCGATAGTTCTAAAATTATCATTATAAACTCCTTTTTTTCAAAAGTACATTTCTTAGATATTCTTTATCTCAGTTACATATTTTATTGCTATGGAATTATTTACAATGCGATTAAGGCACGCAAATAACGAATTATTTTCTACAGCTTGTTTCTAAATATAAATCAATTAGTGTCTCTCGATCGAAAATCAACGTTGTTTTATTGCTTATAACAGCAAGTCTGTAGTTGCTCGCGTGTTTGGCATATCTTATCGTTCAAACTTTAAAGATAAATTAAGGAAATTCGTTCCTGTAAATTGATCGATATATCATTGCATTGTAATTGTATTAACGATGCAATATTTCTTTTCTGATAAATTCAATTGAAAGTATCGATTACCGTTAAGGCAGACATAACTCGTCTCAAACAAAAAAAAAATAAATAAATAAATAAATACAAAAGAACAAGAATTCAATGATTATCAAAGTGGACAGATCCAAGCAAATTTTTGAAATAATATTTGTAAAGATAATATATTAGATTATAATAAGTATAAAGCAACAAATTTTTCTATTATAATTCCATTTCTAGAATGCCAACGATTTATCGATGTTTTAAATTATGCGATGTATTGAAACATTTACATGTTTGTAAGAAGAATGAGAATAATTCGTGCGAGACGATGAGGCACATATATACTTACTCGTACACTCTTGCACAATCAATTAAGTACAACGGTGTAGCTGCGTATCCAACAGTTGGCCCTATCTCTCTCCCTCTCCTTCTCCCTCACACATCTCTCTCTCTCTCTCTCTCTCTCTCTCTCTCTCTCTCTCTCTCTCTCTCTCTTGCTTTGACCCTAATAATCTCGTTAGCTATCTCCGTCTGGGTGGATCAATTAATTATCTTGTAATTGGCGCGAAAACCATCGCGACACGATGCGACGCTCGAAACGTGCACGAAGGAAGAACGTCGGCTCCGTTGGCAGTATATATATACGTACATATAAAATATACTACACCGTGTCTGCGTCATTTCATATATTCTACTGTGTCATTCTCTCCCTCTCTTTCATACACACATACACACACGCGCGCGCGCGCGAAAAATAATTTCATCGACAGTTCCTTGCAACTCCTCTATGGACCCGAGCTTATTACAACGTATAGACACGCGCCCGTCGCGCTCGAGGGAGGAGGACGAGGATTCCGCTTCCGAGCGTCATGTTGATTCGACAGCTCGTTTACTACTTACTGTTTTTGTCAAGCTTCCGATCCGTCGCGCGGCGCTTACGTAATTCCTATAAGAATATAATCCCCGCGGGCGCAGACATGTCAATGATCATTAATCCGAAAAAAGTGCCGCGCTTCGTTATATTTATACTAAAAAAAAAGAAAAGAAAATCGATTGGATCCTCGCCTCGAGAAGCAAGCTCATCCCCTGTCTGATGAATGCGAGGATCAAAAAAAGAAAAAAAAATGAAAAGAAAAGTAATAAAATCAACGGAGCACCATAGTTAGCATTAGAATAGCATTTTAGTTGCTATTCCAAATTTTACGAAATATGTCAGCAGCATTTACACCTTTATAAACGTTAGATCTACTGTACCACGAAACATTGCATTTTCGTATAATAGGCATTCTATATATATACATTATGTACGTGGCATGTTTTCTCGCGCGTTCAGCTCCAAAACGCGAGCATCTCGGCGCGAGCCGCGCGCGTCAGCGTCACCCGGCGCGGCCCCGCGGCTCGCGGCATCAGCGGGCCTCGCCGGCGATGTCGCGCGCCGCGACGCGACCTCCTCTTCTCCGTCCCCGTCCGTTCCTCGGACGGTTCCGTTGCACCTCGTCCGCGTTCGGCCGCGTCTAATAATACCGCGGGCGGCCATATTTGGCAATGGGCCGGCCGATGGGAGAGGAGCATTATACATTGCGCGCCTCTAGCTCCCGTAGGCACGCGCCGGCGTATAGGAAAGCCGCCGCGCGCTGCAGAATAATATATATGTAAGATACCTGTGTATGCTAGATAGCACCAGATATCTATATATCGATGCGCAAAAACTCCGCGAGCGCAAAGCGAGCAACCCTTATCTACTATCCCTCGCCTCCCTTTATCCTTCGAATATAATCTTGGGCTGATGTCTTTGATTCTGTGGGTCGCTTCCGCGTTCCGCGCGCGTTACCGGGGGGCGAAGCGCATGCTCAGCTGGCAGTATTACGTTATAGATGTAAACTGCTAAATGACCGCGACATAGTGCGACGCCTAGAATATGGCAGACAAGGTGGCTGTTTTAAATTTTTAGTCACGAATGATAATTTAACAAATATTTTTCTCAGTCTTGCAGTTTTTGTACAAAAATATCATTTGTATTATATAATAGTCAGACGGTCCTTGCTCATGGCAATCCCTATAGAATCCGAAATATAAAAATTATTACTAAAAAATAAAAATAAATTATAAATATACTATTATTAACAACTGATATTCTGAACAATAATAACAACAACAACAACAACAACAACAACAACAACAACAACAACGACAACAACAATAATAATAATAATAATAACAACAACAACATTAAAATTACAGATAATAATAAAATTTATTTATCTATATCTATATTTTTTACGACAAAACAGATGAGTGCTGCACTATAGCTAATTCTATCGCTCAAAATTACTTGATTATGCATTCATAAATTATATATATATATATATATATATATATATATATATATATATATATATAGAATTATAGTTCGGGATTTTTGTTCGATGTTCATTTTTGTTTGAATTCCAACTGTTGGAATTCAATTTACATACTTTGAGCAACTCGTGCAGTTGTTATACAATCAAAAATTTTGATCCCTCATATTTTACATAATTCTTTGACATATATATGTACTTATATATATATATATATATATATATATATATATATATATATATATATATATATATATATGTACTATTCAAACAACTCAAAAATCTGAAACAGTTGAACTGATCGAACAGTTCAAACGTTTTGAATGTCTAAAATGTTCGAATGACTCGAACAGGAGCTCGAGTTGTTCGGGTATCTAGTATCATAAAGTTTCCTACCCTATACATAATATATACAATATGGATAAGTATATATTTTTTCCAATGGGAAGTCACCGCATGTATTAAACCAATTTTATGTCTCAGCATATATCTTCCTATTCGATTATATCAATGTAGATACATTTGTATTTAGTTCTCTAACAATAACCTTTAATCCATCATGATATATAGTATGAAAAAAATATAATACTGCAATCAATGCAAGTACAAAAAAGAATTCTATTACAAAATAGAGGTGTTTATAAGGATTCTCCAACTTCGAAGTTATATGAAATCTGAGTAGCTCGTTGAAAAAATCATTTCAAATAACAACTGAAGAATTGGAGAGATCAGAGAAGAATCCAAAATAGAATAGATAATGATGATCTTAAATTTGAATTAAAAAGTAAGCCGCCACATTTATTTTTTACTTTCGACTAAAATTTTATAACTTTTGATAGATCTTTATCTACCGATATGATCTTTAACAGTTATCTTCAACTAATCTAGTATAATCAGGTGTCTCAGTATAATATTTATTTATCGCTTTTATCCAATTGGAAGTGAAAAATGGCTTACAAAAAAATATTAAAACTTTGAGTCATAAATTCTAATGAAATTTATTCACGTGATATACTCTTAATTATGTTTCAATAGATGATCAACAGAGCAGCTAATCCTAAAGGCAACATTTTCTGAATGAAGTGCTTAGGATCTAAATACTCTCCTAACAGCAGGTAACAATATTAATCCCCTTTGACGTTTCTACGTGGCTATACTTGTATTAAACCAATGTACATTATACATTTAATAAATGAACGTTATAGTTTATTTTATAATTAACGTTTTATTTATTGAATAAATCAGAATTCATGTATTATTTTATTATAAAAGGAAATCACTCAAAAGGTGTACGTGAAAATAGAATGGATTCATGCAGTTCCGTGTCACTGGGGAAATATATATATGCATATCAATATACAAATTCTATAATAATAAATTGAGGAAATTTTTAGCTCGAAAATATTATAAGTTACTCTAGAAATTATCTACTCAAATATCTAAAGTACATGTAAACAAATTCCGTTAAAATCTGTAATTCAATGTAGGGACATTCGTCTTTTTGAATCGTTCAAGAAGAGTGTTCAAAAGGTTAGGCGAGTTGTTGAATTTCAAAAGATATTTTTTTCCTGTATTTATGTAATAGTCCCAAATAAATGTTCAGAGCTTCAACTATATAGAATCAAGCTCTCTTAATAAAGATGTAAAAGTTAGAAGAACGTAATGTGCTTTAATATAGCTTTGTTCATACTATCAATAAAGAAAGAAAAAATGGATCAAAGATTTTGTGTCAAATTTAGTAAAAAAAAATTATTTCTGCGCTCCAAAATACTTAAAGCGTTTTTCGGCTAGCCGTATATGGCGAGATTACTTTAATTAAAAAAATTGTTTACAAGTGCTAAATAAAGCTCTTCTAAAAAGACCGAGATAATGCCAGTTTGGACGAATCTCACTTTGGACGCCTCGATTAACACGCCGACAATATATGAAAAAGTTAAGGCAATGGCAAAGAAACTTATTTAGAAAAATCATAAAATCACTATTGGAAAAGTTACTGAAGATATTAGACTATAAGTTAACTCGTCTTCGAATTGTTTCAAATGTTTTTGGTATATGAGACATGAGGTAGCGAAATTTCTTCCGAAAACCGGATAATTCGTTTACCACTCATCGTCGCTTGTTCGACATTCTTTGGCCAAAAACAACATCGCAATCTTGTTTGAGTCACCTATTCATCAAATTTATTTCTTGCATCTTATTTCTGTTCCCAAAACTGAAGAGAGCCATAAAAGGACAGAGATTTTTCACTATATAGGAGATTAAAACTGAATCTCTGAAAAGAGCTCAATACCGAATCAAAAAATGTTTATCAGAAGTGCTTTATGGATTCAAAAAATCTTTTTCATAAATACATTATCTCATGGATATCAATAACTATTTTTGGATAAACATATAAAATCACCTTATTTATTGAGTACATTTCGAATACGTGAACATCAGCTAAACTGAAATACTTTTTGTGAGCGACGTGTTTAATGTGAATAGTATTAGTGAAAATTCGTTTTTGAGCAGATTTAGAATTCTATAAATTTTCTTCTCAAATTTTTATACTATGCAGATAAGCTGATAAGACTATCAAGCCTAGAACTTACTCGCCTAACGCCAATCTAATTATGGTCTTGATTTGTAATCATAGCGATATTTAAAATTTTCGCATTTTTTTTACGCGGTAATAAATATGGTACAAATACTTGCGATAAATACCGATAATAAGAATAACAAAATAATTAATTTGTTATAGATTTTTTATTTTTAGAATCTTTTTCACGTTTCTTTGCCTATAAGACTTTATTACTATGCTGATCAAAAAAGTAAATGAAATTTTCGATTATCATATACTGGATCAATATTAATTATAAAGAAGTCTAAGTTTTTGTTCTGTATAAATGATTATACAAAAATGTAATGCTCTTGATAGACGTTCTTAGTATACAAAATTATATACTTAATTTATACAATAAATACATCCAGCGGAAATTAACGTAAGACAAACCAGAAATATTTTTTGCTTATATTAAACAAAGATTTTTGTCATAAAATGCGATAAATTATATGCTACCAATTATTTAATATCAATAGTAAATACATTATTAATTATTTTTTTCTTGAAAACTTCGAAAAGTGTTATTATTTTAAATTGAAATCTATAAATCAATCCATTTACACTATAATTTACACAAACTTAAATTTGAAGCACGAGTTCTACTACTTGATTCAATGACTGCATTTTCAATTCCAATGAACAGATTATAGGTATTTTTCCTTTTGATTAAAAATATTGAGCAAGTCGCTAGAGCACGCATTAGAATCCTCCATTCTCCAATCACATATTGTAAAAATAGAATACAATAGCTCAGCAGCAATTACGGAGCAGATTGGTTCCTTATCATTTGGGATTGTGTCATGTCTGGCGCACCTTCTGACAATTGTAATTGTAATGCAAGACTTTATAATAACGCATCAAATAAGAAGACCCGGAAAAGTGAAACCAGATTCTTAATTCGAAAAAGATACACTTCTATAGGAGCAGACTTTTAATTGACTTTGAACTGACCTAAATCGTTCAGTTAAGTATTTAAATTCAATTACAAACATTTTTATGTATTTAAAGAATTCTATTGTATTAATTTAATACAAAAGTTTAATTTATATTATAATTTCGAGTAATGGGAAGATTATAATGTTGACCAACTTAGTGTAGATAAATTATATAAAGCAACATAGATTATTTATGGAGTTTTATAAAAATGATACGGGTGCCGGATTTGGTGCAATTGAGCGAGATAACTTAGACTACTTTCGAAATTAGCCCAGCAAGTTTAGGGACCGAACTCTTTTCTATTTTCAAAAATATGGATTGTTCACTTGTCGAAACGACTAAATTCACTTCTTGTGAATAATCTTAATAGAATAATAACTGTCTATATTCAGTGGAAAATTTCTCAAATAATAAAAAAACATCATAAAATAATATTTTTCTATCCTTTACATAAGGAACAATGTATTTCATGTGTTTTATCGTTTTTCCCCAGTTTTTGTTTTATGTTGTGGGACAATTAATTATCCTAAAAAATGCTTCTCTAACTTGAAGTAGTTAATGATAGCACAATTATTTTTTACTTTGCTAATAAGTTTTAAGAAAAAAATCCTAAAAGTTGACCTTATTTATTTAAAAAATTCAAACTAAGTACTGAAGAGTTCGGTTGGTAATTCATGCAAATATTTTACCGTATATTTTGTGAGCTACTCTAAGTAAAAACATTGCAAATAGAATTTACAGTGTATAATAAGCGTATAGTTTGATCGATAAAATCAATTTCAAAATGACTATGCAAATAAGTAGTAACACCTGTTCAGAATCTGTCAAAATACACTTATTACTTAGATACTTAATGCTTCTAAGCATAATCAGATGTAGGGGGCGCAAACTAGGGCGTTGTTGAAGGACGTCAAGCAAGGTGGGTCGCAAAAAATATAGCTAATGGATAATTCGATAATTAATTATTAGAGACTTATCTTGTATATAAAATTTTTTGCAAGTCATCTCAAACTGCAGCTTATATCAATCTCAAGGAGATTGGGGCGGTCTATAAGCATTTTTCTTTCATTTCATATCATCCCATTTTTGTCGTATGTGATATAGAAAAAAAGAATCTTCAACGCGATGTTCTTAAATTTATACTTTTTACGATATAACTGACATTTAAAAAAAAAATTTCTTAACTGGTTCTCATATTCAAGATAAACATTTTTATTAATCTAATACATTATTGAGAGAAACCCCATTGTGTCTTGTGCTTGTTGAATCTTTGTGTTTATTGCCTCTTTGCTATTTTTGTATAACAATTAATAATTATAGTTCCCACCACATTCGCGTTTATACTACTGTTTACTTTCTGCAAACTTTTTTAAAATGCTTCTTTAGATATAACCCATCGACCCTCCTGCCCTGCTTTATTTCGGAAGGTACTTTACTCTCATATTTTCGCATTTATATTAAAAAATTATTGAAACAAATTAAAAGAAAATATTTCTATAATTTAAAAATATCGTTATGAAGTTAAAAAATAATTGTATAAGTATATCAGTTGTATAAAAAATTTCAATAAGTATAGAGTGTTTGTAAGGTGCAAAAAGTGAAGTAATCATCTTAAAATCTCGCTAAACTAATAATTGTACTGAAAAGATTATTGTTTTGCAATTCAATATAACTAAAGCCAAAATCGTAAATCAATAATGATTAACTAATGCAATAGAATTTCGGACATCTAAGATTTATAAATTATTAGTCTTTCTCTATCCTCTGTTGAAAATGTCTTGCAAGAAATACAGCATTAGCAAAATCTTTTCAAATTGGTTTTTTATTTTTTACTGGAATTTTGACAATGCTTATTGATGTTGTTACTTTTTGATAAATTAAATAAAATTAAAATATTTGCTCAACGTATAGTGAGTTGCATTCTCGATCGATAAACCATTATTAAGTTTAGTAAAACAAATTTTAATTACTGTAAAATTGTACCGCATATGTATTATTTAATCAACTATTTATCGATGTGTATCTAAATCTTATATAGGTAAAAGAAGGGGAGGTGGTCAACAATTTTTTATTATAGAAAGGAAGCGAAATTGTAGAGGAAAATATTTGCTTATGTATATAATAGACGATCCCTGTGCAAAATTTTATTAAATTAGTATATTTACTTACAAAAGTACTAAAATTAGAGAACGAAATAGTTGGAAGTTACGAAGTACAACGCTTATTAGGCTAAAATATTGCTAAAATTCACGGCTAAATTTGTCATGGCTCTCTGTATCCATAATGGCAATAGTTTTAAAGTAACGTGCATGTAGTAATAATGACAGAAACGAAATCATTACACTATAAGGGTTAGGCGACGCTTCTGTATACATAACTGCGAGTAAAACGATGCGGCGATAAAGAAACGAAAAAAGAAAGATGTCGAGTGATAAATTGATAAAAAGAGAGTCGGTGAGAACTCAGCATCACAGTATTTGAACATATAAAAGCAAGAAGGCATGATCTGGTATTTACACAAGAGCGAATAGTCCACTATATTGGAACGCTCGTCGTTATTAGAAATATGTATCTAGTGTCAGTGTCGTGCGAAATAGCTTGGCTAAATATAAATTAAAAATTCTTCCTATAAATTAAAAGCTGTTTTCGTTTTACGCACTCTACACATATTCCATAAATTAAATATATAATCCTATTTGCATGGATATTTTTACATAATGCAAAATTTTGGATAGTTTTTCTCTATTTGTGGATAATTTATTATTTCTATAATTTCCAAATCAAATTGTTTTCATATGATTTTCGTGTTGCGAGTAGCAATCAATTACTTTAAATAATATATTTTTGAAGGCAATGTATTTTTTTCAAATATATTTTTAATTGAAATATATATATATATATATATATATATATATATATATATATATATATATAAATAGTTGAAAATCGGTTTTTTACGTTATTTTATATAAATATAACACACCCTCCTCGACACAATAATAACACACCCCAGCGAATGAAAGAGCAAGCTAGTACCATCGAGTATTTTTGCAACATTCCAGAAATAAATATAATATCGAAACGTCGGTCAGCTTATATATCGCGGTACTTCGATGTATGTATGCATATATATATAGTCGCTTACTACTTACAACTGCACTGCCCTGCACTCTGCTCTCTTCCTGATGCTCGCGCATCGCATACTGTACACGCAAATATACATGTGTGCCTGTGTGTGTCCGCGCGCGGGTATGTGTGTGCACGCGTCTACGTGCGTGCGTATGCGCGTGTACGAAGAGTCGGTGACGACAACTGTCTAAATTTGCTCGGTTTGGCATTCGTTCTATGAAGGCGCTCCATGGCTCGCGCGTTCGTTCGCTCGGCCGCTCGCGCGCACGAATTTCCTTTCTTTTTTACTCGCTTTGCATAACCGACGCTCTCGTACGCGCGCGATATATCGGTATTATACCCGTGTGATTTCATTTTCCCTTTGTCTGTTCTTTTTTTCTTCTTTTTCTATCTTATTTCATCGGAGGTCCTACATTATATTAATGCGTATAATATTTATATAATGATCCTTGGAATTTTGGTATAAGATTGCACTAGCTGTTGTCTATAATAGCTCTAAATAATTACGATTTACATTAATAAATATTTTTATCAGTCTTACAGTCTTTATAATATCATATATTATACTAATATAATGACTGTCAAACTGTCCTTGTTTATGTTCACCCCCGTAGAATCTGAAATACAAAACTAAACAGTTCAGTTCCTGAGGATGAACCGTAGCGGTTCGAAACGTTGGAAAGCAAGGTAATTCTAAATTTAAGGTGGTGGTGGCAGTCAGGTTGTCCTGTTCTAGCATAGAGTATTACTTTTATTATTTTTATTTTATTTATTATTTTATTTTTATATTTATTTTGATTTTTAATTTTTAATGTAATTTATTGTAGTAATAAGTTTTATTTCAGATTCTACGGGAGTGAACATAAACAAGAAGAGTCTGGCTGTCGTTATTTTGGCTAATATATTATATTATAAAGACTCTATGACCAATAAAAATATTTATTAATTTAATTCAGAACACAATTATTAATTTTAATTCTAATTACGATTTAAAACAAACTCTTATTTTTCTATCAATTTGTACGAGCAGAAAGTCGTTGATAACTATACGCGTTTAAATTTAATTTATGGAATTCGGACAGAAAAAAGAAAGTCTTTGCAAAGTGTAATAAAATCATAGCTCTTGCGCTCTTACGTAAGGGCTGGTGTAAATTTTTTTACAGGAGGCTTTTAGTGACGAATTTCTAAGAGGAGAACTATATGACGTCGGTTGCTATATTCGTATTTTGTAAATTTAGTTATACTGTAGCTTTATGTTTGCAACATTGTCACTAGATGGTAGTAATTCAATTTTAAAACTTACATCGGATTTAGAGCAACTTATTGAAACAGTTTATACACTAATAGATTTATACTAAATTGCGTTATTATATTGGATATCCCTTTCTCTATTGGAATAATCTATTGAAGTTTTAAACTTTGATGTTAAAAATTGAAAATGTTAAAGTTATAGAGAGCAAATTCATGAAATTTTGGTTAAAGCCGCTGCTGAACGAGTTTATAAACGAGCAACTTACTTTGGTACTTTGATACTTTTTCATTACATGTTACAAAAGTTACAAAGTAGTTCTGACTTTCTAAAATTTTCACATTTTATTTCGCAATTTTTGCAAATATCGCAGGTTTGTAGAAGTTCCAAAAAACTATTATCTCCCGATTTTGCTAATAACTAATATAATTTTGTTCCTTCCTTTTTGGAACGTATACTTAGGAAATATATAAAAAACGGCATTTCTCCTTGCACGCATCGTTTTTCTTTTCGATTTACTCCATTTTTTACTCGTAGTATATTGGAGTAATACTGAAAAACGATAATTTATCCGTTGCAAAAGTGCCTTCTCTATGTTGCGAAGTGTCCGTAAAGCTACAAATCAATATGAAGTTTAAAGAAAAATAGGGCCATATATTCTTTTATTTCTTTTTACACAACGCACTAACTTTTATTTAGCGTGAATATTATATAAATTATTATAAGTCAAATACTCGCAGAAGAAAGTTTATATATAATTAATCTATATATATATATATATATATATATATATATATATATATATATATATCTAATCATAATCGATAACTCATTTATAATACGGCTATCCCTTCAATAGCAAAAATATAAATCATGCAAATTGCAACCTTCACCTTCCGGTCCATAGTTAGATCATAAATCGTATTTTATTGGTTACGAAACTTCCATTGCGGAAAGCCACTAGCTCTTCGAAGTCGTAGGCATTATATATATATAGTCGCGGTAGATATATGTAAGCGCGGGTGTGGTATTGTCATTGAAGAAGCGTGAGGCAAAATTGTCCTTGAATAACTTGTTCTTTTCGCTTCCTGCGATCGTTCAACGAATTTCGATAATATATATATATATATATATATATATATATATATATATATATATATATATATCATAGCTCACCGAAGCTAGTATATATGATATAAAGGTAATAATTCACGTGGAATCATGTACTAATGGTTGAGAAAGGTATTTTTTTTTGCGATACATTCTTATCAAAAGCAACTTTTATAATAAAATTAATAATTGCCATGTTGTTTACTATATATTGTATTTTATTTTTTCTATAAAATTGAATTTACATTGGATTATAAAATGGTCGTTACTAATTAAATTCTAGAGAGTATAGTGAATACTCGTACTATATCGACATCCTTACATATATTTCAATACTTATTGGTCGTTATGTAGTATTGTAATGTAATGATTTCAAAATAATACATGTTGAATGTTAAGTGACTTTGAACTAATCGATCGCAGAGCTATCGACACTATTTTTTATGGCATTTCATTTGTGATCTTAAAATGATCTTCGAGAAATAAAATTTATTCCCCATAGGAAATACTATGGAAATACTAATATATATTTCCATACACATACTTGTCAAATTCGAACGTTGCACACAAGACAAAACATAAATAGGCTGCATACCTTGCTGCATACAGAAATTTTTAGCTAATTTTTAAGTTGATTAATTGACCTCTATACCTGTAATATTTAAGAATTTTATTCTTTTTTATTAATGGAAAACTTCGCAAACGTATTCTAATGATATTATTCTTTTGAATGTTCGAAAAGCACAGTTATCTCAAATTATATACGTATGATCTACTCTGTACGTAGATGCATTAATCTAGTGAAGGTTATATTTTTTGACAAATTTTTTTTTTAAAACGATTGTAGTTTTAAAGTATTCTCTATGCACGTATTAATGAAAGCAATTATTATTGAATAATGTGTTTGTATTCATTATATTCATATTTATATTCTTAAAAATTAAATTTTGGCCAGGTAACTATTCATAGAGTTTTAATATTTGATACTTCCTGTAATTATTTATGTTTTAAATAAGAATAAGATTTTTAACTGGTTTTTGTGTTAATACTATCATTTAACGGACGTTAAAACTACAATAATTTTTATATAAAGTTTCAATTAAAACTTGCATAATACGACTATGCTATCGTTAGATAATCATTTATCGGTAAAAATTTTGGGATTCCGATACACCTTATAGGAATGCAATGAATAGCTTATTGTGATAAATACCATCGATTTACCACGAATACTTGATTATGCTAGTTTGGGATAAATAATAAAAAAAGTTTAAATGTAATGGTGTTTTACTTTTGTATTTTATACATTATTTATATGTATAAGATTTTCTTTTGTGATATATGTGAATTCATTATTCTTTATAAACTTAATTATCTATGTACTTGGATGTATACATTTCAAGAAGTCACTGCTTGTAAAAATCTGAATGTTTTTTCTTAGATAAATAACCATTACATTAAAATAAAAATAATTACATTGAACGATTGCAAGATTTGAATGCCGGATTTATATATTCCGGTTTGAGCGAGGTAACTCTAATTACTTCCAAAATGAGTGATATGCTTATGAAGTTTTATTAGGACTTAACAATTTCTTAATTAACAACTGATGGTTTAAGTAAAATTTTAATGTTTATAAGTTTTACTTTTTATCATTTGAATTGGACTGTTTGACAAATGAGTGCAAATTTTTTAAATGAAAACTTAAAAAAAGAATAACATTCCAATAAGGGGACGGAATAATATTCCGATAAATAGATAGTTTCAATATCTGAAAATGCGTGGTTTATTAATTTTGCATTAATTGAAGGTCGGGTGACTTTATAGGAAGATAAACATTCAAACGGAAGGTGTCTTCATAGATAGTTAGCAAACCCTACTTTTATCCGTGAGTCAAACAATTATAATATTTAATTCCACTGATAATTTACCGATATTTTACGACAAACTAAACTGAGAGCTATACAATATATATACTTTGTCGTTGTTATCTGAACCCAATCTGTCGCCAAAATTGCATTTGCATGTTAATAAAATTTAGCAGGCCATTGGTGTAATAAAAAAGTGAAAATCAATGTATTTGAATATTTTCAGATTAGCTCGAACGCAAACTCTTCGATATCTCAAAACATGACATAATGGAATTATATATCGATGTACCTAGATTTACTACTTGCTGGGACACATGTAGAATCGAGCTTTACACGCTACTTTACGTACATTAATCACTGACTGAGCACAAATATACAAAGCGGTTACTATATTGTCAGTGGAAAATTAGTTTCACAATGAAAATCCAAGTCATTGAGCGACAATTTTACAAATTTAGTTTTAGTGCGTATATATAATATAGTATAGATTAGCTAGATTTTTTTAAGCCTCTAAAGGAATTTATTTTTGCTTAATAGCATACAGCATGTTGAACAAGTCACCTGTTGAACCTCGAATTATATTTGCCTGTTTATTCGATACTAGAAAACTACTTTTTAATTGTGCACTCCTATATAAAAATTGAGCTGTTCACGTATATCTGATAAGAGTTGGTATACTTCTAATTTTGTAATAGATACTATATGTAATAGAAATGGGGACATTATATGCTTAACTGACATGCAAATTCAATGCGGACGAAATAGTTCTAAGACTGCGGGAAAAACATGCATTATATATACTAAAGGCTTATAAAAGTAAATCTCAGAATCTGCGGAGCGGAGACTCATATGCGTCTAATGCTTTGCACCTCCTCTATATAGCCGAGAATAATTTTGCCCCGCAAACGCAAATGCGCGTATGTATATATACTTCGTCAAAACCTGTTTTAGCGCAGTAATTCTAGAGTTCGATATACTAGCCGGACAACTTCACGGACGCGCAGCGCGCGCCCCGACGCCGTACTACACATACTCACTCTTAGACTTCGGCCTTTCTTAGAAATATCATTTTTTTTCGCGTGCCCGGGCAAACTCTTCGCTGCGGGCGAGCTATATAGGTGTATAGTGAGCTGCTCTCGAAAATCTCCGTGTTTTTCATAAGTATATACATGCGGCTTTCCTCGGTGAAAATATAAATTATGATAATACGAATATAACCTTACATTTATATAATTTTGAATTCAAAAACTTTTTATTGTGCGCGTAACATTCTTAATTATATATTATATATACTTATCGTTTCAAATTTCATATCATATTTTTATTTCTTCATAACTATCGAAAAACGCAAAAGTCGTAATAAATAAATGTGTATATTTTGTAAAAAATGCCATCCAAAAATACCATGTATATTTTATTGCACTTACTAAATAGATATTTTATTATAATTTGAACTTAACATAAACACACAACTTTTCATTTAATACTAAGTACAATTTTTGAGTACATAGAAAAATAGTTAAATTTTATAAAATACTTCATCATTTTTACCAGCTTTTACTTAATGCATTATTATAGTAGAATGATTGACAAAAAGTAAGAAAATGACATTACAAATACGATTACTGCTGTGAGTCATTCAACTGGGATAAAATTTACTGAAATAAAGTGTACTTGTTTTTTTACGTATTGTTTTTAACGTATATTTTAGTACACAATAATTTTATTCTGAGGGATGTTGATTCCCGAGAAAGCGAATCGAATTAATTTTTCACAGGTTCTCTCCTATAATAAATGTTTTATCAGAACATGACACTTACGCACACGTATAGCTGCTTGTCTGTAAAAGTATGGAAAGAAATGATTTTAAATAAGGTAAAAATGATCTCTAATATGATTACATATTAGATTAGATCTAATAAGATGCTTTAAAAGAATATATCATATACAAAAACCTGGAAGTGCACGAATTAAAGTATATATTTTAATGCTCTCGCTTTTCTAACACGAAAGTAAAAGAATTTGATTGCACAATATCTTTAAAAATGAACTTTCTTAAGCCAGTGCATCGGTATGAATGAAAATAAAAGGTAACTGCACTGTCCATCTATTTCTTCTGTTGATGCCAGCTAGTCACGAGGTTACGTGTTGAGTGCTTTTTACCGTACTCGCGCGCGCGCGTTTGTGCGTGTCTATAAACACACGTTAAAATTTTTTTCAAAGATGCGAGGGCATGAGAAGGGGAGTGAAGGAGCCTAGACACGCGAAACTCTCGGGTGCAAGCGCTATATGCCGACTAGACGTTTGGAAGGACTCCAAGACAGCGGAAGAGGAGACTCTTTGTCTTTTGGCTCGGCTGATGCGCACACAGGTATCCCTCGAGAGGGGTTTCGTTCTTTTTCTGCGTTTCTTCTTATTTAACGAGCAATTCCCGACCCTTCTTGAGATGTTCGTCAGGCTGATCGTTTTTTCCTACACGAAGTAATATAGTAGCATAGCAAGCACTATATAAAAGGCTTAATTAATTAGTTGGGGATTTTTTTCTTTCAAAAATCATATTTTCATATTGTAGTTGCAAGTCGCAACCCTTAAGATTATGGTTTAAATGCAAATTGAAAATTTAACCCGATACATATTGAAGGTAGTAAAGAACATGTTAAAAGGCAAGTCATTTTAGACAATTAATGGAAAATTATGAAACTATAATATTTTTTCGATAATAGCGGGTATATTAGTTAAAGCAAACCCCCTATGCATTTACTTTATGAACTAATTTTGCTACCTCTGAATTTCGTTTAACAATTTAAATCCGACCGTCAAATAAATTCAGTTTTGAACAAAGAAACTCTATCGTGTCATACATTTCAACCCTACATGTGAATATCTAGGGAAGAGCATGCGATGAAAATATCTATCATGAGAATAAAATACATATCTTTTTGAAAAGAAAACTTTGTCCCATGCGATTGTAAAGCGTGCAACGAAGAAAAATTACTGAAGAAAATATACAGGGTTTAGCTCTTAATAGCATGGAACGTTTTGAAAACATTTGAAAAACGTCTTTTTGATAGATGTTAAAACAAGTCTTTTTAATAGTTTTAAAACGTTTTAAAAATGTTCTGTGTTATTATGGAGCCTTCGTTGAGTAGAGATTTAAAACCAAATGTGAAAGAGATATGAAATCATAAAAAATACAGATATGTATCTAAGATTAAAAAAATATATGATATTTTTTGAGCACACCGTATATCCAAGCATATACTTTTTCAATTTTTCCACACTTCTTATCGTTTTGGAATAATTCAATGCAGTTACACCGTATCATTTATGGTAGTTAATAACTGATATTTTTTCTAATTATAAGTTTTTTCTGCTGCCATGCATGGCCTTCTTTGACCTTTCGCTATGATTTTGAAGAAAAAAATGAATATCATATTCATATTCATCAATTATACCCAGCAACTGTTATACAAATACTAATTTCGTAGCTTTTCCTTGATGACTAAAAATTGGCTGTATTTAAACATTATTCTTTAAAATAATTATATATTTGATAGTTAATGACAAACACAAGTTGTGTGTTAAAATAAAAAGACAAAAATCTCTTCTTATGGTAAAATTAACTGCTTCGTTAAATTACTTGATTATCTTTACTATTCATCATATCTATATTTCGAACAGTAATTGATTAATAAAGATGAAGCGTTTAAAAATTTGTCAAAGTTCTTACTTCAAATTGTGATTGATCATTGAGAGTTTTTACTGACAGCGGGCGTTTTGACGTCGATAGTTTTGGCTTCGGCTTTGGCAATATTAACGCACTTGCGGCGCAATGCAGCCCTTAAAACTACGTCGATCGATTCGCTGGCTAAACTATACGTTTGGCAGTGCAAGCTCGATTGCGCTTGCGCCTCGTTTCTCTCATTCTTTTTTTCTCTTATTCTCAGGGTGTACACTTTTTACTTTTCTATACAATATGAGATACTTAAGAATGAAATTCGTATAGCTTATAGAATTGCAATACAATTTTAACATCTTTTGTTATATATATATATATATATATATATATATATATATATATATATATATATATATACATATGTTCAGTTTTAAAAAGAAAAACTAATTTGAAGATATTTAAAAGCCTGAACTATGAAACATGTTTTTAAAATGTAATTTTGTTTAAAAATCCTATTCTATTGTATTGCGTTAAGTGCGAGTTCTTAAGTACAATAGTGACTTTATAGATCACGTGAAATGCTAAGAATATAGTCGTTACTCTATGTCTCAAATTCCTCTCATTTTAGAGTTTCTACGTATTATTGTCGCAATGCCATATTAGAAAATAAATAATACCCTAACTCATCTAATATAAATCGACAAAGTAAAAAAGCTAACTGATTGTGAACACGAAAAATAGGAACAAAAGCGTTTGGAAGCTTGCACGATGTTGTTTTCTCTTCACATGTCTGATTTTATTTTAAATCAAATTTGCATTCATGCATTAATATATAGTGTCGAAAAATGAACCCGATACAACAATGGCAAGCACTTTTAGTGCTGTGATACGACTAGAATAAATCTACAAATTGCACATAAAAACGTAATATATTCAAGAAAAGAAGTTAATATCAGGATTTGGTCGTCTAACAAAGTTGTGATCCGTCATGATTTCGTCTATGCTAGTTCATCTATTATATAAGAAATATTTACTGCAATCAGTATTCATAAATTTATATCACAAAATATATTTCGCGTTAAAGTTAGATGTTTATAGAAGTTAGCTAACTTCGAAGTTATATTAAAACTAAATAGCAACAAATTGAAGGGAAAAAGTAGGATAGAATAGGGTAAAACGAAAAGTAGAATAGATATAATGGAGATCTGAAACTTGCACTATGTTTTCAGACTATTTAAAATGTTAAGCCTAAAATTAATTAAGTTTTTAAAAGATTTCTTTACCTACTGACATGATCCTGAAAAGTTCAACTAATTTAATGTAATAAGTTATCTCAATGTAATATTTGTTTACCACTCTTATTCAATTAGAGGTAAAAAGGAGATATTATAATTTAATGTTTTTACTTACAAAAGATAGTATTACAACTTTGAATCACAGATTTTAATAAAATTTATTTAACTGCAGATTTATTATCGTGCTTAAATAGCTTTTCTGAATTACGTTGTTATTAATTCTATAATATTTGTGTTAACAGCAAGCTAGAACATTAATCCATTTTTATGACTTTTTATAATTTCTACTTGCATTCAATCAATGCATTAAGGAAATAATCTTTTATTAAGAAGAATATTCGATAAAAATTTAAAGCTTACTCTAAAATCAAATATTAATAGTCTGTACTAAAAAATTGAACACACATACACACATACACACACACACACACGCGCGCGAATTCTAATTCATATTAGAATTTCTATTAAATATTCTTGTTATTTACAAACTGTTTCAATTATGGAATGTATCCGATTTGATTCAAAATAAAGTAGAAATTATGGATTGCAATCATAAAAATGGATTGATGCAGAATAATTCTAAGATTATAAGTATATAATAGGAATCATTTATTTAGATATGAAAAATTCAGCTAAATAAAATACATTAAAATCTAGAACCCAAAATTGAGGCACTCCTACGAGCAAAAATATTAACACTTATTAAAATTTTAAACTCAAATTGTATGAATCTATAATATATATTCATAAAATTTATATATTTTAGCAGAAAATAAATAATTATTTATATGTTTATTATATAGTCTTTTTTATTTACAGAATCTATATCTTCTCTTTCATATTCATTTTCTAAAATATTGACACTTAATTCAAAATTCGTAATTTTGATATTGAACGATACAGTTTTGTTTGTTTATTCAATAAAAATAAATTTGCATCAAATATAGTTAAAAATTGGTTAAATTTTAAATAATTTAATTGTACTTTTGTCGACTGCTTATATACAAATTAATAAATATTTTTTCATTGGTCTTACAGTCCAATCAAATTAATCGAAAACAATACGTAACAACATCAATACATCCATAGACAAAAATAATAAAAACAAAAATACAAATTAGACATTAAATTAAAAATTATAATGACAGTCAGACTGTCCTTATTTACAATCACCCCCGTAGGCTAATCTGAAAATAAAATATTAGCTGAAAAAATTTTTTGTTAGTAAAGTGCAGTCTGACTGTCCCCACCATCCTTACCTAATTGAAGATCCAGTCCAACGTTTCGAGCTCGCTACGGCTCCTCATCAGGAACTGTATACAAGGACAGTCTGACTGTCATTATAATTTTTAATTTAATTTTTAATTTTTATTTTTATTTGTGTTTTTATTATTTTTGTGTATTGATGTATTAATGTTAATGTAGATGTGTATTGATGTTGTTACGTATTGTTTTCGATTAATTTGATTGGACTGTAAGACCAATGAAAAAATATTTATTAATTTAAATTTTAAATATTAACTCTAGGTATAAATTAGAAAATCCATCGTGTCTTTATATTGTGTACCATAACATGATGTACTTTAATTTTGGTGCGTAAATAAAGATTCATGCTTGGTTATGCTTATTTAAATGAACTAATCATCTTTTAAATACTAGAAAAATTAATAAAATAAAGCGTTCATTATTTCTACGAAAATACAATAAAATTTTTTGCAATGAAAATCGCGGTAATTTTCATGAAATTGTGCAAAAAGATCTAAAAGAAGCATAATGAAAATACAAATTCATTTTATTTAAATAAAAATCTATTGACATATTTTTGTATGAAATACAATATAATTAAATTTTTAAAAAATAATGTTAAAATTTGATAATTAATATACAGATATACTTTTTGCAACTATCTCAGATTTATTGTTCTATACACGCAAGCTTTATGTGTGTTGGTCTGCCATTATACACCTTTTACTACTTATGGCGCTGTTTTTCTTGTCGTTATCCATGGAACGAAATATTGTATTCTACACTAACAAGTGTTTTTTTTTAAATAGAAAATTTCATAATTAATTGTTAAAACTTAATATAACTTTCTATTCATCGTTTATCTCGCAAAATTCTGTTTTTATGTATGAAATAGCTATTATTAGATTATACGAGTACATTTCTTTCAAAAAAAATTGAAAATATTTTGTATGAAGCTTCGATCTCGGTGTTCGAAGCGCTGTCATGACTCCATATATACGCAGATATACGTGCGCATTACAGCACGTTCAACCGATATTAGGTTGATGGATAGGCTGTCATAAAGCGATCGACCGATTCGCGTCGTACATAGTAAAAGACCGATCTTACCGCACCCTCTCGCGCCACGACCTAGAATCAAAATATGGGTGCGCCGAGGCTTATAAGAGTGCTCGCATCACAAACGAGGATACTTGCGCAGCGCGAACCCATCCCATTTTCATCGGGATTCTCTCTCTCTCTCTCTCTCTCTCTCTCTCTCTCTCTCTCTCTCTCGCTCACTTACACACACTCTTTCTCTATTGCTCACACGTCATTTCCTAATATGAGTTTTTGCATGTCACACTGTATAGTAGAGGTATATACGTAAATGCAGGTACTCGATCGATTTTATCGCTAATATAGCGTATATATACAAGGAAGGACACTCAGGTCAGTGCAAATACCATTATGAGCTACTACAATAATATTAATATTAGTATACGTATAATTATAGCTATATTTTACGGATGCTGTGAATGGAATTATTGGATATATATTGAACACATCAAATTAATAGTATATAAGAGCTATCTATTAAAGAGATTTATTATCATATCCTGCTGTGATAAAAAATTTATATTGATCGATATTTTGATCGCTTATTCATTAACCATTTTTTGATGAAGCTTTGCGTGTATAATTACATTTATGTCTTTATGAAGATTTATTGTACAATTCGTGTAAAAGTTCTTTAATAAAGTAAAATATTCCGTGTAGAAACATTACAATAAAATCATATCAATATACATATATTATTTACTTAATTTATAAAAAAAAACTAGAAAAATTTTGTGTATTATAAAAATTTGTTTATATAAATCATATATGTATATGATAATTTAAAATCATATATATTAGAGCTCCATGTGTTTTGAGTGACGTTATTGCTTATACTTTTCTTTTTTTATTGGTAGCGAACTCTGTAATACTTTACGGAGTTATAATATGGGCGATGCTATGTTTGAAAATAGTAGTTATGGTACTACTTGCCAGCCTGCTAACCGTAGTAGATTTAGAGATGCTTTCTCATAGTGTATCGAGCCAAATATTGCACTTAAGGTAAGTATTAAACTACTTCCCGCTGAAATATTGGCTAAGGATACAGATACGATCTACCGTAAGAATAAGCAATACTCTAGTTGAATGGAAGATGTAATATACAGAAAAAGAGGTGGTCAAAAGACCATAGAAGACCATAAAAGAAGGCATAGCAAGAAAAGGAGAACCATAGAAGAGTGGCAACGATGATAGAATGTACCTAAGGAGGATAGTTAGACTCACCGTATTATCCCGAAAATGATAGATTGAATTAATGGACCGGCAACATGGATTGGTCAACTTCCACCTTATACAAGTGCTAACTCGACACGTTAGCAGGTCCAAGATTTAGAAAAGAACGGGAGTAGTTTCAGAGCTTCTGGAGAAGCTCCCTGTCTCCTGATAGTATAAGTAGATATATGTGGGCATCACATCAGGGATGGAATGCAATGTGCACTGTAGCCTATTTGTAAAGAATCTTGGCACTATCAAAAGAAATGAAACAAGGGATAAATCTATTATTATAATACGGTAATAATATACTATTATACTACGGTATAATATTTACTACCAGTAAGACCGAAATAAGGACGATAAGCGGGTCTCCAAAGGCACAATTAGCCATCACTCACGTAGTAATGCCTTAATTGGAGTTTTCCTCGGGTGATATATGTGGCATTAAAGTGGTTTTTTTTAAGTCAATAGAGATAGTTCAAGCAAATGTGTCCGCTTCAGGCTTCGACATATCCAGACAATTACATCTAGATCTAGAATGCGTAAGAAGCATTTTTTCCTCTTTTTACAAAACACATACAAACATGTACATGTGGTTGATCCAAGAAATGGTAAATAAATAACATTAAAATTTCTTTTCAATTTTTGAGGAACTAAAATTTTATAACGATCTCGAATTCATTCAAATTGGAATAAAAATATAAAGGTATTAATAAATTTTATTTTGAATATATGAACCGTTCTCTACGAATAATCTCTTTAAGGCTACTTTAAATAGTATTTTTGGCGGTTATTGTTAAATATGACGAGTTATTTTAAGATATTTGTATACATTTTTAAAAATTTCGTCAATTTTTCCGAAAACTGTAAACGATGCGCATTGATCAATCTAAAAATAACATGTAACTTATATATTATTTATTTTTTTTAGTCTTATGTGTTTTTTTGAGTAAATTATTTCATAAATCTGCGATAATATCGACACAATACCAATCTCTATATATATTTATAATTTTTTTATTTTTTATTAATATATTTAATTATATATAATTTTAATATATATAATTTAA
Source organism: Sycobia sp. Sy_11 (assembly GCA_018907035.1). Classification (NCBI taxonomy): domain Eukaryota; kingdom Metazoa; phylum Arthropoda; class Insecta; order Hymenoptera; family Epichrysomallidae; genus Sycobia; species Sycobia sp. Sy_11. The sequence continues at coordinate 302,189 of JACCIC010000073.1, read as the reverse complement.
TATATATTATTTTGTTATATATTATTATTATTATTATTATTATTATTATTATTTATATTATATTATATGTATATATATATATATATATATATATATATATATTTGAGTAGAACTTAATGTAATAAAAATCACATGTTCTGCTACATAAATTTGTTTTTTTTATATAGTATTTGCTTCAAAAATTATCTATAAAAAAATCACATTAAATATTGTCAAAAAAAATGAAAGATTGTATGCGTTCTATATTAATTACTTAACCTATTATGTATATACAATAAATAATAAATATTAAAACGAGGAAGTCATCGCCGAGACAGAAGCGTATTTTAGAGAATTCGAAAAATCCTTTTTTTGGAAGGCTTAAAAAAATGTCCAGAACGCTGCGAGAATTGTATCGTTCTAAAAGGAGACTACGTTGAAAGAGAAAAAATTTTTTTTTTTAAAAAATGGTGTCTTCATTTCTAACACATTTCTTACTGAACCGCCCTCGTAATGTACAATATTGGTTTTTTACTAACTTTTTCCAACTAAATGGCTAAATGGCAATTTAGGTCATTATTCGTCAAAATGACTCGTATAGTTTAGAAATATATAGTAATCTACTAATGCTAAACTCTCCTTGATGATTTCTGTGGATAATCAGCTTTGTGGATAGATATATTATATAAGAGAAATAATAACTAAATGAAAATGATTTATGTATTCCTCTATTCCAAAAACTTCAAAAACTGACATGATTAATTAAAATGTTATTTTTCTGTATTTTTAGTATGAAATATTATATTGTAATTGTTATTAATATATAAAAAATATACATCTTTATTAAACTAATGCATTATGTATTATCTATTTATATAAATTTTTCTTGCAAAGAAGTGTTTGTTCGGCATTCCTGCAAGCTAATTGTGTATTCGCTTGACCATTACCAAAGATTGTACCTTTATATGAATGCAGCTGAGCAAAAGTTATATTTATACATTAAATTCAGGTTTATTCGACAATATTAGATTGATATTACGATACGATAGGAGAATAGACTAATTTTAAACAATAACAAAATACGAAGTCTGCATGGAAAGTATCGGACCTGCTTTTGCATTTTCACGCTATGCTGTTCGAGAAACCTATGCGGGGCATTAATGTCAATTGTAAAGACTCACGAACCTATTGGTTGCTTGCTGACACCTGCCTTACGTATAGTTCGTGCGCAGCGTGTTTGTTTACCAAGCTATTTTTGAGTTCGGCGGATTTTGTAATTAAAAATGGTTAAAAACAAGATCAACGAATTTACATAAGTTTTTGTCTTCAACTCGGAAAAACGAGTTCGGAAACTATTCAGATGATGCAGAAGGTCTTTGGGAATGAGTGTATGAGCAAAACACAAATAAAAAAGTTGTATAACCGTTTCAAGAGATGCCGCACTTCTGTTGATAGGGATTCTCATTCTGGCCGACCTTCTACAACAAAAACATTGGATAATATTGAGCCGGTGCGTTTGTCGATCGAACAAGATCGTCGTATGACTGTGCGCAAACTACAAGACCTTGGAATACCAAAAACTATAATTTGCGAATTTTTAACCTTAAATTTTCAAATGATACGCGTGTGTGCGTAGTTGATTCCGAAATTGTTCAGTGCAGAGCAACAAAATCTTCCCTTAAAAATCGCTCAGAACAACTTAGAAATGGTCAATGATGACAATACTGTGCTTAAAAGGTTATTACTGGTGAATAATCTTGAAACAAAACAGCTTCACAGTTTTCACATTGATAACATTCTGGATAACCAAGACGGAAAAAAGCTTTATCTTTTTTTTCGATTATGAAGGTATTGTGCACGACGAATATACACCGGCAGGTCAGAAAATCAATAAAGAATATTACGTTCAAATTTTGAAACCTTTGTATTTTTATCGAAGCACTTTAAATAATTAATTTTGAAAATAACTAGAACAATTACCATGCTTTTATCTTTCATTGAGATTTGTACCATATAGACCAGTAAAACAAGTATGCAGGATAAATAGTTGATGAAGCGAGGAATAATTCCCTATTTCCGCAGAAATTTATCGTTTTACTCTCTATAGATTTGAATAAGTGGAGGTCACTGTATTTCAGTACATTACAATTATTCTATCGATGATTTCAAATTTAGATAGCAAAGACGATGTGATTGGGGAAAAATATACTACCATTATTGAACTGTAATGTTTATGTACTTTTCGAACAGATTATAAGACAATTGTACGAAATATGATACATGCACAGTTAAGTAAATAGAATTATAAATATATAGACATTTCATGTAAAAAATGAAATATTTATTCATAACTATAATAATTTTTGGTTTTAAGGATAGTATAAAATAATCGCAAAATGAATTTACATTAAACTACTAAATAGCAAATTGAGAACAGTTTTGAAAGAACTCATGCATAATATGTATTTTGAATCACTGATTAAAAATATGAGAGGAAAAATATATGACAAAGTAAATTTAATGATGCAAACCCATGAAAAATCCATTAAAGTAATGGATTTTTGTATTTATTTGAGTCATAAAAATCTTAAAAATGTTTTAGAATGTTTTAAACCATAATCATAGACCATATTAAATATAATCTTTTTATTCTACTCATTTAAAAGAGAGTTTGCGATTGACCCATTCTTTGAAAGTGATATTTATCTATACAAAAATCGATACAACGCAATCATTATAGACTAGATAACATTTGCAAAGATCAGATTTTTCCTATGTTAAATCTATGTTTTTTAAAAAAATCCTCGTAAATTATATTTAAAAAATATCACATTAAATAGAATTCAACATTGTATTAACATTATTCGTGTAGTAAATTACAAAGATTAAACTAGTTGCCTTATATTTGCAGCACGTAATTTAGCAGCAAATTTTTAACAAAATCGTAATTGCCTTAACTTTAATATGAAAAATAAGAAGGTCATGGTTTCTGAGGGCAAAAAATATGTATCGATAAAGACATAACAGAAGCTTTTATTGTAAAATGATTTGTTAAGCTTATACTGAATTGTTTCCATAAAATTCAGTTTAGTAATCGCGGTGCGATGATGTGTACCTTCTATTTCGATTTTTAGCATAAACGACAAAGTTACATTGTATCTATAGTTTTGGTTTTATCAACTACTGTATGCAATAATAATTCGAAATTAGCAAGCTTGGGACATGATAAACAATTTAATTTTGTTCAATGCAGCATTCTAAATATATTATATATAAAATAATATAATAATAGCTTTGTAATTTAAACATTATATTTTTAATTATAATATTTAACATGAATAGATTTAGTTTTAAGTTAGATTAATATTAATATTGACTATTAATTATTAATATATTTTATCGGATCCAGTAATTTTTCGTGAAAGTGTTATCAGCAATCATATAAAGTTTTATATGTCAAATTTATTCAACTTTTGTTATATCTGTGAAATTATAATTTAACTAAATACAAATAATTTTGTTTTAATTTACTTATTGACATCTCTTATAAAATATTAATTTAATTTCTACTTACCAAGAAAATAAGTAAATACTTCCTTGGCCCATGCGATGTTTCCGTCTCCTCCTAAATTCGTGAAAATCCATGAAGCTCAATAGTGGAGCTTATAGTCGAAGCTTCTGAGGTACCGTGTGTGCAAGACAGAAACTCACACTGTGCCGAAAACTGAAGACAGCACTTACACACTCAGATATCACTGTTGGAGGAGGAAATCTGCGAAAAATGAAAGTAAAAATCCGCACATACAAGTGAGCTACATTTTTCAAGTTTATATATGTGCATAGAAATGTATACTGTGCTTGTACAACATGAATATCGTAAATATAAGAAAAATTAAGGAAAACGCAGATATATAGACGCCGAGTTGTGAAAAAAAACGACGTAAACGATATAAGGAACGGGTAAGTGAGAAAGAAAAATCGACGATGTACAAACTATAAAAATTAGATAACTACTCCAACGGCTGACACGAGCTTGCGCCGGAGACTGCAGACTATTTTACTGCAGAGCATTCGCGGGGATGGCTTTTCCGCTGTTTTCTTCATGCGCCGACGCAAAAGGACGAGAGAGAGAGAGAGAGAGAGAGAGAGAGAGAGAGAGAGAGAGAGAGAGACAAACAGAGAAAGAGAGAGGCAGACAGAGGGGGGGGAGAAAAAAGCAAGACTGAGATATAATATTCAAGGGAGACAGAGGGTGAGCTTTCAGTCTACAATAGTATATAGAGATCAAAGAGCGCGGTTTGCAAATGGTTGAACGATCAATCGGTGTGAGCTGTCCGTTGAACCCGTGGCGACCATGGCGTGCGAGTATTAGCTGCGATCTGATGCGCGACTCCTTTCCTCTGTTTTCAACTTTTTTCAGTTTCTACATAAGTATATATAAATACTTAGCAAATATGCTTACGCACGTGTTACGATCATAAACGGCTTGTAACTATGAAGCACACACTCTACACAGTCTGGAGGTCGACCAAGAATTATACAAAATGTATGTTATGTACGAGAAAAAGACAGATTATTATAATTCTTCGCAAACTCGACCATTCAGTATAACGGAGTTTATAGAGTAATACCAAAATTACTATATTACCCGTAATATATATGAATATAATATATATATTGTCAAAATTAAAGAAATAAACACTTTATAAACTATATATCAATTAAATAAATAATATATACAAATAAATCTTATCTTTGTATTACATTTAATATAATGTACGTAGTATATATTATTCTCGAAATTGATTTGATTATGAATTTATTGTTTCACATAGATTTAAAATTGTATTTGTAAAATTGAAATTTGACTTTCTCAAGTTGCACTGAAAATAGTTATAAATTAACTTTACATTCATTGCATATTATGTACTCAATAGCATTTACTTTGTTAATATAATAAATATTTTAACAATTTTATTTTAGTAATTTCTAAGATTTCTTTAGTTGTATAAAAGTTATTAATTTTTGTAATGTAAATAATAATAAAAAATCTTAATTTAAAAAATATTAAAATTAAGTTTTTCTTAGATATTTATTAATAACTAAAATAATAATTTCTATAAAATCATTACTCAATGGTTTTGACGATTTTCTTACATTTTTTACAATTATAAAGTACTATAACCTAATTTTTATTTTATTTAAATTTCAATGCTAATAAAATATTAGAAATATTATACAATATAACATTTATAAGTAAAAATAAATAGAAATTCACATCAAAATTTATCAATTAATTGAAGTATATGTTGTTGTTGTGTTTCTTTCCATTCTATATCTCCATCTTCACCAAGATTTCCTGCATACTCTGAAAAGTCAAATATGTAAATTGAATGAATTGTTATTCAATTGTAATAAATATCTAAAATAACTAATGTTTGATTCTTCTTATTTACGTTTATTGATTTATAAATTATTAATAAATAAATATTTAAAATTTACGAATTATATAGGTCTATAAAAAAAAGATATGAAGTTAAAACAATATTATATATTATGTTAATTGTGTAATGTAACAATATTAATATTAAGTAAAAATAGAGGCTTCATTAGTAAATTTAATAAGAATTTTTAAAGCTATTTAAAAATTTGCAACTTTTTTGAACTTATAACTTTCTTAAATCTTTCTTAAATAAAACCAAATTATACACAAAAAAGTATAAATTTTTATATATGTGCAGAGACATAATAACTTTATAATTATTATCGATTTCTACGTAATATATCGGAGTTGCATACAATCTATTATGATCATAATTATTATTTAGCTATCAGAAATGTTAAAAAAAATTTTTGCACAAGTTTTTTGTAGACAGATGGGTATAATAGCCTAGCATTTTATATAGTCAATAGTAATTGAAAAATATTTCTAAATCATATTATATTATATTAATTTAAATACAAAAATAAATATAAATGACTAATAATTTAGCAAGGATATTTAAAATTCGTATTTATATGTTTCACTTTAAAACAAAAGCAATTTTTTTTTTAAATGAAAATTGAATATTGAATCAAGTTATATTATTTACCTCTTACTATGTTTCTAATAGTTTTTAGTGATGCTCTTCTTTGTGTCAAAATCCTTGTAACTCTTTGTTTTACTGATGGTGGGCAACCAATACATGCCTCCAGCAATATATAATCTACTAATTGCAAAGTAAATAGTCCTCCATTAAGCCTTTTTATTAAAGTCTCTTCTTCATCATCATCTTCCTATAACAAAAATTTCAGTTCAAGAAAGGAAAAAATTTATTAAATAACTCATGAAAAAACTAACATACTTTTGCATTTTTTTCTACTTCTTCTACTTTTTCAAGATATTTGAAGTGAAGTTCCATTAGTCTATCAATTTTTTCATAATCATTTTCTGTAAATTTACTAAGCAACCTTTGACGTTGCTGTCCTTTACAATTTCTTAACATACTAGCTATAATTGATACAACATGTTCTGAAATAAAATTAATTTTTTAAATAATCAACTTAATTTTGTTTTTATAATATTATAAACACTTAGATATTACCTTCATGTTCTTCTGCTGTTACTATTTTTTTTCGATTTTTAGTTGGTGTTTTCATAAACAATGGAAATATAGTTCTGAGGCCAAGAATATCAACAAATTTACTACAATTATCTTTACCATCAGGTCCATTCATTGCATAATCTAAGACCTAATTCGAAGTTATTAAATGTAGTATAAATACTAGTAGAAATATTTCTAATTTGCTTAAATAATAATTATAAGAATAAATGGAAAAGATGATTACAATAAACAAATAATAATGCGCTTTCAATTGACTTGGTTAATTCATCAACGTTTCAACTTCCAAAGGACAGGCTCTATTAAAACATATAAGTAATTAAAATAATTATTTTACAATTTTCACTGAATATAATTAATTAAAATAAGTGGACATTTGAAAATATCGTGAAAATATTAACTACATAATAAGTTTAAATATACACCTGGTTAAAATAAAAATGAAAACTGTAATAAAACAGTTAAACTAATTGTAAGTGAGGTCTACGATGGCTCGATCGCTAGAGCGAAGGACTAGTAACTTGGTGATCCGAGTTCAAATCCCGGTCTCGGCCGATTGACACAAGCACCGCTGTAATAATTTACATGTGCTGTGTTTACAAACACGTCGTAGACCTCCGTCGCCGATTAGCACCGGTATTTGGAAGCATAAATAGAGCGACGTTAAATAACATAAAAAAAATTTTAAGAAATTGTAAGTACAGTTTCGACCTTTATTTTGACCAAGTGTATATTTACATTTATTATTTAGTTATTAGTTTTATAATATTTTCAAACGTCTACTTATTTTACTTAATTATATTTAGTGAAAATTGAACAACAGTTGTTTTAATTACTTACATGTCTTAATAAAAACTGTTGCTCCAAAACCAAAAACGTTTATAAATTGAATACAAAGCATATCAGTATTAGTTTGCTGTAATCACCCTTTTGATTTCTTTTAATTCATTTTTGTTAATAGAATCAATTATTAGTAGTTAATAATAAGTATTACCTTAAGAGAACCATTACGAGACATTTTTTTTTCACGTAACATCAAATTCATAAGTTGCAGTCCTTCACCACGAAGGAATCTTTCTCGATTTACTGTTTCCATTAAACTAGAGCATAAAATATCAAAGAGGTTTTCCATTAATTCTTGTTCATCAGCTGATTGTGGATCATGTCTTTTGTAATACTAAAATAAGAATAATATATTAATATTTTAATCCATTGAAAGAATTATTGAAATAATATACATACTGCTAATTGTTGAAGAAGAACATCAATTCCATCAAGATCACCTATTAAAAGTCTATTATCCTTAGTATTTTGAAGAAGAATGGATAAAATTTCGCTAGCATACAATTTGTTTGTATCAAAAGGTGCTTTTACTTTAATTCTTTTTAATAACCATGTTATTAGCCCTTGTTTACCAGCTTCAATACATAATTCTGTCCGAATTTCAAGTAAATTTTCAAAAATTGCTAAAAAAATTTATTTAATCAAATACACTTAGTGTAAATATATTAATTGTGATATAATCAAAGAAACTGAAAACAAAATTTTTACCTAATGTATTAAAAACTCCATCACTTTCTTCACTTACAGTTTCATCAAGTCTTTCCAAATTTTGTACAAGTAATGCAAAAACTTGTTGGCTCAACAATGCATCAATTAATGAATCGGCTTCTTCTGGGGCTTCATTATAAACATCAGATTCAGTAAGTTCTTGTAATAAGTCAACAATTCCAACAGCTATGTCTGTATTTTCATGTGCTAATAATTCTAACAATGAAGGTACTATATTTAACTCTACCATTAAAGGATATAACTCAGGGTTAGTTGCAACTGCATGTAGTTCTTGCAAAACATCATGAAGTTCAACTTCAGACTCCATAAATTTGTCAGGCTGATCTGGAAATTTTACTCTCATCTCTTGATTTCTGAGCGCTCTTTTTTCAAATAGCAAAATCATTCGTTTTAGATTAGTTTCGTCCAATGGTTCTACTTCTGCAGCTTCAGTTTCAACATATTTTAAAATATCTTCTTTTTGTTCTTCAGTTAATTGAGGTTCTACAACATCATGTTCTGGAGCTGGAAGAGCTGCACGAATAGGTGTTGGTGGTTCATTAATTTTATTAGGAGTTCTAATAGGAGTCCTACTAGGAGTCCTAAGAGGAGTTCTATTAGGAGTAGAATCATATCCTTTTGATGACGTATGACGATGACGAGCATGATATGGTGTTTTAATAACTTTCTTGGATCTTTTTGCATCCCAGTCGTCTTCATCATCATCTTCACCTGGTGCTGAACGTTTTGGTGTATTTGGTGGCTGAAAAAAGAAATATTTAACTTTACTATGTAAGTGTTATAAAATAATTATTATCCTTATTATATTTTTATTTAGTATTAAATTTACTTTAAATAAAAAATATGAATAAAATATATTATAACCTACTTTGTATGATAATAATTCTCCGATATCCATGACACTCTTCTGTTATTAATTTTATAAAATATTATATCTTTCAAATTTTTCTAACCGTACTTTTGACATAAGTAAATAAAGATCAAGAGGACATTTGCTAGACTTATAGCAGCTTATGGGGTAGATTTGCCTCTCCCGCCGTATTTTGAAATCAAAATCTCAAAATCAAATTGTGGAGGCTTCAAACAGTTCAGGGAGCATCAGCTTCAAATATAGCTTCAGACCACGTTCAAACTAATCTTAATACTGAATCTGCATGAAAGAATTGAATATACTTTGTTCTTAAACTTGAATTCTGGTGACAAATTCAAACTGAACTAGAACCTACTGAACCTGACTTCTGAACTTATTCAAACAGATAGCAGTAGCAGGCAGATAGCTCAGTTAACTCAACCAGGATCAACCATTAATTGCCCGATTGTCGTAGATTGTTGAATGTATCGAAATTCGAATTGCCCGGCGCTATCTATGCAGGCTGCTATATTGCAAGCTGCAAGCAGCCGCAAGATAAAAATTATACAAATGTACACGTCATAACTTTCGTAGTTTCGTCAGTTTGGTTTCGTTATGTTCTTTTACGTGGTATCAGGTACTATCATTACATTGTAATTCAGCACCTGTACCTAAGTTGTTTTGAAAATACTATTAAAATAATCATGGAAGCACTTTACCATCAAACAAATAAATTAGTACAAGAAGTACAGCATTTGTTTACTCTGCTAGAAAAAGGGCATCCTAACCATGATTTACAAACATTCGAAAAAGAAATAGAAATAAAAATTGAAAATATTAACAGGTATCAAAAATAAAATGTATTATTTTAGTATTCTGTATTTTAAATCTCTTAAAATAAATGTTTTTGAATTTATTCTTTATAAAACACGAATAGATTCCATAACGTTTCTTAACTTTAAATCATTTGACTAAAATATTTCTATGATTTGTTTTTCTTGTACCTTCTTTTCTATCCTTATCTTTATCATATTCAAAGAATTTATAGTATAATTAAAATGAAGAAATTGAATCATTAAGTGGGAAATTATATATTAAATAGCCATTACATTCTTTACAGTAATTGTAGCAGATTAGATATCTTATGTTCTAAAGGGCAAATATCACAGCGACAAAATACAAAAATGAGAGTTGACCAGTTAAAGTATGATAGTAGGCATTTATCAGCAGCATTAAATTCTTGGAGACAAATGGTTCAGAATAGGCAAAGAAAGGAAGCGGAAAGAGAAGCATTGTTGTCCCGTCAGTTTACTACCAATGATCATGTAGATATTTTAATTGATCATAGTGTTCAACATAACCGTAATCTAAATAATGCAACGCAAGGTGTTGATGATATGATTCAGCAAGGTAATGGTATCCTGGAAAATTTACGCTCACAGAGGTATACCTTAAAAGGTGCACATAAACGTTTGGTAGACATTGGTAATACTTTAGGATTATCTAATACAACAATGAGACTGATAGAGCAACGAGCTCGTTCAGATGGCTTTATTCTTATTGGTGGCATGATTTTCACATGTCTTATTATAACAGTGGTTTTAATTTATATTTTATAACCATTTCTCAAAACTCTCAATTTGTAAATATTAGTAGCACAAAACAACTAAATATTAAATTATATAAAGTAAATGCATTTTAAATATATTAAAAACGTTATATACTAAATAAGTATAAGCTGAAAAAAATTTATATAATGGTATAATTTTGTAAACATTTTAAAAAGATTGTAATTATTTATAATGATATCTTAAATATTATATTTTAAAAACATCTTTTTCTCTTATAAAAAATTTATTTTCAATATTATATCGTCATATTTTTTGTCTTTAATTTTGTCATACAAAGTTCAAGTTTAGCAGAAACTAAAATAAACTGTACTAATTTTGAACTTACAATAACATGTAAGATCAGCAAAACTGTTAGAAACCTTTTCTAAAAAGTACTTTTATGTTTATAAAATATAATTTTGTGAAATTAATGTAAGAACTATTCAATTATTAATGATCTTCTAGAAATTTTATTATTGATAAAAGATAGATGGATATCTTATTTGAATTGAACATAAATTTGTTGACAAAATAACTCTTGTTATATATTAATAAAATTATATGAAAAAATAAAAGTAAATTTTTAGAAAATCTGTTTTTTAATTTAGCTTCTATCAACTTCTATTACACAATTCATACATTTTGTCTAATGTATCTATAATTTATCTGTCATAGTATTGTAAAAGTCTATAATTATTATTTTTGATATACTTGATTTTTTATCAGTATGTATATGCAGATCTTATGGAAGGGCAGCATTAAGATTAAATTCAATTTTAATTTTCAGTTAAAACATTCAAATACAACTTATTATTACAATAAGTTTATTTGAACAACTTATTGCAATAAAACAATTCAAATACAAGCATTATTAGTATCTTGAGAAAATGCCAGTTCTTTATTTAGTTAGTTTATATATTTTGTAGCAATTGTCAAAAATAAATTTTACTTTTTTTCCGAAGTTTTTTATTCAAAATTTGGTTTTCAATGAAATGTATAATATATTTCTACATATACGAGGTCAGAAAATTAAATAATGCGACCGATTTTATTTCTCGGCCTGTGGTAACACTGCGAACCCGTAAGTCCGCCATCGTAATAGATCCCTACTTTCTCGATTAAGACCTTGACGACTCTCTACTTGTACGATCATTTCTTCGCCAGCTGGTTATAGTGTTTTGTAACAACGTGCGAGTATAGTGCATGTCACGAAAATGGAACAGAGAAATTTAGAGCAACGGTGCACGATAAAATTTTGTGCGAAATTCGGCGAAACCACGACAAACACTTATGAAAAAGTGCTTAAGGTGTATGGTAGTGATGCCCTGAGTCGTAGTTAGGTGCTTCAGTGGCATACCGATTTTAATAAAGCCCGTGAGAGCGTCAAAGACTAGGCGCGGCGAATGAGCAAGTCCAAAGTGAAAACCATATTCATTTGCTTCTTAGACAGCAAAGGGGTGATTCACAAAGAGTTTGTATCACCTGAATAAACCAATGTGCTCGAAAAATTACGAAAAAGGGCGCTCAGAGATCGCGAAGACTTGGGTTCTGCATCACGACAATGCTCACTGTCACAGTACGTTCAGTGTATCCTGGTGTCTTTCAGTTTTTGGCGTTAAAAGGCATCGCAACGTGACCACAACCGCCCTATTGTCACCGTACGACTTTTTCCCATTCCGCCATTTGAAAAAATTCCTCAAAGGTCGACATTTTAACTCCGTTGAAAACATCTAAGAATCTGTGACGAGGGTACTCGAAAAACTCGCTGGAATAAGTGGACAGATGCGGGAGGGGACTACTTTGAAGGAGATGTACCTTAATTTTTAAATTTACTTGATTTTTTAATTTTGTCGCATTACTTAATTGTCTGACCTCGTAGATATTGAAAACTCATAATGTAGTTGTTAATTTTATTTTTATAAGACCATCTCATTGACAAAAATTCTGTGAAGTAATATTTTAAGAATAATCTATATACATTCGGTTATTAATTTTATTGTTAAACCTAGTCATGTGACAGATAGATTGTATTAAATTTAAATTCCTCACTAAACTTTCAATATTGTCGAATACAATTTTCTAGATTGATAGCAGAAAATTTGTAAATAAACTGTTGTTTCCTTTTTGATATAAATAATAAAATAATGAAGAAATATCACTTCTAATCATAAAACTTCATTTTTTATCTAAAAATCTTTAATGTCCTTAATGTTATACATTGCAATTGCATATGTATAAAATAAAATAAAATTTCTAAATTTTTCAATATTTTTCATTCATAATTTTGTTTATTTTACATACTTTCAATCAAAGAATATATTTTTTAATTTCGAAAACCTGATGACAACGCCGCTCCCTATATAGATCCCTATTTATCTCTGGTAGGATATAAATATACGGGATATACTTTCGATCCTCTCCCGTATATATAATATAATATTTTACACACATACACACACACACACAAACACACGCGCGCGCGCACACACACGTGCGCGTATATGTCTATAATAATATAGAATCGTATCATATAATATATTATTTCTATATTTTTTGAGTGACTTTATTGCCTATTGTTATTTTCACTCTTTCAATATTCTTTCATTAGATATATATTTATATTATATTCCGTATCTGTGGATATAATACTTCTATACGGCCATTTGGCCTGTGTCCTGAAAGAGCCATCCCCACCTCCATAACAGAAATTCCCCAAAGAAAGGTGAGTGTGAGTGAAGCAAACTAAACAACGAATAAGAGCGAGAGAGGAATAAGTAGGGGTATATATCTGGTATAAACCACCGGTCGCGTTCACGCGTTCTCTGCGCTGCGGGCTGCGCGCTGCGGCTGCGGCCTGTGAAGCGAAGCTCCCGCTCCCCGCTCGTCCTCTCTTTCAGTATACCTGCTATGTTCGTCGGACAGCGATCAAGAGAGAGCCACAGAACCTCAGGATAAATTTTTGGGAATAGAAAGAATACAACGCATTGCTTGTTTAAATTATTTATTCATTTTTTATTGTTCGATACTGTAAAATTAATAATTGGATAAAGAACAGAAATTGAAGGTCTAAAATCGAAAAACCATCGGTAAACGTGCATCTCCAGAGTCCGGTAGCCCTGGATGGGTTTGAATTCAGTCCACGTTGTTAATCTATTATTCGTGACTAGATCCACACTCATCCAAGGATGTTGGATCCAATGAACTTCAAAAGCAGTATTGTTGGTAATTTAAACTGAAGAAAAATAATCAAAACTAGTATTGCTATTAAGTACGTTTGTAAGCATCTTTACTTGTTATCTTAAACCGTGAAAATTCTGTTTGTATCGTTTAAATTAGGTTTATAAAACAAGTACGAGTTTATTTTGTGTAAAAAAACAAATTTTAATAAATAAACTGAACGCTGAAATTTTCTGCTTGAAGAGTAAACGACGAAAGTTTGAATCCAAACTAATGGCTCCGTGTTCCGAGATTTCTTTAGGTTTCTTTGTGTCCGAACACCTGCCGCGTCCCCTTCCCCTGTTTCTACTCTCCCTTCTTCACGGACTTTGCTATGCTTCTCTCTCTTTTCATATATCTTGTCTTACCTTTCGTTCCTTTTTGCTTCTTTCTCCTTACGTCCACTCTTTCGCAAAGAGGGAGAGAGAGAGAGAGAGACAGAGAGTGTGTGTGTATGATCTTTTCTTGAATGTTCCCAAATAACGGTAAAAATTCCGATCCTCTTGCAAACATAGTTTATACGATGTAAGCAGAACTTTAAGGGATCTACGATTAACTGTTATGTTTATTATACAAGTTTAGAAAATATACGTTTTAATTAATATTTTATGTCGTCCAGAATTTAAAGCTTGACATTTTTAGTGTTATTTAATATTACAGTAAGGATTGAATCACGCGACAGTTAGAATTGAATGTCATGTTATTGTAATCAACGCTGATAAGCCTAATTTTATAGGTTTATTTGAACAAATTATATATTCAGTTTTTCTTCACATATTAATCAAATTTATTATGGGTAGTAATATGAAATGAATAATATTGAATAATGCTGCTATTCAAAAATATTCACAGATTTGTAGTTTATAGTTATATGTAATGTTTATTATCAATAAAATTGTTAAGAGTATAATTTTATATTATTGTACCTAGTTATTTTAAATAATATTAATTAATTTAATATTCGTTTTGCATTCGTTGATAGGATATTAAGTAATAATTAACGATTATTTAACGAGTCAAATTTATTTTGTTGATTTCACGAAAGTTCAGTAAAATCAACAAAATAACTTTTACTTGTAAAACAAGCATTCATTATTAATTAATATGAAATGTATTTTTATGTGATTAAATTTATTATAAAAATAAAATTTTTTGATTAAACTAAAATAAATCTAAATCGCATCTTTTTTTATAGTATATGAAAATTGAGGTAAATGGTAAAATTACAGAAGTAATTCATGACATTTCCGAAAAATCGTTCTTAAGGGACTGCCGGAGTAAAATCAGGTAAAATTTAATCGTCATAACACCGCGTAACATGACAGAAGTTTTCATGACGATGTTTATAATAATAATAATACTAATAATAATAATAATCGATATTATAACAATTTCGATATTTCAATAGTTAAAAATAGTTGTTTAGTGATCTTACAGCTAAAATAAGCAACCATAATTTATTTGATATTTATGGGAATAATAAATATTATTTATTGCATAAGTCGCGTGGAATTCGATTTGAGGCGACTCAATACTTGTAACGAGGACAGATAATCAGATAATATCGTCTGTCCGTATTTACATGTATTTCAGTTGATCTCACTGTAATCGTAGGTACTCGTCTCAAACTGGATTTCACAACTTATGCATTCGTAATGTTTATTATTTTGTTTTTGTTTCGTAATTAAACATTCCAGAATTATTAGCTGTACAGTAAAAAAAAAAGCTAAACAAATTTTGTTCACCATATATAATTATTGATCAAGTGTAGAAATTGTTATCTAATGCCAGCTGCTGTGATGAGCTGTTATCGGATCAGCTGGTATATTATGAAAAATCGCCGTCAAAATTTATATCCTGTTACGTAGCGTTATGACGGTTAGGTATTTAGTTAATTTTAATTTTTGAAAATAAAAAAATTAAATTTTTAATAAGGGTTTGTTGGTAATAACATGACGAAAAAGAGGAATAAAAGTTAAAAATAAAAAGAGAGTCTAATATAAATGTATAAAAACATTTTCAGCTGTGATTACATGTGCTTCTGATTAGTGTCGCACAATTTTGTTGAAAATTTGTATAATTACTTTTTTTTAAGATGTTAATTGTGAATATTCTATAATTTACATAAATTAAATTCCCCCGATGATTGAGTTTTAAAAAAATGCTTTAAATAAAAGTTATAGATTTTTCCAAAAATACATATTTTACGTTTTATACATTTTTTCCCTAGAGTTTTATAAATTTTTTTTTTTTTTTTTTTTGAGAAAAATACAATGAATAATATAAGCGTTCTAAGTTTAAAATTAAATACTGTACGGCACGGACAGCGTTCTCACCGATCTTTCGAGAGAACCTGACGTAAAAAATCTACAGAAATATTGGCTTGCACATGAAAAATATATAGGACAGAAAAGTTATAATTTTATAAGGTATACAAATTTTATTTAAAAAAAAGTTTTTTTTTTAATTTTTCATACCTTTTGAAACAGTCGTGAAAAAATTTTATCGTATTCATGATGAAAATTCAATTTATAATAACGTACATTATAATATACTATATTTATAATCATCACCTCAAATAACATACTATGTACGATATAGATACTTGAATATATATTTTCAAGAAAACTGAATGATGGAACAATTCAGAATGTTGATCCATATTTTATTCTAATAAAAAAGACTAGGGTATATATAAATTTGTATAATTATATTGTTGTGGGGTGCTAATTACGAATACCGTGGTGGCTTTTGACGGAAACTGAATTTTCATTTTAGAATCATAAAAATGACATTTTTCGAACTAATAATCTTGAAAAATATGTAACATTTCAATAAAAAATTTCTAATATACATTGTAAATATGACGAAAATACATATTTTTTGTTCTCTGCATTTTTTGTCTACAAGCAGTTTTTCTGGGTTAATATTATAAGTATGTAGAAAGAGTTTTTTCTAATTTTTTTTTTAAGAGACCCTGAGGGCGCAATTGTTGATTTTTTCTACAGAAATATCATTTACAATGGAAATATATAAATATTAAAAACTACACATTTCGATGCTATTATATTATTTTCTGCAAATTTTTATTCAAATCGGGGTTGGGCTTCTGGATGGGATCTTTTCGAATGTTTACGCGGTTGTTCATATTTAATATTGTAATATCGGCCTCATATTCGAGTACTCATATGAGATTAAACAAAGAGCTTTTTTAACTAAGTATTGTTATCTTTTACAATTACATTTTATATTGCTCTGACAATAACTATAAGTCGAAAAAAATATTTAAATGGTACACTAAAAGTTAAAATAAAAATAATGAATGAAAAAATTGTGAAAAATAATATGCACACTGTTATTACAAAAAATTGAACTTTGAAGGCGTTCGGAAAATAGCAAGCATAAAAATAGACTTTCCTAGCAATATAAATGATTTTATTCTGTTCAAGAGTAAAATTTAAAAGCTAACAATTATTACTTTTTTAAATAAATAAATAAATATATATATATATATATATATATATATATATATATATAGTATTGTATTTTCTATATTATTGCTTAATAGGTAAATAAATTATACAGTAACAAGATCAATGTCTTTAAAATACTTATTGAAAATCAAGATGTAGCTTTTATTGTAAATCTGAACTTTTTATTATTAAGCTAATTTTGTAACCAGTTAACATTTTATAATAATCATATTATATGTGCAAAGTAGAGATGTAAAGTCAAATGATGTATATATCTCTTTTATTTTTTAATAAATTATTTAATAAAATAATTTAATAATTTTAATAATACATGCATCAATATCTGCAAGTATATTTTCATTTAATAATTGCGCCTAATATTCATAAAATGTTTTAAATTATTTTTACATATTATTGGTATGAAGGCGATGTTGGCTGCTCTTTTATACCAATTAAGTAAAAATTATTCTGTTTGAAAGAATTATATGTATAAATAATAAATTATTGCAAATGTTAATTAATAATGCTCTTTATTTATGTCTATTTTACATTAATGTAAAGTTTTAAACAGATTCATACAATAGAATGGAAATAAAAACATTGTAAAACATTCTCATTTCTAATCATTGATAAAATTTATTTTAAATTTTACACTAAAAAATAACCATAAATTAACATGATTCAATAACATTTGTTTATATACAATATTATAATTAATAGTTAGTTTATCTAAAGTAATTAAAAGTAATTAAAAGAATGTTTTTATCTAAACATTCTCTGAAACAGCATGTACTATTCTCTAAAGCAGAGCACATTTCACTCAGTTTGTATCAGAGCAGTCGACATCTGCATAGAATAATTTTTTGATATTATAAACAATGTAATACAAATATAATTTGTTTAAAATACATTACTATCTTTATGAACAATTAAAATACATTAATCACAATAAAAAGTGGAAATTTTATTTTTGGTTATTGTATTTAATAATTATTTAATATTAAATTAAATAATATATAAAATTACATTTACTATCATCTATAATCATTAACGTTTGTATTTACTTAAATGCAAAAGAAAAATAACGTACCATTCATTGATTCATATGAAGATACATCATTATATAGTTATAGATATGTTACATTGAAATTGAATTTATTCTTTCTATTATTAATAAAATATTTTATTTATTCATATTTATGATATTGTTGTTGTGGTGGTCGTCGTCGTCGTTGTTTTTGTTATTGTTATTATTATTGTTATTGTTGTTTCTGTAATTGTTGTTGTTTTTATTATTACTATAAATTGAGAGCAACTCATTCTGCATTCAGGGTAAAACTTACTTCTTTTTTATTCAATAATAAGAAAAATAAATCTAAGTAAAAATAAATCTTACCACAATAACTGTACATAAATAGTCTAATTAACTATAAGTTATATCTAGAATAAATTACAATATTACGAATGAATAATTAAAAGTTATGATTTCAGTCAGATTAGGTAACAATATATATATATATATATATATATATATATATATATATATATATATATATATATATATTTTCTTTTCATGAAATATTTTTAAATTAATTAAATTAAAAAGTAGATTAGAAAGTAATCAACATTTTACACAATTTACAATCAAAAAATTCACAAAAAATGATTATTTAAATTTTTTAAATATTAATTTTATCCTATATTTATCGTTCCAATTTTTAATTTTTGAAAGAAACTTCTTCACAAATAGTTAGAACTAAATGTATATCAAGTATTATGTGACTGCTCCAAATTTAACTGTGGCAGCTTATGGTGCACCACTTCTTCTAAAACTAATTCAGAATTATTATATTTACTGCTAGTATCATTTGGAAATGAAGAAGGATTTTTTCTAGAATGTAGTTCTATTTCCTCTAATACTTTTTGAATCTGTTGGTGAAGATCAATAGCTGTGCGTCTGATTTTTTCATGTTTGTTTTTTATCTCAACTACACAGTGCAATAAACCATCCCAAGGTGCTGCAGAGTTATGTCCAAGATAAAGCTCATACCATAATTTAATGCTCACTGGAGCCACACTAGGCCATATGATCTCTGAATTGGGATCATATAGTGGATTTATATATTTTTGGAGAATATCTGATTGATTGATATATGACCAAAGACTGCAGGTGCGCTCATTTAACTTTAGACGGCTTCTCTCTGACTCAGAATCCCCTAATGAATACAAATAAAATTGAAAAGTAGATATATTTATTATATATATAAAATTGTAGAATTACTATATGAAAAAACTTTTCTTAAAAAAAAAATATTTTTAATTTCTAGACAAATATATTAAAAATCATAAAATTTCAACCAAATATGTAATAAATAAAATTTATCATAGATTATTGAAAGTTACAAATTACTTAATTCTTATAAAGTATTTTTTATTCAAATTACATGCACCTTTTAATATTTTAAATAAATAATCATTTGACGGTTTAAGATTTTTGTTATTTTCTTTATTTTAAAATCCTATGTAATATTTTTATGAATCCATAAACTTTATCTCGAAAATTAATCTCAAAAGTTTGAAAAGTGCAGATATGGAATCAGGAGATGGGGTTAGCTAATTGGACAGAGAATGTTTCGCATATAAAAATATTTACCTAAAAATGTTCCATAGTTAGATGAATAGGAATGTTTAAAAATTTCAATCAGTAATTCAGTTGTATACTCAAAACTTAATTGAAACTGAAAATTTAATTGGTAAAGGCAGTCTAAAAAAAGAAGAAATATTGGAGCATTTGTTGCATTTTGATTCAATGTATAATAAGCTCCATGACGTGTTCTAGTATAGAATGGATGACCAGCTTGCAACCATTCTCGTTCAATTAAAGCTTGAAAACCTCTTATTGTTCGGCAATGTGGATTTAAAATTACTTGTACCAAACTAGTTACTACGAGAGTAGTGTCTCGCCCACTACCACCTATAAATGTTATATTATATTTCATTACAAGGATTATTAATTAAATTAAAAGATAATCATTATATCAATATACCATGCACCAAAACAGCAGTTTGCTCTTGCTCAACACACTGAGCAGTAACACAAGCTGCATTCATAGCATCCTGAACAGCTGATAACCATTTACTACTGTCCAATCTAGATAGCCATTGAGAAGTTGAACAACTTAAATCATTGCATGCTTCTATCAATTTTGAAAAGCTATCTGATAAATCTGTAGTGCGTGGAATCATTTTGTGAGATTTCAGCCACTGAGGGTAGGCAGCATCCATTTCTGTACCACCTCCTTTAGTTTTTGAATTTTGAGCTTGTGCAAGACTTCGAGTATCAACAATAACTCTATAAATTATATATATATATATATATATATATATATATATATATATGATTTTAATAATTGATATTTATATAAAAAGGAACTTAATTCTATTATATACAAAAAAGCAAGAAAGCCTTACCCTTTTTTTCCTGGTCTTAAATATGAATTCAATAACATTTCATCACCTTTACATCGTTTTCCAGTAGGACCACACATAGGTTGACTGCTTCTAATTAAAATACCCTAAAATATTAAGTATTTTAAAAATTATGTACCATGAAAAGTATTATAATATTTAAGTCTTAAATATAGTATACCCCTCCATCGTGTCTATAACACAGAACTGGAAATCTTCCACTATCTCTAAAGTTAGCTGAAGAGACTATGATTTCATCTTCTATATGTTTAGGTACTATTAGTTGTGCAGAATATGAACTACAAACTTTATAGTCTTTATTTAAATGACTAATACGCCACTCTTCCCCATAAGTTGTTAATAATCGAGACCATTCAGATAATGGTTGAAATGCAGTCCATCCATCTTCTATTTGTACTTTAAAATTGCTTAAGGCTTGTGGTCTATAAAAAAAGGGATATTGCATTGTTTGATCTAAAACAAAATAACATTTTTAAGCAATAATTTTATTAATTCTAAATTTTTTTAAAATTAAATATTTGTACCTAAGCATGATAGTTTTTCTATACTTTGTGCTACTTTAATCAAATCATTTGTAGATCCAAAGTCTAATTGGTATATATGAAAATCTTTACATTTTAAAATTATGCTACCTCCCGGAATTTGGTTGGCTGTCTTCTTTTCTATAACATCGATATTGCGATATAAAAGCTGAAAAAATAATTCTTTTTTATTATTATACAATGGACATTATTTATTATACAATAGACAGTAAAACTATATTAAAGTAATTAAATTTAAATCAAATTCAAAAAATGAAAAAAATAATTTTGTAAATATGTTCAAATGTTCTTTTCTAATATCAAATCTGATACGCATATAGTAATTTATTGTTTAGTTTAAAGTTTGTAACTTAATATTAATCAATAGCTGCGCATATTTAATCATATAGACGAATTGTAGATTTGTTTTTAAAATTCAATCTTTTGTTTAATTTAAGTAAAATTAAATATCAATAATAAATACCCATAATTCCTGCTGATTGTGTTTTTGTCTGTCTGAAAGTATAAGATGATGTCCACTGATACAGAGTGTACCTTCTATTTTTGAATATTTTGATTTTTCTTTTGTTTTATTCCTTAAAATTACATTGTTGACTTGAGATATTGAAATTAAATCAATAACACATTCCATTGTTTATAATAACCAATTAGTGACCAAGATGAACTGTAAATGATAATTTTTAGAATATAATTATAATGCTTTGACAGATGGACATAACCTACAAATAAATACCACTGATATTTGATTTGCTCGCGGATCTTGATAACAGATCTAGCCGTCCTATAATAGGAATGGAGGGGGATTCTATAGCGTTTAACTCTATAGTTTAGTTTTTTAATTATTCACTCAAGATTTTTAAGGGTATTTAGGACGCGCTGATTATGAATATTCAGGTTATTTTAGTAAAATTTTTTTTTATGATATAACCAAATTAATTATTTCCGTAAGAGAATTGCATTTTAGACCTGCAGATTTATACAATTCATACAGATTTATACAGATATATACAATTTCAAGGTACCAACTTGTCATTTTTATGTTACAATTTTTTTATTAGAACTTGGAATATTGTTTATTTAGGATCGGTAGTTTCCATATAATTACGCACTGCAACGTTTTGTTTTGCAACTTTTGTTAAATTTGTCGGAATTTTTTGACTTAAAAGGTTATATATAATAAGTACTTATTTTTTACGTTCAGATAATTAGCAAGATAAAATTGTTTTTTGTTTATATAGCTAAATTGCATTCTTTTAATTTCAAAATAAAAACACTGGATAAAATATTGTTTCTTGTTTTTAATGAACAATTTTGTTTAGATATAAATAAGATTTTATTAATTTAAATAACGCTAAATAAAGAATTTGCTGCGATGACATTACTGGACTTATAAGAATTGCGTGCCTCGAATTTGGAAAAACCTACCCTAAGATGAAATTGTCTTACGCAGTCTAGTTGATAAGATACAAAGCATACAGAATTCGTATAAAGTAGAATATAAAATGGTTAATCAAAACGCTCGTTGTATTTATAAAATTCAAATTTTATTACATGACAGTCATGTTTTACGAAGAAAATGAAATCGGCGACGCTTACATTTATCAGTATGGTGAGTAGAACAGTGGAAATATGATAGGTGGTGGTGGGAAAGTGAAAAGTAGATAGATGGGTTGCTAGGGAAGAGCTAGATAGGATTAGTGATAGAGTATTAATAATGATGAGTGAATGAGATGGTTGGTTGGGTAGATTATACAACGAAAGATACGAGACTAAATAATGAATGATGGGTATGGTTGAGATGACGAGTTGGGAACGATGGTTGAATGTATAATTAGTTGAGTGTAATGAGAGTGAATAATAACGAAGCTTATCATATTATCTTTATTGAGAACTGAAATTTGTTATGTAACGATTGCAATTAAGCTATTTAAGACAGTATTCTACTTTAGACTCTCGAAAAAACGCTATTTTTGTGAAATTTTTCTGAGAATGCTGTGGAAGATATGGATGTAGGATTTGAAATGCTTAATAAATACACTCTTGAAGTGTAAAAAATTTTTTTATTTATTTTATACATTTTTTATATATGCAAAGTATGGTCAAAGCTAACACCTCATAAAGTAGATAACGTTGTCGTGGTCGTAAAATCTTGTCGACGGATGGTCTGAAACAAAAAAATCAAATAGTTGTATGTTCAGTATGACTTCAAAAACCGATCTAACTAGAATATTTTATATACGTGCAAAATCAACAAAATGGCGGCTAAAATACGAAAGAAAAAAATGGCTTTTTTCCGTCTTTTATTACAATAAAAATATAGTTAGAATTAAAATTTTAAATTGATTGTAGTTAGGACGGTTGATACAAACATATAGAATATGTGTTCAAAATTTCATAAGGATCGGTTCAATAGTTTTTTAGTTTTCACGACCATGGTTCTTGAAAACGCTGTTTTGAGAAAAACGCGTTTAAAGTTTTTGTAAGTGAAAGATCGTAGAAAAAATTATCTTACGCTCAATCAGCGATGCCTGGGCCATACAATATGCCTTCAACTTGTTCCAGGCGAGTATTTTCATCTAATTTAGCCTGCTTTTTTTGAGTTCTGCTCTCCTTAGAAGTCTCAGTCGAGCGGCGGTTCTCTCGAACGATGCGCTGTTGGTTACGCATATTGACGAACTGCATGGCGGTTTGACCGATTTTCAGGCCCATAATTTCCATTATTTTCAAAAATGGGCTGAATCCTTCATTAAAAATGCAGGCAACAGTGAGGCATACAATTTTAACGATTTTTTTTCCATTATAGACATGCTTCGGTGTCATAGCCCAAACTGTTCCGTGAAAATAACGTTTTCTAGTTCTAGATGCACGACTAGAAGTTTTCTGTGCACGATACACTTTCTTCGTATCCATTGCGAATAAATAGATGCTTCACTTTTGAACTTCGAATCACGACTGATTCTCCACTACTGAAATACAGAACTGAAATACAGAAACAAAATTATAGTTTTAGCTTTATTGAATAGGTTATTGTATTATTACATCATTATCTTTTATACGAAAGTTTCACCAGTTCCAAAAGACTTTGTGTCGTATTTTATTGATAATGGAAGACCTAAGAAGATTGTTTCACACTCGGTTGGACTTATGAATAAGTTTCAATTATAATAATAGCTTGTAATTTATATAAGATACCTAGATTGTAGGATTCGTTGAAGAGTTTTAATGTTTTTACTAGCGCAGTATTTAATTAAATAATTAGATCATCAAGAAAGTCTATAACTTTCTTGAAGTTATCTTGAAATAGATTTAAGTTTGGCGATATAAATATGTTTAATACAAAGGGAAGAACAGGTAGTTCTTTGTTGAAGACCAGAGATAATATTGTATATCGTATGTGATGAATTAAAACTTAATTTAATTCGAAAAAATCTAGCCCCTAACATGGAAAATCAATTTATACAAATAATTGGAAAAGTGCAACTTGTCCAGTTTTAAGTTTCAAGCGCCCAACCAGGTTCGACCAGATTGAATCAAACGCTTTACATAAGTCCATTAAGCAGTCTGTGACTGCATCTCTATTAATAATATGTTTGTGTAGGTTATCATATAATAACTTTATGATATGTACAGTAGAAGTGTTAGAGAAAAAATTAAAGTTTGCCCCGAGATTGAATTATGGTTTTAAATTTTTCTATGTGTATGCTTTTCAAAATACAATATATAAAATGTGTGGTTATTCCTTGTTGGAGTATTTGTACTTTGTTTTCTGTATAATCCATTTAGATCAGCGTTGTCCTTATATCTACTTTCTTAGTGATGTTGTTTACTGTGTTCAATTTTTTTAGGTAAACGGGGAAACCTTTATAGTTTCCGGTAGTTTTCAGGATGGCCCTTGTTATTCTAGTTTATGCATTGAATGGTTTCATTAGATAGTGGGAGTCCACCAGATTGTTGAAAGGTGGTGCTCTGGCAGCACCGAAATTGCATATTGTAATTAAAATTGGTTGTAACGAAATCTTGTCAGTTACGGCACTGATTGATTGGAATTTTTTTAATGGTTCCCATTTAATTAATTGATGGTGTACGAATTTCATTGAAAATAAGAGTTGGAGATTACTGTCTGCATTAATTTTCATGATGAAAATTTTTATTTATGTAAACATAATTTTTTTGATCAGTGAACAATGAATCGTGATAAATCGTTTTTTCGATATGTCCTTATGCACTATTTTGATTTGAAAAAAGTGTAACAGAAACCTATCGATTGTTTCAAGAATGTTATAGTGAACAAGCTCCATTGCTTACAATATGTAAAGAGTGGTTTTAGCGGTTTAGAAGTGGCGATCCTGATATTAATGACAAAGAACGTTTGGACAACTGATAAAGTTTGAAGATAGTTAATTGCAATCATTATTGAACGAAAACTCAGCTCAAACGCATAAAGAAGTCGCTAATAAGTTAAGAGTCAGTGACAGAGCAATTGGCAAACGTTTACATGCGATGGGAAAGATTTATAAAGAAAGAAAATGGATGTCACACGATTTGACTGAAAGTGCCATTATGAATCGATACAATATCGTACTGTCTTTGCTTGCCACGCAAAAAAAGAAGAGTTTTCTGTGACGTATTGTGATTGGTGATGAAAAGTGGATCTACTATGATAATCCTAAGTGCAAAAAGTTATGGGTGGACCCAAGTCAACCGTCCACATCGACATCAAAACGGAACATCCACGGCCATATTGCTGTGCATTTGGTGGGACCAACAGGGTGTGCTGTATTACGATTTGCTAAAGCGGACTGAAACCGTTACTATGAAGATATACAAATGCCAACTAAATTATTTGCAACAGAAATTGATTGAACATAGATCAGCAATCGTGAGCAAGATGCGCAAAGTCATTCTCTTGCATAACAACGCTCGGCCACTTGTTGTAAAAGCCGTAAACAGCGCCCTGTTGAAGTTCGAATGGGAAATGTTGCCGCATCCAGCAAACTTGCCAGACATAGCACGTTCTAATTACCACCTAGTCAGATCGATGCAGCACGACCTCGTTGATACGCATTTCCGATATATTCAAGAAGTGCGAAAATTTGTGGAGGATTGGATTGCCTCGAAAACGCCATCGTTCATTCGCCACGGTATCGCCATATTACCAGAAAGATGGGAAAAAGTAGTAAAAATGATGGAAAATATTTTGATTAAGCTAATGTGTATCCATTTTCCATCATAAATGTCCATTATCCGTGAAAAAAAGTCGAAAATTAAGTTCGCCTCCTAATATTTACTTTGTCTACTGCTTCTAATATTTAATTATTGAGAATGATGGGGCCTAGAAGTAAATAATATAGTTTTAGAATATTGTCACAGAAAAGTTGGTGGGGTTCAAAATTTCGTTATTCAGCGTCGGAGGTATACAAAGTGTTTGAAAATAAAATACATATAAATTATTACAGCGGTGCTTGTGTCAATCGGTCGAGATCGGGATTCGGATCACCAAATGATGAACTCGGATCACCAAATTACTAGTCCTTCGTTATATCGATCGAGCCATTGTAGACCTCATAAGGAAATCTAAGTCGTTTTTCTAAATTTTTACATACAGTAACAAAGTTAGACACATTCATGTTGAATCTTAGGCATATTCCTATGTTTCTTTCATATTCTTTTTTATAATTTTTATTTTAAGTCGAGACAGACTGATTAAATTCATATAATCTTTACATTAAAAATAACTTCAAAGTAGATATTTTTGTCAATTCAAATATTGTTGTTTCCAGCGATTTGCAGTTTGGGAAATGATTCGGATATGTTCGCATGGTATGCGCACAGGCAAAGAAAAACGAAATGCAGTATCTTTATAACCGTCAAGTTAAATTTGTAGTGCAGCTGTCAAATTAATACAGACCTTGAAAGGCACGTTCGGCTCGAACACTGGAAATTTAATTT
This sequence comes from Sycobia sp. Sy_11, assembly GCA_018907035.1. Classification (NCBI taxonomy): domain Eukaryota; kingdom Metazoa; phylum Arthropoda; class Insecta; order Hymenoptera; family Epichrysomallidae; genus Sycobia; species Sycobia sp. Sy_11. The sequence continues at coordinate 274,907 of JACCIC010000073.1, read as the reverse complement.
TATTATATCTCTTTTTTTTCTACTCCTTAGTTTATAATGCAGGGAAAGTCCCGAGTCGACATGGTCGACCCATGTGTTCTTGGTCCTATACCTGAGCGCTAGCCCGTCACGTGGTCGACTGACGACCCTTTGCGGGGGCGGTACACACGAAGCCTGATGAGCCGCTCCGTAGGGAAAGGGAGTAATAACGTAAAGCTAGAGGCTCTTACTGTTTTCGTTTATTTCTGCGTAGTTTATTCAGTTTTAACAGAGCATTCCGAGCGCTTACATCTTTGCTGTTCTGTGCGTTTTGCCATCTGCCGACTTTCCTGTCTGTGAATCACGCGCGTTGCCTATTCTGTGTGTTTACTGCTCGCTCGAGTCGCTGTTAGCTACAGCGCGTAAGGAATTTTGTGTGTTAATTTAATTTTCTTTGTGGAAATATCGGTTTGTGCGTGATATCACGCTTATATATGTGTATATCTAGCTAGTGACAAGCGGACCAGACACTTTAAAGGCTGTCTGGTTGAGTGCCTACGCGCTTTGAGCGGACGCCATTGCGACAACCCGCCGGCCGCGGAATTGTCCGGACGCACACGAGGCGAGAGCTCTACCGCTTCCCATCCAATCATCTAGCTGGTTTTAAGACCACGGCAGGTGTGTCACCGTCGGTAAAGAGGCCGACGACAAGTACGTAAACTGTGTGAAGGGTGTGCACATAAAATTTGTATGTGTGTTGATCGCGTCTCGATCTTAAAATTAGGTTTTGTATGTCAACGTAAATATGTATTAATTTATATTAATTTTCGTCCGCGTAGTAATCTCATATATATATATATATATATATATATATATATATATTTTTTTTTAATAAATCGTAATTGTATGCTTGATTCGGCTTTTCCCCTTATCCCGAAGGGGTTTTTACGCCAAATCAAGTAAATTATTTATTACCGCGTAAATATTGTTTAATTTTTTTATTATCCCTATTTACTCATTTCCTACCTCCTAGAATTCACCATTTTTTAGCACAGATAAAAACAGGATAGGTACGGGGAATTTGCTCGCGCCTACCACCCTTCTCCCACGCTCAAACCTCTCGCAGGTGCCGAAAATATGATTAATGATATCGAAGAAGTAATACATTTTCTTTACAGAAACCCTTGAAATGCGTTCGAGAAAAAAACGTACCTAGAGATACTGCAGTACGCTTGAGCTGATACCCGCAGAAGTACCAATTTCCTGCTAAAAAAATTAAACGATGTCGAATCACGTATCGAACAACTCGAGCAAGAAAACGAAACGTTCAAGGCGTGGTTAGAAAAACCGTGGTCCATTTCTAAGCGTGCCTTTAAAGAACTTCACGATAGACGACCCATGAGTGATGGAGATATAGAATTATTTGAAGAGGTCGTGGGGTTGTAATGTCGTTGGTCGTCGGGCAATTAAACCTGGAAGACTGAGAGGGCGAGAACTAGTAATATTTTCGACGATAACTTTTTCTTTATAATATATTTTTTTTAACTTTAGTTTTCGGGCCAGTTTTTCTTATATATATATATATATATATATATATATATATATATATATATATATATATTGTGACGGGTGTCACAAGGCGCCCAGTCCGAACTCGTCCGAGCGAACGAAGAATACACTCATCCAATCTCACGGTCAAGAAAACCCTAAGGCACTCGCGCGCGCCGTCGTGCTTTGTACTCGGTACAATTTCCCGTCCCCTTACCTCACCGCTCGGACCCAAGTCGTCGAACTCATCCGCCCGTACGCCACCAGCTGATGAGCCACAGACGCAGCCGACTACTATCAAGAAGAAAGATTAGTAGAAGTTGGAAAGAGTTTATAATTCTTATTGAAAGTATGGCGACGGACGACGCAATTGAAAGGATAAGAACGCAGAGCAAGAAATATTATTGCTCTTATTGCGGAAACGAACCAATCCAAATCAATTAGACAAGATTAAATTTAGTGATAAAGTTACTCCACTGAAACTAACAAGGACTAAGTATGTGATGAACAGTAGAATAGCAATGACAACATATTATTTTTAGTCAGAAATATACAGCTCAGCTATGATGAGAGACTTATTTACGCTTAATCCGCATGAACAGAAAGTTGGCATGAATATAAAGGAATTACGATACCAAAAAAAGGAGAAAGGAATTTGCCACACGAATAATTCAAGATTTTAATCAATCACAAATAATATAAGACATTCAGAAAAAAAGACCAACGTTGGAAGACCTAGAAGAAAACAATGAAAGTATATAAAAAAAAAGAAAAAAGTTAATAATTATAGATGATCTCTTCTAGTGTAATTTTCCTCTTCAGTGCAGGAAAACTCATCATCTTACACGAAAAAGTGCGAGTTTTTAGATTGACTGAATCGTTTTATATAAATGAATAAGTTTATGTTACTTTGATAAGTGTGGGTTCTGTCATCGGTATAGATTTAGTTACTTTATATCATTAGGTTAAGTAAAAGTTGTTGAAGTTATATGTTAGTATAGGATTAGAGATATAACAAGTTGAAATTATAAAAGTTGTAATAAGGATTGCTAAGACCAACGCATGAAGAATATCCACTCAATGAACAACGCTAATGCATCAATATACAACATATATCGAATATATATACTTTCTTTTAGGCGTATAACACGTTATTTTCACATACAGTTCGGTTTTCTAAAAAGAATAGGAAATAAAATTACTGACAAAAACAAAGCTATATATATATATATATATATATATATATATATATGTATATATAAACAAATATATATATATATATATATATATATATATGTATATATAAACAAATATATATATATATATATATATATATATGTATATATAAACAAATATATATATATATATATATATATATGCAATTTGCAATATATATGCAAAAATTTCGCAAAGTATTGGAGGCGATTTTGATCAGTTTTGATGAATAATTGCGTTATAATAATATCATAACAGACTGTTCTGTTATAATAAGAAAAATAATACAGCGAAAGTGTGTTATTCTTTATGGCTGAGACGAATTGACGTTAGTCAATAGCCGAATCTCTCTAGAAAATTAACTGAACTTTAGAAGAAACAAAAGAAATTTTTTATATGTGCTGAAAGCATGAAACATAGTTCAAAATAATAATTATCTATTACTTATATAAAAAGATACGTGAATTGTAATGTGGGAATTTTATCTGATATTTGCTTCTCAAAAGTTAAATACTTAGTTTATTAGCTTATAATTTATATGATCTTAGTAATTAAAAGAAAAGGAAACAAAGGCAAAAAAATATTTTCAAATTTGTGACAAAACAATCATGACTTTATAAGTGCATTTTGCTGTTTCAATGAATAAATTAATTTAACTCATTTCCATTATAAACAAATTTATTTGTAATAATTTGAGTCAGCTAGAATTGTCTAAATAAGTTATTTTTCCTTATATTAAACTTTTTTTTGTGACTCAGTTAATCTAGTTAAAAATCTGTAAGTTAGATTTCCTAGTATAGATCTAATAATTTACTTCTTAAAATATGAATATATATTTGCAAGTAAGGAAAAATGATATTTCTATTAAAAAAGTACATACTAAATCTCTAATGTTGTACTACAATTAAAAAAATTTTGTTTATTTATATGAAATCAAAGTGTTGAACCTAATAGTTGTAGTAAAATAACTATCTCTATAGAATGTTATGGAAAATATTACTTATTGTACCGCGTTTATTAAAAATTTATAACATAACTGAAATCAAAGGTTAACGAGATCTTAGATTTTGATTATAATTTAATTAAAATCACATACTTGCCCTTAAGGTTAACTTAATATTAACACACACAAATTTATATGTAATACGCATGCATATAATTATATAAACACACACGGAAAAGGAAATATAAAACCCGCTAGAGCACAGATATAAAACACATACAGGAACTACAGATAATACACACAAAAATAACAATGTAAACCCACGCAACGAACTACAAATAATCCACGCCAAAATCACGATATAAAACACACACAGAGAACGCTCTCAAGAAAAACTCATCCTTGCTCGTCGAAGTTCGTACGCCAAGTGTCCTCTCAAACGGGTAAAGTCTCATCGAGCACGGATCCTCGGCGGAACAGGCGAGAGGCAGCACCTGGGTCCTGATGGACCCTTTCTGGGGACAAACGTGCTAATTGTTATTGCGTCCTGGTGAAGCGTCCACGAACAAACTCAAATTTCTCATGGTCTGTTTAGCGTGTCTATTTTCCGTATTCGGGAAAGCAAACGTAACCGGCAATTGCACTTCGCGTTTCTGGTCGTCCTTCAAGCTTCTTTCCCTTATTTTTCTTTATTACTTGCCTGCAAGCTGGTTGGCCCGAATAGTTATGTTTAAGGAAGGTGCGTAAGATATCATACACATAATTTTTCGTTTTGATTACAAGGTGTAGAGAATTTTACTATATAACAGATACATTTATATATGAGTCCTACGATGGCTCGATCGCTTGAGCGAAGGTCTAGTAACTTGGTGATCTGAGTTCAAATCCTAGTCTCCGTCGATTAACATAAGCACCGCTGTAATAATTTCCATGTGCTTTGTTTAAAAACACATCGTAGACCTCCGTCGCTGATTAGCACCGTTATTTAGAAGCAAAAATAAAACGACGTTAAATAACAAAAAAATATACGAGGCCAGAGGCCAATAAAATAAAATATCCAGCTTTATATAAAAAATTTACTGTAAATTATATATAATATAAAAGGTCAAGACGTAAAAACAAACTTCATTAAAATTTGTTTGTAGATTATAGATTAGTTATTTTAACTTTTTGTTCGTATGCTATGCAAAGAAATATTAAACAGGCGCTGAGAGTGCTATAAACATCAATTGTCTAAAACAATTTTTAAACTATATGTGGAAAATATAAAATGTATTAAGTTATTTTATTTTTTATTTTAAACCAGTTTTGAAAATTGCTAAGCAGACCCACATCTTCTTAGCGACCTTCGATGTAAATCTGTGTTTTATACTTAAAATAAAATGATGCCTCATATATCTGTTCATTAATCGATTTCGTAATCGCGCGCGCGACCGTTGCTTCCGGCGCGATCCGATCATCGTCGTCCGCCATCGTACATACCTCCCCTTTTTTCTTTTTTTTTCTCCAAAATTTGTCACAGCCATGTGACGGGCAGAGATCTTCTCTCCTCGGACACCGAAGAAGTACATTACAAATAATGAGTGTGTGTGTGTGAGAGAGGGAGAGAGACAGAGAGAGCGACAGAGAGGGAGACAGAAAAAGAGAGAGAGAGAGCCCAAAAAAGAGGAGTTAGTAAGAGGAGAGTAAGAGGGAAGCAGAGAAGAAAATATGTGAGGTCCAGAAGCAGAAAAAAAGGAAACGAACGGAGCAAGGGAGCATGGCGAGAGACATGAAGAGAAACAAACAGCAAGGTGAAAGAAGGTTAATAAGTAAGAGGGAGGCGAGATAGTAATAGTTAATAAGCAATGGACAAAAGACAAAGAGGAGAGCGAAGTGAGGGAAAGAAGAAACGAACAGGTGACACGAGGAGTGACGGAATCATCAGGTCGTCGGAACCCTCCCATGTTCCCTTCCACCCGTGGACCCGTAGGGCCACGAGGCAACAGAATTGCCAAGAATATTAAGCGTAGAAAAGGTGTATGATACTGCGCAATAAAGGGAGCGCGACGAGATATGTCGCAAAGTCGCGCAAGCGATTAAGGTCTTGCAAGAACCAACACCTTTGTTTCAGCAAAAATCATGGGCAGAGGGCAATACTTTCTGAGAGGTTTGAAAGAGAAAAATGCCTCTAATTTCACAAGGTAAGGTCGTTGACCAAACAACTGATAATAAAGAAAACTGGGACCAAGTAAGTATTAATGGTATCAAATTATCTCATTTAATTGAACAATTGAATATATTAAAATCTAATACATTTAAGCGAACAGATACAGAGTCTGAAAAGAACACCTGCGGCAATACGTTGCCGGCAGAGTTGAAAGAAAATGAAACGATCAGAAATGATCAAAGAAATGATAAAAGAAATGAAAAAGATGCAGATATTGAACTGCCAAATAATAAAAAAGATGCGATATTGCCTGAAAGATCTGAAAAGACAAACGATGAGAACCAGATAGAAGAAACGTGTGACGCGGTTAATAATAGTAACATTAGTAACGAAAATCAAATTGAAAAGTACATCGAACGGACGGTCGATGAACTTGTAGAATCAAGATTAAAAGAAAAGATTAAAGACGACAAAATAGATCTCTTAGCCGAAAAATTAGAAAATATCATCGGGAAAGACAACGGGACGACTCGGAAATATAAATTAACCGCGCATACGCGCTTTGATATTTTCAACGACTATTTTAAAATTGAATTAAGAACTAAGAAATTAGACTACGTACTCAATCCGGACGCTAATGAATTGTCGCGCTTTTCGGAAAAGAAAATCGATGAGGATAAGCATAAAGTCTGGGAAATTATTATTAATCATATTGATATTAGCTACTATCAAAGAATTGTCGATATTAAATCACCGAATCTTAGAAAAATTAGAGGATTATAAACGATTAGAGTGTAGAATCATACGAGTAGCCGCGAGAAAAGAATCATACAAACTCAAATACGTACCGGGAAGAGAGAAGGCCGCTGAGATTTGGAATAGATTCGTAGACAAAGTGCGGGAATTCGAGAACGCGCCGAGGTCTAAGAAAATAGCGAACGATGAGAAACGCGACATGTTCTACAACGCGGTGGCGGAATTTCTTCCCGAGGCGATATTAGCCGACTGCCTACATGAAGGCACCGCAGGAGTGGAGATGGAACTCGAAAAGCTGAAACAGCTCATATTGCAGGTGGAAGCAGTGAGACCAATGAACGTGAGAGAGGCTCATATGAGCTCGTTTAACGTTGGCACGAGTCAAGTCCGGGGCCAAGCAGAGGGACGTTTAATAAAAGAGAAGTGCCCAGAGGGCCGAGACGCGCTAGAACACCTGTCGATGAGGAGAAAAAGAGATGCTTCTCCGGTGGCCAGTATGGATACATCAATGTCAACTGCCCGAACCCGGGCAAACGATATTGCTATAATTGCCAGAAAGCCGGTAATCATCTAGCAAGGGATTCCAATAAAAAGAGATAATACGATCAGAAAGATCAGAGAACAAACTATGGGATTAATAAAAATAAAATACCAAGATACTCGCCTAAGGGCGATGAGAACAATGGGGCTAAGCTGAAAAACCCATTCGGCCTTGCTGTAATTTCGGCGGTCAGCATACCTAAAGGTAAGACTTTACATATATATATGTTGAATATATTTAATAAATATGATATTAGAAAAATAAAACGTAACAATGTACTGGAATTTATAATATACTCCGGAGCGACGGAATATATATGCAATACGAAAATTTTATTCAATAATTTAGATTTAAATTACAATAACAACATTAAATGCGCGAATAAAAACTCCGATTTACTATTAGAAGGTATAGGTAACATATCAACACGCACAGAGTCAGGTAGAACGTTTAAGTTAGATAACGTATTATATTCAAGCAATTTTTCCAAAAATCTATTTTCACTACGAAAGCTAGTGGAACAAGGGCTTGAAGTCTACATTAATAACAAATGTATATATATTATGGATCCGTCAACAAAGAAATCAATAATGTTAGGACGATATGAATCTCCGTTGTGAACATTCACATTTGAAAATAAAAATAGTTCAACGGAAGCTCAGGCGGCTGAGACTTACGCAAACAATACATACATGAGTAGGAGCAGGAGTAGCGCAGTGGCAGCACAGGAAAATAAGCCACAGGATAGCTCAGGAACTGCAACAGTCAATGGTGACTCAAATCCATCGACAATTGCAGAGAATAAAAACATATCAACAGACACAAACAAAGCGAAAACATTAAGTCAAACTATGCTGTGGCACATTCGACTGGGTCACATCTCCGGAAAATACTTAACTGAATTTTTCAAAAACAATTCGAATGCCCCGTACAAACCCGAAAAGCTGGAACTGCGTAAGATATACGAATGCGAGACATGCTTGATAAGCAAAAGTACACGATTACCGTTCAATATCACGAGACAACGAGCAACTAAACCGTTAAAGATTATACACGCGGACACGATGGGACCGATAAACCCAGCATCGCACCTGCGAGGTATATTAATATATTAATATGAATATTAATTCATTCTAGTTTTGATAGACGATTATAGTAGAGTAGCACTGGCTTATCCAAGGCTACACAAAAGCCATACCTCCGAATATTAAGAGAGAGAGGAGGAAAAATTTTGCTACCTTAGATGCGACAAAGGGAAAGAATTTACCGGGCGAGAAACCGTAGAAATAATTAACAAATTAGGAGCCAATTAACGTGCCCCGACACACCCGAACACAACGGCGTCGCGGAAAGATTTAATAGGACAATAGAGAACAAAGTCAGGGCAATGATGCATGGTTCAGGATTGCCAGCCACATGCTGGGATTTTGCTGTTAAAACAGCCAACTACATTTACAATAGAACCCCGCATAAATCTATAAATTTCGAAGCACCATCAAAAGTATTAGCTAGAAACTATAAAATAGATACCACTAAATGGAAATTGGAGGAAATGACACGAAATTTGGGACAACAGAAATACGCGGTTTCCTAGTCGGATATATAAACAACGGCTATCAAATCTATGTACCGGAAGAAAAGAAAACGTATGAATCGCGAGATGTCAAATTTATAGAAAACCAGTCATACAAAAACAGTTTCGAAAAGGGTAATAAAGTACATTTCGGAAATACCAAAACGGAAATAAAACCAAACAAAGAACCGAGGTTAACACGCAGCATGGTTAGGAATATAGATAGCCAAATAATATACTGGCTAAGCAAAGCGAATCAAACGAGAACGCAGATATTAAATATCACGCACTCTTGGCAAAAATAAACGGGGATCCGTAAACATACAAACAAGCAATAAATTCACCGAAAAGTAAACTATGGCAAGACGCGATTAATAAAGAAATAAATTCGATTCATGAAAAGAACGTGTTTGAAGAAATAACTAAAGAATCGATGTATAAAGAACAAACTAAACCCAACATACTAGACTTACGTTGGGTATTTAAACGTAAGATAGACAATGATGGACGAAAGACATACAAAGAGAGACTAGTGAACAGAGGTTTCGGTGACAAAAATAACTACGACATCCGTGAGACTTACGCACCCGTATCTAGACTCTCGCTGGTAAGATCATTCTTAACAATCGTAAACAAATACGACTAGCCGCTAAAACTACTTGATGTAGAAACCGCGTTCTTATACGGAGATATCGAGGAAGATATCTATCTAAAACTTCCAGAAGGAATAACCGACTGTCCGAATAGAAGTCAGAAAAACATCTTAAAACTAAAACGGTCTTTATACGGTCTTAAAACTAGTCCGAAAAGATGGAATATTAAATTCACGGAAACGGTAAACAATCATGGTTTTAAAAATAGTGACTTAGATCCGTGCCTATTTATTAAAATTCATGAACAAAAGATTGTAATAATGCTACTATTCGTTGACGATATATTAATCACGGACAACGATAAAAGAAAGGTAGATGAAACAATTAAAATCATAAGTAAAGAATTTAAAGTAAAAACATTCGAAAAACCAAAGGAGTTTATCGGAATTAATATCTATCGTGATAAAAAAAAGACGAAATGAAACTATTACAAACTAAATTTATTGAAAACATGATGAAACGCTTCGGTTTCGAGCAAACTCGAGCTGTAGGAACACCGATAACACCGAACGACGCATCTAACCTAGATAGGAAAAATAGAGAAGAAACCGATCATAACAATAAACATATACCGAACTCTGTACAGGGAAGCTGTAGGTTCGCTATTAATTTGGCCAATACAACGCGATCCGATATATCATACGCGGTTAATGTCTTAAGCCGACACCAGATAAATCCAACTAATTTCGAATGGAAAATGGTTACTAGGGTCTTTCAATATTTAGCAGGCACAAAAGAATCACGATTAATATACAAAGGATTCGACGAAACATTCACCGCTTACTCCGACGCGAGTCTATCCGATTGCAAAGATTCGCTAACAACGTGTGGTTATATAATTCAACTATATGGAGACACGGTTGGCTGGAAAATACAAAAGCAGTCAAGTATAGCTCTATCAACGTGTCAGGCGGAATACGTTGCGATAAGCAACGTGTGTCAGGAGATCATCGCGTTACACAATCCTATAAAAATTATTCTTCGAAGAGACTTATATCCAGTCACGCTGTACTGTGATAACCAGGCAGCCCAGGTATGCGCGAAAACAGACAGTAGATGCAAGCTTAGACACATGATCGAACGCAAGAAACATTATATCAAAGAATGCGTTAGCAAGGGACTAGTAGATATTAAGTGGGTTAAATCATCAGACCAATTAGCAGACATATTTACCAAAGGGTTATACGTCGAAACACACGTTAGGCTTACTAAACTCATATGAAACCATTAACAGAGTTCTCTGAAATTACAGAATGCAGTGAGGAAGAATGGAGCGAGGTCGAGCCTTAAATGTACAGAATCGCCATTAAAAGTAAAAAGAAATTCAAATGAAAGTCTTGTCAATTTCAGTACCAGACCTCATCCTTCCTTAAATACATCCCTTAAGGAAAATCAATTCAAGAAATAAATTAATTATCTATGAAAAACATTAATGCATGGCGGAATTTTAATCATATTTATTATTTATTGCAGACTGACATATACATTGAAATTTGCTTAAAAATATAATACATAATGTGTATGGATGTAATGGTTCAAATGCATCTGTGCTAACGAGAGAGAGTGTAGGAATAAACAGCATTAGCTCGAAGCATTTCTGTGAACTTTCGTTCTTTATATCCTAACACACATGTGCGTGTGAAGAGCGCGCCGCTCGGCAGACTAGCGCCGCCTCGCTGCGCTTCACTTCTTGTTCGAGTCTTTGACTAGTACGACGTGTTTAATAAAGATCTGCTTTAAACTAATATATAATCTGTAGTACTCTGCTTGTTTATTACTCAATCCAACAATATATATATATATATATATATATATATATATATATATATATATATATATTGTATGTACATTAGATTATACATATTACACACACACACACACACACACACACACACACACACACACACACACACACACAGCAGTCGTAAGAAGGTAGATAGTATTACTCTTAAAGTTTGTAGCTGCCGCATTAGTTCTGCGCCATCTTTACGATACTTGGGTGTCCAGCTTGATGCCAGGTTAAATTTCAAAGAACATCTAAAGATATCTGGCGAAAAAGCGCAACGAGTTTCAGTTGCCTTGTGTCGGCTCATGCCTAACATTGTTGGCCCACGCCCACCCCAGAGGAAACTATTAGCTTATGTTGTTCACTCTGTCAGCATGTATGCAGCGCCAATCTGGCATCATGCATGTGGAATTAAATCGTATTGTGAGCTGGCCGTTGCGACCCCTCGTCGCTCCTGTATACGCATTATTAGTGGTTACAGGACGGTATCCACCGACGCAGCTGAGGTACTTGCCGGAATTCTTCCTTTCGATTTAGCTGCAGATGAACTGGCTAGGCTGCATAACATATGTAAGGCCGCAGTGGATTTCCTACAAGGTGCTAAAAATGTGGAACGTCATCGTTCTATAGAAATATGGCAAAAACGATGGACCGATTCTAGCAAAGGCCGATGGACTTATCGTATCCTCCCAGACATACACAGATGGATCAACAGGAAACACGGGGAATTAGATTTCCACCTAACTCAGTTGTTGACTGGACATGGTTGTTTTAGGTCCTATTTCCACCGCTTTCACCTGGATAATAATGATTTCTGCCCCATCTGTCCGACATTGGTTGGGGATGCCAAGCACATATTAGTGAGCTGCCCTCGTTTTAGAACACAACGTTAGCACTTGATGAACACCGTCAATAAGCCAATAAGACCAATGAGCATCCTATCAATAATGCTGGAATCTTCTGAAAACTGGAAGGCAGTAGCCAGTTTCGCAAAAGAGGTGATGACCAAACTTAGATATGCCGATAGAACTAGGCGAATGGGCCAGGATGAACCAGGCCAACTGATCCTATTTTAAGATACAGAGGACGAACACCGAACCCCTGATCACCTGTGTGGATGGGGGACGTAGGATAGTGTCATAAGAAGAGGAGTCGTATAGGCTAATTAACAGCCCCGCCGAAGTAATATTCCCGGATAGTTCCGGCGAGATGCTGGTTTCGAGAGGCCACTAGTGCAGAGCTTGCTCTGCCTACGCCTAATAAAAAAAAAAAAAAAACACACACACACACAGAGCCAAGGAAAATCAATTGCAGACCATCAAGCGCAAGAAACCCAAAGGTAAATATAAAGAATTACCTAGTGCATGCAGGCTTAGTGGACGAAATAAACCTAATTTCATTTTGATTAAGGCCAATGAAGGAGTTACAAACGTGGAGGTAATGCGTCAAATAAAGAATGACCCGGAGTTATCTCATGTGAAGAATGAGGTTAACAGGACACACAGAAATGCAAGCGGTGCCCTGGTACTTCAGTTAGAACGGACAGCCAAAGATGCACATGAGTTGGCTCGCATTGTTGAAACTAAGGTTGGCCATAGTGCATCCACTTCGGTCCTGACTAATCTAATTACTTTGGAGATTAAAGACATAGATGAGGTCACTACAAAGGATGAAGTATTAGAGGCTCTGAAATCACACCTCGAACTAAAGGAGACTAACATGCTAATCGCTCGTTCCTTGCGGCAAGCTTATGGGGGTACTCAGATGGCGGTGGTGTCTGTACCATATAGCCACGCAGCTGAGTTACTACGTGCAGGGCATGTTCGAATCGGGTGGGTCAGTTGCAGAGTTCGAAAAAAACAGAAATAAAGCGCTGCTTCAGGTGTTGGCAGACTGGACATTTAGCGGCCGTGTGCTCGAGCCCTGACAACTTTGCAGGAACTGCGGTAGAAATGACCATCTATCCAAGCTGTGTGAACGAGCCCTGCTGTTTACTCTGTAAATGTGAAGGAAAAAAGGAGATTAACCATCCAGCATACAGCTATAAGTGCCCGATCACTGTGGAGTTTTGAAACAGACATAAAACATGAGATTACTTCAACTGAATACCAACCATTGCGTAGTGGCCCATGAACTGCTGAAACAAACAATAAAGGAGCTAAGAATAGACATTGCTGTAATATCCGAACCATATTGTGACAGGAACAGACCACAGAGGTGGATAAGTGACAAAAGCAATAAAACTGCCCTCTGGATTGGTGAAAATAGGCAGGTACTAAAGCAGTCGAGTCATCAGAGCGAATTGATATCCTGGGCTAAAATACAAGAATATACGTCTTTAGTGTATATGCTCCTCCAAGCTTGACGGACAAGCAGTTTGAAATCCTTGTAGCTAAATTAGTTGATAAGGCCATGGACAAGGAACCATTTTATTCGCTGGCGATTTTAACGCGTGGTCCACAGCCTGGGGAAGCGCTTCAACAAATAACAGAGGTAGTATGCTGCTTGATGGCCTTAATTCTCTTCAACTCCACGTGGTTAATAAGGGATTTGAATCCACTTTCATTAGGGGAGATAAACAATCATTCATTGATGTAACATTCGCCAGTGATGACCTGATTCAGGGGATCCTTAATTGGAGAGTAAGCGACCTTTACACCCACAGTGATCACAGGGTGATCTTATACGAGATTGCAGAGAAGAAAGTGAAGAACAAGTGCAATGAGTGGATGCCCACACGGAAATGGAACATCAGATCGCTAGACTGCGAAGTGTTCGCCACTATCATATCAGAAGAGCGTTTAGAATATGGTGCACCAGGCCATCTGGCAAATGCAGTCATGAAGCATATCTCTGAAGCATGCGATGCATCGAAGACTAGGACTAAGAGCGGATTTAAACATCGTCAATCTGTCTACTGGTGGACAAATGAAATTGCAGAATTGTGCAAGCAATGTCATCGCGCACATAGACTTGCCCAAAGAGCCCGCATCCATCGTGATACGTTTCATAGTTTATTTAAAGAAACACAAAGAGCGCTTGTCAAGGCCATTAAGGCAAACATGTGTCGATGCTGGCTTGAACTGTGTGCAGAGGCCAACAATGACTTATGGGGACGACCATACAAAACAGTCATGTCACGATTGAGTAGGGCACCAATACAACCCACTAGCACGGTATTGATTGATAAGTTTGTTTCCGCTCTCTTTCCCCATGACACCCATGGGACTGTACTGCGCACGCAACACTCGGACGATATACCTCCTAGAACAGAAATGGAGCTACATAATGCTTACTCTAAGACTAGAGACAATGCTGCTCCTGGCCCTGATGGTATCCCTAATGCGGCAGTTAAATTGGCGATACAGAAGAATCCAGCTATATTTCTAAAAGTATATAATGCTTGTCTTCTTGAGGGTATTTTTCCTGATTGCTGGAAAACTCAAAGGTTAGTCCTGTTACCTAAGGGCAATAAGCCACTTGATGATCCGTCATCATACAGGCCATTGTGTATGCTCCATTCGGTAGGTAAAATATTGGAAAAAATAATATGTAGCCAACTGGAAGCATTCACTGAAGGATTGCACGACTTATCCTCACGCCAATTTGAATTTCGGAAATCAAAATCAACAGTCGATGCTATTAAACTGGTAGTGTGTACCGCAAGAAATGCAATTAGTGGTAAGAGATGGAAAGGTGGCACTAAAAAGTATTGTGCCATTGTCGCTCTAGATGTCAAGAATGCCTTCAACTCAGCGCGCTGGTCTTCTATTATGAATTCTCTTAAAGAGTTCGGAGTACCTGGTTATCTACAGAATGTCGTGGCCAGCTACTTTGAGAATAGGATAATATTATACCGAATGGATGAAGGCATTGTAGCGCATAAGGTTACTGTGGGAGTCTCCCAGGGCTCGGTTATGGGACCTATATTGTGGAATATTATGTATGATGGCGGGTTGAGGATTCCACAACCGCCTGATTCAATAACAGTAGGCTACGCCGACGATATCCCTCTAGTATTGACGGCGAAGACCCTTAATGAACTCACTGAGAATGCCAATGATGCAATCAGCAACATCAATAGATGGATTAATAGAGCACAAGACAAAAGTAGTTCTTGTCACCAGTCGTAAGAAGGTAGATAGTATTACTCTTAAAGTTGGTAGCTGTCGCATTAGTTCTGCGCCATCTTTACGATACTTGGATGTACAGCTTGATGCCAGGTTAAACTTCAAAGAGCATCTAAAGATATCAGGCGAAAAAACGCAACGAGTTTCAGTTGCCTTGTGTCGGCTCATGCCTAACATTGTTGGCCCACGCCCACCCCAGAGGAAACTATTAGCTTATGTTATTCACTCTGTCAGCATGTATGCAGCGCCAATCTGACATCATGCATGTGGAATTAAATCGTATTGTGAGCTGGCCGTTGCGACCCGTCGCCGCTCCTGTATACATATTATTAGTGGTTACAGGACAGTATCCACCGACACTGCTGACGTACTTGTCGGAATTCTTCCTTTCGATTTAGCTGCAGATGAACTAGCTAGGCTGCACAACATATGTAAGGCCGCAGTGGATTCTCTACAAGATGCTAAAAACGTGGAACGTCATCATTCTATAGAAATATGGCAAAAACGATGGAACGATTCTGGCAAAGGTCGATGGACTTATCATATCCTTCCAGACATACATAGATGGGTCAACAGGAAACACGGGGAACTAGATTTCCACCTAACCCCGTTGCTGTTTGGACATGGTTGTTTTAGGTTCTATTTCCACCGTTTTCACCTGGATAATAATGATTTCTGCCCCATCTGTCCGACATTGGTTGGGGATGCCAAGCACATATTAGTGAGCTGCCCTCGTTTTAGAACACAACGTTAGCACTTGATGAACACCGTCAATAAGCCAATAAGACCAATGAGCATCCTATCAATAATGCTGGAATCTTCTGAAAACTGGAAGGCAGTAGCCAGTTTCGCAAAAGAGGTGATGACCAAACTTAGATATGCCGATAGAACTAGGCGAATGGGCCAGGTTGAACCAGGCCAACTGATCCTATTTTAAGATACAGAGGACGAACACCGAAACCCTGATCACTTTTGTGGATGGGGGACGTAGGATAGTGTCATAAGAAGAGGAGCCGTATAGGCTAACTATCAGCCCCGCCGAAGTAATATTCCCGGATAGTTCCGCGGGATGCTGGTTTCGAGAGGCCACTAGTGCTTGCTCTGCCTACGCCTCATAAAACACACACACACACACGCATATACATTGTTACCGTGTACTTACGTGTTAACTACTAACTGCGTGCTGACGGCGCTGAATCTGAAACGGGCGAATACGGGAGCGGGATCGTGTTATTCGCTGCGTTTTTCCGTAGTTTTACGTCGTTGCGAACGATCACCCTGCGCAGGCAGGCTTTTTCCTATCTCTTCTTCGATGGTGTTGGTAGGGGGTGGCTGGCGGGATTCTACTTGGCCATCAGGTGAAGGGATACTCTATCCAGTAACGAAAGCGCAAATGAGTTTTCGTCAGCCGCTCTTTGCGATTTTTCTTCCCCGATGTCTAGCTCCTGGGTTGAGTTCGGGCTGAACTCTATCAGGTTCTCCGGCTCATTTATGTCGTCCAGGACTTCGGCTACCTGACCCATATCGAGGACTTGACCGTGGCGGTCGCAGTCGCGTTAACGCTCTTGCGTCCCTTGACTGATCGCTTGCGGGGCTAGGGGTATTACCGCGTTTCGGGTGTTAAACCCGTGAAATTGGGGTGAGTGTGTCCCCTGATCAACGCGGTTGTTCGGTCATCGTGGACCGATGGAGCCCTCTGCCTCGTCCGATGATTCGGAGCATCTTCTCTGCTGGCGGTACCTGTCGGGATAACAGATGGTTTATTAGGGGGGGTAGTATTTCTTTATGTCCGAAACATGTACTCTGGTTTTCTTTCTGTCGTCTAGGTCTTCTAGCTCGTAGATGACAGGGAATATTTTCCTCACGATTCGCACGGTTTTACTAATTATATTAAAAACTTGGGGCATCCCCATTTAAATACAACGAACTCCTCCAGCGCTTTCACTATCGCTTGTCCAGTTGCCTTCCGCAGTGGTTGAAACTCTACGTATTTGGTGAAAATGTAGGGCGCCTTTTCTGTGAATGATCGACATATTCTAGGTTTGCAGCGCTGTGGCCCATCTTGCTAGTCTGCCCGTGGTGTTTTTCAGCGTATGTAGCCATTTTAGGCTACTGTGATTTATGATCACCGTGAACTCTTCTCCCAACAGATACCCTCTAAACTTCTCTATTGCCCAGAGTAAAAAAAGTGCGAGACACTCCTTCTCGGTAACTGTGTAGTTGATCTCCGCCTTAATCAATGCCCTGCTCGCATAAGCGATAGGTTGCTCTTCGTTATCCGTGTCTTGATTAAGCACGGCACCGAACGCGTAGTTGCTGGCATCGGTTTAGAGTATGTAGGGCTTATTCTGTATGGGACGCGCTAACACGAGCACTTGCGTTAGCAAGATACGCAATTGGTTAAATGCGTCGTCCTGGGGTTTGTCCCACTGCCATCTCACGTTTTTTCGTAGGAGCTTACTGAGTGGTTCTTTTACGCCCGCTAATGATTTTATAAAGCGGGCATACCATCCTACCATGCCGAGACTAGTTCTCAGCTGCTTGATGTTCGTGGGGGCCGGATATTCCGTGACGGGCTATAGCTTGTCGGGGTCAATACACAATCCGTCTTTGTCTACTACCTCCGGGCAGCAAAACTCAGACTTCTCTTTGTTAATTTGGCGCTCAACCTGGTTCAGGCAGGTATTCAGGAACGTATCAGTGGCGATAATAATATCGCCCATGTAGACAAAGACGCTCGGTTGCCATTTCTGATCCGAACACAACATCCATGCCGCGCTGGAAACTGGCAGGGGCGTTAGTCAGCCCATTTGGAATTCGTGTGTACTGAAAAAGCCCTTTCTGTGGGACTGCAAAGCCAGTTATTTCCTTGCTATTCTCGTCTAGAGGAATCTGGTGATACGCCTGGCTCAAATCTATCTTAGAAAGATAACCAGCATCACGCAGATTGTCCAATAGGACGTCCCTGTGAGGAAGAGGATATGCATGCTTCTTGGTTATCTAGTTACCTGCCCTGTAGGCTATACAGAACCGAATCTTGCCGTCTTTTTTCGGCACGATTACCGAACAGCGGCTCCACAAGTTCTCAGAAGGTTCTATAATGCCTTCGCCGAGGAGTCTGTCGACTTCTGCGTGGGCCTGCCTTAGTAATTTGTCCGGTATGCGGCGGAGGCGCTGTTTGATGAGTCGATGGCCCTGTACGTCTATGTGGTGTGGGGGCATCTGCGCGAGCTTTAAAGCCCCTGTTTGTTTCGGTATTAGCTGCTCCAGCAACTGGTTCAGCTGTCGTCTCTGTTCCTGCTCCAATGTTGCAATTCCATTTACTGCTGCCAAGGCAGTGATCGCTTGGACTTCATTGTTCGAGCGCATCACAAAGTGTCGTACTATGTTTCTAAGCGTCTGCCAGGTCGTCTTGGCGAAATTAATCGTCATCTGCAGTTAAATCAAAATATCCATCCCATGGTCATATCGTACGTCACTGATGTCGACACTCTGAAGCGCGTTATAATCTGCTGCCCATCTATTTTTAACAGAAGTTCTGCTATTTAAGTTTGAGACGCGTGTTCTCCCATTCCGGGATCACTCATCCCTCGCCTTACCGTACCGCGACACGCTCTCAAGCTGCGGCGCTCCCCTTCTTACCGCGCCGCGCTGCGCCTACAAGCGCGCGGTCTATACTAGTTGCGGAGGTCGTGTCGGTTCGTAGAGAGAGATAGCGTGCGTTCGATCATCTGCGCACTCTCAGCCTTCTCTCTCTCTCTCTCTCTCTACGCGCTAAGTTTTCCGCGCCGAGTGAAATTAAAGCATATATAATAAATTTTGCGCGAGTATTTTTACTTGTCGCAACCTCATACTGTTAGAATTTTTCAATCTTGTGCAAACGTATCTTATTTTCATTCACATCTATATATATATGCAGACTTACCACATAAGTCACCTATCAATTTCAATATTGTTTATTTATCTAACTATTGCTTTATTTGCAGAGAGAAATTCTATAAATAGCTTACCGTCTATTTTCATTGCTATCGTTTCAGTTTTGTACAAAAAATTTAAATATCAAAATAGTGATTGTTAAAATTTTGTTTATTATTATTATTTAACTATTAATTGCTCCTCTATTGTGAATTTGTTGATATTATAATTGGGTGGTGTTCTTAGTAAATCTCCAGTACTAACCCTATTTTAAAATATTATTTTCTAATAAAAGCGTATTTTAACACATATGTTAATTTTCTATAAGACAGCTATAGTGATCTCATCCTGTACGAGCACTATTTATTTATTTATTACCTATTGCTTTGCAATTCCTCGTTGCCTGTCCTGGTATCTATTATGAGAATGCTTTCCAAAAAAAATGCGATCATTACACCCAGCTCTGTCTGGCAGTTCACTATAAGGCACAGAGACCCTCGTATAGTATAAAATACGCTTAAAGTATTTTTGCCGAAATTGGTAATTATTGATAAATGCTTCTAAATTTAAATACCACCATTGCTGTGGTATACACGCATC
The DNA here is from genome assembly GCA_018907035.1 of Sycobia sp. Sy_11. Lineage (NCBI taxonomy): Eukaryota > Metazoa > Arthropoda > Insecta > Hymenoptera > Epichrysomallidae > Sycobia > Sycobia sp. Sy_11. The sequence continues at coordinate 255,140 of JACCIC010000073.1, read as the reverse complement.
TAATGAACTTCAAGCCAGAAAATTCACATTTCTTCCCACACTTTTGCTAATTTCAATTTTCTGCCCATATGCAGTATACTTGACGTATAGCTGATATATGTATCGCTTATCTTGCACAGCAGACAACTGTCAATCTTTATAATAGGTTATAACTATTGGCACTTTCACTGACTTCTGTTGTATATAATAAAATCTTGAATTGAGGAAAAAGCGTGTACTGCCTAACACAGAGACAGATATGCACAACACTTCTTGTTGAATACCTGGGAAATACACAAATACCTTTGCTTATTAATTACACTATAATTATTGATATTTTTTTCTATTTTTATTTTTTATATATCAATTCACACACAAAAAAGGATAAATTATTTAAACTGTTCTATTTACCACTGGGTATGCATGGCTCGTCGAGGGCCTATTTTCACCATAATTTTCTTTCAATGACAATTATAAATTATTGTTAAATCCTTCTGTTTTTGTATTTTCCCAATACCAGTCTTTCTCCTGAACAACATGCACATCTCAGAGTTGGTAAATATGCTTTCTTCCCCTTCTTTTTTGTTCAATCAAAAATCTTTACTATGCTCATGTATAGCAGCTGTCAGTTGCTGCTGATCAGCTGTTACAGCTACTGTGAAAGAGGCATGATGCTTTTCATACTGCTTTTAACGTAGGGGATGGCTCGAAAGAATACAAAAGGGTGTTTGCCACTAATTTCTATAAGCTAGTGAGCTGGACGACAAGGGGGAAAGGGGCCACAAGTACATTATTCAGGACAATTTTCAACCAATACAAATAGATACGATATAGACATAATCTACGATAAATATTTAAATATAGTAAAATGTATATTACATATATGATGAAAATAATATATATATATATATATATATATATATATATATATATATATCTATGGACATGTATAAACTATGTATATAAGAAAGAGAAATTTTATATATAGTGATAATGACATATATATTGTATTCAGTTTGTATTTCCTAGCTGACTAGTACACGTGCACTTATACTACACACCACGACGTGATACGGCAATGCGGGAACACAACGGGGCTAATCGGTATTAAAATAGTTATACGTATTTTTTTTATAAAAGAATCATTAACAAAAGGCAGCATCATGTAATGATCGGGCAGGTCCGGGAGAATGCTAGGATAGCGCGGTGAATCAGCCCGATCACCGGGAAGCTGGTGGACACCGGTGGAAACTCGGGCTTGAGGTAAAGGTAATAGTTTTGATAAAGCTCTGTCTCTCTTTTTCGACTTCGTCCCTCAATAGCTAAGAGGGGAAGACCTTTTTCTCTTCGCGTTTCCTCTTTCTTCGCAACGGTCGACTTTTACTGCGACTATCGTGTTAAGTTGATAGGAAACGATGTTCAAGTATGTCAAGACAACTTCTACGAGGAGTTTCGGATGATAGAATGCGATTTCCAGATGTTATGGGACGATTTCTACAGGGAGTTTCATATTCGGACAGTAGAAGATGATGTCCAGGTATGATGAGACAATTTCTATGGGGATTATCGTGCTTAGTTGGTAGAAAACGATGTTCAGGTATGCCGCGACAACTTTTACGGGGAGCTTCGTGTTCGGATGGTCGAATGCGATTTCCAGGTGTTTTTGAACAACTTGTACGAGGAATTTCGTGTATTGTTGGTGGAAAACAAAATTCAGGTATGTCAGTACAAATTCTATAAAGAGATTCGTATTCTACCTCCCAATACAAAACTCTCTATAGCAGTCGTCCCGAGACATTTGCTAGAGTCCGAACATGATACGCTCCGAAAACGTCGTCTCGAGACACTTGGACATCTTTTTCTACGCTTGAACTCGAAAGTACCATTTTCTCCATCGAAGCTATATTTAATATGCATATATTTCTATATATAGAGCACATTTTACTTACATGTTATTGAATTGTTATGGAATGGGTTAAATTATTATTTCGAGCGAAGCCGAGACGGGGGATGCTATTACATACGAGGATGGATTGATAAGTTTCCGACCTGACCAAGAAAAACAACATTTTTAAGAATTTTTTTTATTTCTCAACATAATCTCCTCCAAGGCTGATATATTTCTCATAGCGGTGTTCTAGTCTAGAATGCCATCTCTATAGACTGATTCATCAACCTCCTCAAAATACTCATTTACAGCTTCGATTATTTCTTCATTGTCCGACAATCGCTTACCAACAAGCCATTTTTTGAGGTTAGGAAACAGATAATAGTCACTCGGGGCTAGGTCTGGAGACTAGGGAGGGTGCGGCATCAATTCAAATTTCAGATCGTTGATTTTAGCCATCGCAATGATTGGACGTGTGTGCTGGTGCGTTATCGTTATGAAACAAGATTTTTTTCTTTGCCAAATGAGGTCGTTTAATTTTCACTTCGTGGCTCAAACGTTACAATAAGTCTGCGTAGTATTGACCAGTAGTAGTTTTACCCTTTTCAAGGTAATCAATGTATATAATACCCCTTGCATCTCAAAAAAACAGTAGCCATAACCTTGTTCGCCGAAAAAATTGTTTTTGCCTTCTTTGGAGTTGGTTCCCCTGGTCCAATCCACTATTTTGACTGTTGTTTGGTTTCAGGAGTGTAGTGGTGGACTCAAGTTTCGTCAACGGTTACGAATCAATGCAAACATTCGCTTGGATTACGCTTATACAACGCCAAATTGGCGATAGAAATGTTCTTTCGAATCAATTTTTGGTCGATTGATAGCAAACGCGGCACCCATCTTGCACACAGCTTTTCCATGTACAAATGTTGGTGCAAAATATTTTGTATACGTTCATATGACATCTTACAGGTCTCAGCTATCTTACGCACTTTTAATCTGTGGTCTTTCAGCACTATTTGATAGATTTTTTCGATCATCTCTGGAGTTGTGACCTCAATGGGGCGTCCTGAGCAAGGCTCATCAAAGGTGCTCACACGACCCTTTTCAAACTCGGAAACCCACTGCTTAATGGTGGAATATGATGGGGAGGATGTCCCCAGTGTTGAGTCCATCTCTTCTTTGATTTCCTTCGGCGTTAACCCCTTCAAATAAAAGTTTTTGATGACAGCACGATTTTCCAGCTTTTCCATTTTTACGAAAAACACAGTGGTGTCTTGTTCAGCGTGCTCTCAAGCCTAAACTAACATGGCGGTCGGACTGAAACTATAGCTACAAGCTATCTAAGGATGGTACTATAGAACGCCATCTCAAGATACACCTAGCGGCGCCATCTCTTGGTCAGGCCGGAAACTTATCAATCCACCCTCGTATATATATATATTGTGATGCCGCGAACCCCGGCCGAAATTCACTCCCACTTCTGAGTGGATTCGCGCACACAATGAAATTCTGAGAGAACGGTCTCATTGGGAGGTCCCGCCAGCCTGAAAGTGGAATTTGCGGAAATGACACACGAAACAAAAAAAAACATTCAGTTATCAAGTTTATTTATATTTCCAATTTATCCGCGCACACGTGCAGTAAGGCACCGAACGCAGTCGGCAGATCCCGTCGCCGCGCGGCGCACGCTCACCACGACGTCAATACTTGGAGGTCTGGTGCTGATGATGGGCCCTGTGTGGAAGGAGGTGTGTACGTTAAGCGACCAACGTCCGCGTTCTTTCGCCACTCCTCTTCTTCTCGACGCCCGTTGCTCGACCTCTCTCAGGCTTTTTTTCCAACTCTTCGTTCAGTTTCAGTTGCTCCAAAAATCTTTCCATCACCTCTCTCTCTCTCTTTAACTACTTTCTCCTTTATCCCGCTTTCTCTACCTCACCTCCGTCTCTATCTCCTTCTTCTTCAGCGCCCTCTTTCACGTCTTTTCGCCTATCTGTCTTGACTACTTTCTCGAAGCTCCCATTTCTTTCTTCTCTCTCGGAGTCTGTTCTCTTCGAAGTCTCACCTCGGCGTCCGATAGCGGAATATCGCCGCGCGTCTTCGAGTTCGCAATGGAAGGGACGGGGTCGGAAAGCACCGCACGAGGCACTTATACAACGCGATTAATAAAAAATCTTGGTAGCATTTTATGACGGAGAACTGGTTAGATTTTCATTCGGGAGCTGTTAACTTTATAAACAGGATGTTAGAAGAAAGATTATAGTACAATCTATGTGCAATACCGTAGAAGCTGCAAATTATAATTTTTTAGGCAACAATATAAGCTTAACACTATTTACGTAATTCTCAATAAACAAATAAATGACATCGCTATGTCGCATTTAATCTCGTTACAATTTATGAATATTTGTAAGAGGAGCAGCCAACCCGATTAACATAAATTCAAGAAGATAAAGAAAATTAATTTCATTGTGCTATCTCGACTGTATTTGTATAGATAGTTTTGATAGAAACATAATTGATTTTTATGTATTAAATGTAGTCTATTGAATTGTACTGTAATACTAACAGAACTTTTTTTATTAATGTAAGAATAAAGTATCCTTATTCTCATTTTATCATGACAATATAATAACAATAATATTAATCATGTGTTAATTAATAATAATGTAAATAATATAAAAACGATAATTATAATCAATATTATGTTAAATAAAAAAAATTGAAGGTGATTTGATCAGCCCTTGCAGAAACAGTGTGGCTATCACGAAATGATATAAAAATTTAAAATTACAAGCAAAAGTACGCTTTACAACATTAAGGCAGTATTCTACTTTAGACCCTCGAAAAAAACGCTATTTTTGTGAAATTTTTCTGAGAATGCTGTGGAAGATACGGATGTAGGATTTGAAATGCTTAATAAATACACTCTGGAAGTACATAAAAAAAATTTTTTTATTTATTTTATACATTTTTTATACATGTAAAGTATGGTCAAAGCCAATACCTCAAAAAGTAGGTAACGTTGTCGTGGTCGTAAAATCTTGCCCACGGATGGTCTGAAACAAAAAAATCAAATAGTTGTATGTTCAGTATGACTGCAGAAATCGATCTAACTAGAATATTTATGTACATGCAAAATCAACAAAATGGTGGCTAAAATATGAAAGAAAAAAATTTCTTTTTTCCGTCTTTTTTTACAATAAAAATATAATTAGAATTATAATTTTAAGTTCATTGATGTTAGGACGATTGATAAGAACATATAGAATATGTGTTCAAAATTTTATAAGGATCGGTTCAATAGTTTTTTAGTTTTCACGATCACGGTACTTGAAAACGCTGTTTTGAGAAAAACGCGGTTAAATTTTTTGTAAGTGAAAAATCGTAGAAAAAATTATCTTACGCTCAATCAGCGATGCCTGGGCCATACAATATGCCTTCAACTTGTTCCAGGCGAGTATTTTCATCTAATTTAGCCTGCTTTTTTGAGTTCTACTCTCCTTAGAAGCCTCAGTCGAGCGGCGATTCTCTCGAACGATGCGCTGTTGGTTGCGCATATTGGCGAACTGCATGGCGGTTTGGCCGATTTTCAGGCCCATCATTTCCAGTATTTTGAAAAGTGGGCTGAATCCTTCATTAAAAATGCAGGCAGCAGTGAGGCATGCAATTTTAACGATTTTTTTCCATTATAGACATGCTTCGGTGCCATAGCCCAAACTGTTGAGTTGAAACACTCATTGTTATTTTGAGTGTTTCTGCCCAAACATCTCTCCAGCAATTCCGTTTTTGTTAGATCTTCGTAGATCGATTTCAGCAACTCTTGTACGTCACTAGCAAGAGCAGGACGATGTTTATAATATTTTAAAGCGTTATTTGCTTCGGTCTTCTTATACTTGCATCAGCTGTCTGAACAGTACGTATGCTGTGGTTTCGAGTCTGTTGAGATTTTGTGGTATGTAAGATAGTGCTTTGGTGAAAGCTAATTCGTGCTCCGGCTCAACGCGTCTCGGCCCCGATCGCTCAGCACGCATTCGGGTTCTTTTCACCCCACCAAAATCTATGTTCTATTTGTTTTACTTGCAGAAGCGAGTGGCTCTGGCTCAACCCACCTCGGCCCCTAGTCGCTCAACACGCCACTATGTTCGCTTGTGCAAGCTCAATTTATTTATTATTAATTTTAATTATTTACGGTGTGTACTGTACTATGGCCTACGCTCAACACGCCTAGGCCATTGGTCGCTTAACACGCCACCAAGTTTGTTCGACTACGCACCGTACCACGAAATCCAATTCTCACTCTCGCTCAACTCGTCAGCGTTCGAATTGGAATTATTTTATTATTTTTATTTATTTTTCCCGACTTTGCTAGATGTTGCGACTCAAATAAATTCTTCTAATTTATTAGAAAAAAACAAGAAAATATTTATTAACAAAAATTTAAACAATAATTAACAAATAAAAATTACAAATGCAATAGTTCATTTCTTCCGGCACTGCCGCGCTAGCCGCTTTTTCGACTTGTTTAGTCGCGCTATTTTCCGCTGAAACAGCAAATCATAAAATACATTTATTTTATGCTTTATAAAATATTTACAATTATATTTCTAACTTAAAATTAGCGCTCCGCGTAAGCGTATTATAATTTTATTTCCGATTTTATTCTACGTGACCACGTCCCGCCCTGAGTGTGCTGAGACTTGTCGCCCGCTATCGCGCCGACGACAGGTCCCCCTCGAATAGCCAGTTTCGGCCGCTGGCACACTGAAAATTCGCAGTCAGTGCTGCTATATTTAAGATTTGGGAGAGAGCGGTCGCTCTCCCCTTACCGCACTATACCGTGCCTAAGAGCTGCGCAGTGCCGTCGACGCTCGCGAGAATTCGCGAATCAATTCGCTAATTCTCGCTCGCCGCTGCTCTTCGAGCCACCTGCGGCCCGAGAGCGCTCGCGCGTCTTCGCCGTGCAGCCGGCGCTTTCCCCCCGCGCCACGCCGCGACGCGAAGCCCTTGGTGCTCCCTCTTTGCCGCGCCGCGCCGCTCGTGACCTCGCAACTTCAACACAATATTAAATATATAATATTATTTGCGCAAGACTATTTGCTCGTCGCATCTCCCCCTTCCCCCGTGGAGAGTTAAACACAGATACATCATATTAATTTATAAGCAAACAAATCATACCGCTAAAATACAATACTTTATTTGTCCGGACTCGCCGAAACGAATCGTGAGCAGACCGGTTTCTCACAAATAGTAAATTTCAAATATCAAACAAAAAAAATCAAAACTTTAGGCTTCCCTGCTCGGACAGCTCCTGTTCGTGGGTCGACACGAATCCGCCATCACAGACCGTTGTGTCGGGCCCTATATTCCCGCACTCCCGGCGGGATCACGACCTTCGGCCCATTCGGAATTTTTACCGTCCTGGGCCGTGGGGACTCCGAGATCGGAATCCGACGGAAACCTTCCACCGGATTCGGAGGCACCGTGAAAGACGTGTTCCGCTGCTGCCGATGGATTGGCGGGAGTGTGATCAGCGGCGGTGGAAATGTCAGTGGTCGTGGACGCATCTGCAGCCGCTCCAGCCACACCATTGGCCTCCTGGCCATAGCCTCGAGTACCGCCTTATTAGTCGGCTGGTACTCTACCGCTGCCGTTGTTGTCTGTGGGGTGGGCTGAGGGAAATATCCCTCATGTTCAGCCACCTCCGCGAAATACGAGGTGTCTTGAGCATCCAACCAACGCTCAAACTCCTCGTACAACTCATGTGGCGACATTTGGAGAATTGCTTCCATGTTCCACTATTGTTCACGGTTGGTCTCATACTGATTAAATTATTTCTCAGTCAATTAAATCAGTTGTAACGTTCCTATCCCCCTCGGGATAGCCTACGCGGTATCTTCCCAAGGTAGTTTTAAAAGGGGAGGAAGTTTTTCAGGATCGGGCAGCGGTTTCAGGAAAATAATATTACACGAACACAGTATAAATTCTTTATAACAAAAATTAATTTATTTATCTAATAAAACTAGTCCAATTTCTCTATTTACAGGATTCTGAAACAAATAAATATAAAAACAAAAAAATAATTAATAATAGTAATTTATCGCTAGATCTATATTTTTATTACAGTTAATTTTGCGCTATTTTCCGCAATGCCTCTAATATTCGGCGCTAATTACCGCACGAATACCCGGTGTTATTTTCCACGCGGGGATTTAATGAACCGAGACAGGTAGATTTTAAATGGAATAAAAGAATAAGGAAAACTTAACTCCGCTGGTCTTTTGAGGAGCGCCTCGCAACCAGGATCAAGAGTTAAGGGGAGAATTTCTAGTCAGGATAAGTAAACTGCTGGTCTTTTGAGGAGCGCCTCGCAACCAGGATCACGTTTACTTAGGAAAGGTAAATTATTAACCGTCTGTCTTTTGAGGAGTGCCTCGCAACAGAGATCAAGTTAATAATTTCGGAGAGGAAAAAAATCAGGATTAAATCGAGCTCTGGAAAGAATTTAGTTCCGGGAGGAGTTCGTGTGAAACAACTTCAGGGCAGTTGGTTCACCGGGCGAACTGCCGATTTTGCCTTTTGCAGGCCCTTTTATAATAAAATAATCGGATAATTCCGTCGCCGCTCTTTTAATTTCGGACGAGGCGCCGAATTATATTAATTATAATAATAATTATAATAATAACAATAATAATCAACAATAATTATAATAATCAATAATAATTATAATACTCAATAATAATTATAACAATTATTATTTTATATTTAGTTATTATTTGCAGCCTGTGTGCTGCGCACAGTAATAACATACATGTACACAAGTTTAAATATTTATATACATATATTTATATATCATGCGTACATTAAATCTTTTGTTTTAATTAATTTAATTAAATACAGCGGGTGCATTCGTTTTCGGACACCCGTTGTATATGCTGGCATTCGCGCGTTCGCTACATTCGTTGCGGCTCAGGCTGCTTAGTGAGAGCGTGCAGTAGTGTGCGTGCGGCACGTATTAGAGGGGATAGCGGCCGCCGGTCTAATACATTGAACGCGCTCTCTCTTGCCGCGCGAAGTGTATTCCCTCTACGGCATACTCTGTACTTAACTTAGTGGTAGAGAGAGAGAGAGACTAGGTATCGCGTTCTCTCTCTACTCCTTCGAGTTTCGGCAGTTACGACGACTACCTTCTCCAGTAGTCGTCGCGACCTTTGCCCGGTTTTCGGTGTTTACGCGAGTTTTAATTTTCTAATTGTAGAAATAATATATTTAATATATTATTTCTAATGATATTCGTAATTATTTCTTTTGGTGTTTATACATCTAAGTCCGTGTATGTATGTAAAATACATCCACTAAATTAGATGTAACACCATCATAAGTATTTAAATTTTAACGTGTATTATAAATTCTTTGTTCGGAATGAATTTGCGCGGCCATGTTTTTGGCCGTCGCACAGTATTAAAGTTTTGAACAGTGGGCAAGGGCGTGTTTGTTTACTTTATTTCCCGACTCGATAGTACATTCGAGTATAACGTCGAGGTAGCGAATATGTGCAAGGCCCATGCCTATATACACAAAATTATTTGTATACTTAAACGATCGTATTAGTGTATTATTATTAACTCTGTGTCTTGATCCTTAAGACTGTGTGTCTGCAGAATATACATTCTCCATTGTGAGCCGCGTTTATTTAAAAAAAAATAACCCCTTTCCTCCCAATTCATTTCCGAGCCGTATTGCCGATTAGTTTTTAACCAATGTACATTACAATCTATTATGTATTAAATTATACCTATTATTAACTTGCTATATACAAAATTATTTACAGTGATATCGATTAACTTAATTTTACTTAACTATCCTATTTACTTATGACTATTGCTGACAATGTACAATATATTACAAATTTACAAAATTAATTACTATTTATATAAAATTCACGTATCGTGACCGGTGTACGGTTTTATGTCTTTGACATGAATTTTTTCTATTAGTTTCCCATTTGCCCCTTGCAGATTAAATATAACTGGGGAAACTTTCTTTATTATTTCAAATGGTCCACTATATTTCTCGCAAAGTTTTGCGTTGAGCTGATTTGCTTTATTTGATAGTAGGTGTTGACGCTTCAGGACTTTTTCTCTGCCATGAGAAAGACTGTGCCGCTTTTATTTTGGCGAGATCAAGTGCTTCTTGAATATTCCTTATTCTTTCTTCTGCTATCGATTTTGAACGCTGTCCTACTTCTTGTTTCACGCTACCTGGTGCGCTTAGCTCTCGTCCGAAATTTAAATAAACTGGCCTATAATCCGTGCTATCGTGCATGGCTGTGTTATACGCGAAAGAAATTTCATTTAGATAATTATCCCATGTTTTTTGGGACTTATCTATGTACTGTTTTACCATAGTTTTTACAGTGCGATTTACCCGTTCAACAGGATTGCACTGGGGTGAATACGGTGGCGTAGTTCGTTGAGTAATTTTCGCATTTTTTAATATTTGGCAAAACTCATTCAAAATGAATTGTCTACCGTTATCACTCACTATTACTTGCGGGCATCCAAAAAGTAATATAATTTGTTCTTGGATTGCTCGTCCTATGGCAGCACCTGTTGCTTTTCGTAATGCACGTAGTTCGATCCATTTCGTTAATCGATCCTGCATTACTAGAAGCATAGTGTTTCCGTTATTTGACCGTGGGAGAGGCCCCACTAAATCAACAGAGACCATCTTCCATGGTTGTTCTACGTTTGTCGCGTGCATTTTACCCGACGGCGCCTTATGCTTTTGGCAGTTTATACACGCGCGTACGTGCCGGGTGGCTTTACGGAACATACCTGGCCAGTAGTAGCTTTTAGCTAATTTTGCTAATGTTTTAGCTACTCCTAAATGTCCTGCGGCGGGATCATCGTGATTTTCTTTCGGTATTCTCTGTTTTTCCGAGTCATTTATACATATTTTCCACTCGCTTGATTCATTTGCTTCGTTAAAATCAAGCGTGTGTAATATGTGCCGATACAGTCTATTATCTTCATTTCTGTAATCCGGGAAATCTTTCTGATTTTCTGATACCGACTTATAAGTTCTATCATACCATTTATTTTCCGTTTTCGATATCGCGTTTATTTGGACTGAATTTCATGATAGTATATCGATCACGTTATTTTCTGTCCCTTTTCGATACTGTATATCGAAATCCCATTGAGCTAATTCCAATTCCCATCGTGCTAACCTTCCTGATGGGTTCTCTAACTTCTCTAGCCATTTTAATGATTGATGATCCGTTACTAATGATCCGTTACGGCGCATTTTCCATATGGCCCATCGCACTGCTAAACATTCTAACTCTGTTACTGAATATTTTTTTCTGCTTCGTTTAGCGTGAGACTTGCGTAGGCAACTATGTACTCTTTGTCTCCGTCTGCCTGCGTAAGTACGGCACCCAGATCGAGTAAACTTGCATCCGTTTGTAGCACGAATGGCAGATTCCAATTCGGGCATGCTAATACAGGAGCTTCCGTCAGATTCTTCTTCAGATCTTCAAATGCTGTTTGTTGTTCTGTTGTCCATTTCCATTCTGATCTCTTCTTTAGTAATATGTTTAACGGTGCTGCAGTTTTCGATAGATTATTAATAAATCTCCTGTACCATGAAAGCATGCCAAAAAATCTTTTCAGCTCCTTCTGATTTTTTGTTTGTGGAAATGCCGCGATTGCCTTAAATTTTTCTGGATCGGTCCGTATTCCTTGTGCATCAACCGCGTGACCAAGATACGTAAGTTGAGAGCATCCAAACTTACATTTTTCCGGATTTGGTTTTAATCTTGCCTCTTTTAACTTTTCAAAAACAGTTTTTAAAATCTCCTTGTGTTTTTTCTAGGTCTCCGTTACAATAATAATTTCGTCGAGATATGCAAATGCATTTGGAGCCATATCCGGTGTAATTACACTATCTAACAGTCTTTGAAAAGTCGCTGGGGCTGTAGGTAAGCCGAAAGGCATCATATTAAATTCATACAGGCCTCGTCCTGGCCCTGTAAAAGCTGTAAGTGGCTTACTATCTTCCGTCAATTCAATTTGCCAGTACCCATATTTCAAATCTATAGTTGATAAAATTTTTGCTCCTTGTAGCTTGTCGAGGATCGCTTGCATTTGTGGCAGTGAATGCAAAAGAAAATGCAAAAGAATATGCATCTTTCTTTGATGCTTTGTTTAAGCAGCGGAAATCCACACAAAATCGTGGTTTTCTATCCTTTTTCCTCGCAATAAGAACGGGGCTGCTCCATGCATTTTTGGATGGTCTAATTACTCCTTCTGCCATCATTTTATCAACTTCTTCGTTTATTATTTGCTGCATTACCGGTTTCTTGGTCGATACCGTTGTTTCAGTGGGGTATTGTCTATAAGTTTTATCTCGTGCGTCACCAGTGGTGTAGCACCTTTAATAACCCCAAATTTCTTCATTTCTTTATTTATAAATTTTCCTAATTCTTCTTCTTGATTCCTTGGCAATTTCACAAGGCCGGTAACTGCAGCTATTTTCGATGGTATTTTATTCACCCATCTATGCAGATTTTTAACTTCCTTTCCTTTTAAAGAAATTTTACTGTCCATTTTTAATGATATATCCATCCCAAGAATTATCTCGTTTCTCAGATTTTCCATGACGTAAAATTCATGATGGATATAAAAATTTCTTATTTTACATGTACCTTGTATCCCTTGCATTTCGAATACTAAGGTGCCATTTGCCAAAACTGCTGCTTTGCTATTTCCACTCCTTTGCCATCTGTCTCCTTGTAAGCAGATTTTTGCTATATCCGGGTATACAAACGAATTCACCGCCCCTGGATCAATGAGACCTTTAAACGTATGGCTACCGATTTTTACTTTTACAAAGTATCGGTTATCAATTTTGTATTCAGGCCGGGCCTTGGGTGGTCCGGCCGCGCGCATGCTTCCCGAGCGCTGACCCTGGCAGTCGCGTGATAATATACCGTCCTTGCCGCACCGTTAGACTATATGAATCTTTCTAAAATTTTGACCTAACATTCTTGAATATATTTACTTTCGAAAAATGTAAAAAACATTCAACATTTTTTTTCAAAGTTGTAAAGTAGAATACTGCCTTAATATACTAATTCATAGTTTTCTCTCAAATATCCTAAGTTTTACGTAATCTAATAATGAGTTCATACTTGACTCTTTTTCTCAAGCAGCTTATAATCTTATATACTAGAACATTTTACATGCAATACTACATACTACTATATACTTATAATCTTACATACTAGAACATTTATCTGATACGCTTATAGAAGAATGTAAAATTTACTAGTCTATTATTGAGCCTCAACAATTTATGCTATTATTTAAATATTAACAAACTATACAATCATCTTTGTTTATCTACATCATCTTCGTTAATCACTAACTGGGGGACTGGCTGATAGTTGTACTGGCCTTCTACAAGGTCTCATAACTATAACATTTTTAGCGGCTTTAGATTTACTGGATCAATGTTGTTGTTTAAACTAATTTATTTCGTTTATTTCTTAATGATATGTCATCAATATCTGGATTCCAAATTCCAGCGTTATCTGAAATTTCTATTTCAATATTTTTTACTATCATTTTTTTTGCAAATTTTATTTTCACTGTACACCTTTCGAAATTTTTTTCTTAACTGAACTATTATTTCCTTTCAGTTTCTACGTATATGATTTCCACCATCTCTATAGTACCTTCAATATTATATAAAATGTTTCACCAATTTCCTTACCTTTATTCTTAGCATTAGCCTCATTATTTTGTTTGATTTTGCTATCGTTTTATTGTTTTCGGTTCATGACACATTTCAAATTATTCACAGTTATATAATATATATATATATATATATATATATATATATATCATATCACATCATATCATACTAATTTATAAAGACAAAGCGTGTTTTTGATTGTACGCGATAACCGAAAAAACTACTGAACCAATTGTCCTGAAATTTGACATATAGATTCTATATTATCTTGGGAAGGACATAGGCTATATTTTTTATTGAAAATCATTTTCCTTCATCAATAAATTAAGTTAATGGTTTTAACAATCAGTTTCACCAGCGGCCACTACGTGGCGTCTTGAATCACGAACATCAACTCAAAGTAGTCCGCTTAAATATTAATACCAGGCCAGCTCAGACAAATGTTCATATCCAACTTTGGGATCCGTATCTTAAAGAAGGTGTGACGTTAGTCGGTATTACCTTTTTTGTTCTTCAGATTAATCTGACACTACTCTCACACCTTATGAATATCTTTTGACTTTTGTACATTTTTTAATTTTTCTCACTTGAAAAATGCTCCCTCTCTCTCTCTCTCTCTCTCTCTCTCTCTCTCTGTCTTCTTTTATAAGATGGTTGTATGCCAAATCATACTAAAAATAATTTGTGAAAACAAATTGTAAGAATAATTTGATCTTTTTTGAATATTCTAGCTTTTTCTATACAAGAAGAAATTTGTATAATTATTTTGAAACATGAATTATACAGAATGTTCAAATAAAAACCTCAAAATAACCAAAAAATTTTTGAAAAGGTTTTAAAGTATACAATTTTCAGATTTTTCCCTTGCTTATTGAATTGTCAAACATAAATCAAATTAGTATAAGGGGTTTTCAGTATATATGTAGAGTTGTGGTCTTATCTCTTTCTCTCTTTCTCTGTCTTTTTTTCTCTTTCTCATATAAAATGGTTCTGTATGTCAAATTATAGTGAATATAATTTATTACGACAATTACATTTTTGTTTTTATACATTGTAGTAACTTCAGAATTATGACAAGAGACTGTTTTTTTTAGTTTGAACAAAAGAAATGATTGCAAAATAGGGTTCTTTTACCAACAACCTCGAAACTATATATATAATATATCGTCACTTCTACATAAAAAGGAAATATTCATCATCTGCTTAAAAAATATGCTATTCGCTTGAATTTTGCTTGAATTTCAGTAGGCATCACTACGAAAAAAAATTCACGGTATTTAATTGAAAAACGAAAATATACGAAATATGTAATATATATTGTATGTATATTATATTGTGTATATTATATATATATATATATATATATATATATATATATATATATATATATATACATTTTAAATACGGTTTCTACTGAGAAATATTATATTGGCATGTAGGGGCGGTTGATTAGGATATCCCGTTTCCTCAAGACGATTTATCTATGCAGTTGTGTGTTTGGATGATAGAATGCGATGTCCAGGTGTCTCTGGACGATTTCTACGGGGAATATTATATTTAGTTGATAGAAAACGACGTCCAGATATGAGGAAATCAACTTCTATGGGAAGATTCATGTTGAGACGGTACTCTTTCCGAACGACTTCTATGAGGAGTATCGTGTATAGTCGTTAGGATGCGATGCTAGCTTTCTCGGGACGACTTTTACTGGGTCTATCGTGTTTAGTTGGTAGCAAACGATGTTTCGGTATGCTGGGACAACTTCTACGGGGAGTTTCGTGTTCGGATGATAGAATGCGATTTCCATGTGTTTTGGAACGACTTCTACGGGGAATTTCGTGTTTGGGCGGTAGAAGATGATGTCCAGCTATGACGGGATGAGTTATACGAGGAGTATCGTGTTTAGTTGATAGGAAACGAAGTTCAGGTATATTGGATCAACTTCTACGGGGAATTTCGTGTTCGTGTGATAGAATGCGATTTCCAGATGATTTGGAACGGCTTCTACGGGGAGTGTCATGTATAGTTAGTGGGAAACGATGTCCAGGTATTTCATTACGACTTCTATGAAGAGATTAGTATTCTATTATTCGAACACGCACAGTCCCAGTAAGAGTCGTCCCGGGATAACTAGACATTGTAATCTAGCACCCCAACACAAAACTCTCTATAGCAGTCGTCCCGAGACATTTCCTATAGTCCGAACATGATGCTGTCTGTAAACGTCGTCTCGAAACACTTGCACATCTTTTTCTAGCGCTCGAACTCGAAAGTACAATTTTTTCCATTCAAGCCGTATTTAATATGCATATATATATATATATATATATATATATATATATATATATTATATATATATATATATATATATATTGTTTCAAATGGTCGGCAAAATATTAACTTTTTGAAGTGGACGCTACATTCAAGCAGCTTTTTATACAGAAGCGACGATAGGTAAATTACGGCCAATTATTTATAGAAATATAGATTTGTATATATGAGTACTTTTTACTTAGATATTATTGAATTGTTTATGAAATCGGTTAAATTATTATCTCGGGCGAAGCCGAGACGGGCGATGCTAGTGTATATATATATATATATATATATATATATATATATATATATATATATATATACATTTATAAATTAGTAACACAAATTCATTGTTTGCTTACCCTCGATAGTCATTATTGCTCTTTGCAATGTTTTCAGAACTATTCGCACTGGCATTCCACATTTTATCATCTTACTCACAACTGTTTATTTTACTAATTAGTAGATGTTTAGGCTGATTATTCTAAATTACCGCATTTAATATGATTACAAGTCACTTCTGGATTCATTGTCTTATTTGTTGTTACTAAGTTTAGCTTTCCTTTCCTTTTATCAATTTGCGACGGCCAAAAACATGGCCGCGAAAATTCGTTCGAACAAAAACGAATTAATACTTACAGAAATATATCGCGCACGCATATTAAAATTAAATGCTTGAGATGGTGTTATATCTAATTTGGTGGATGTACTTTACATACATACACGAAATTAGATGTATAAGCGCCACGAGAAATAATATGTTAAACATCACCAGAAATAATATATTAACTATATTATTTCTACAAATGTTAAATTAAAACTTACGTATACAGGATAAACATACCGAAAACCGGGCAAAGGTCGCGGCGACTACTGAAGAAGGTAGTCATCGCAACTACCGAAACCCGAACAAGTAGAGAGAGAACGCAATATCCAGTCTCTCTCTCTACTACTAAGCTTAAGTACAGACTATACCGTAGAGGGGATACACTGCGCGCGGCAGGAGAGAGCGCTTTCAATGTATTAGACCAGCAGCCGCTATCCCCTCTAATACGCGCCGCACATACACCACTATACGCGCTCACCGAACAGCGTGAGCCGCAACGAATGTAGCGAACGCGCGAATTCCAGTATATACAACGGGTGTCCGAAAACGAATGCACCCGCTGTATTTAATTAAATTAATTAAATGACATAAATAAATGTACTTACGATATGTATATATATATATATATATATATATATATATATTTATATGTATAAACACGTATACATATATACAACCACTGTGCGCAGCACACCGGCTGCAAGTACAAATACTAAATTGTAAATAATAATTATTATAATTGTTATTAAATGTCATTATTATTAAGTATTATTATTAATATAATTATTATAATTCGGCGCCTCGTCTGAAATTAAACGAGCGGCGACGGAATTATCTGAGTATTTTACTATAAAAGGGCCTGCAAAAGGCAAAATCGACAGTTCGCCCGGTGAACCAACTGCCCCGAAGTCGATTCACACGAACTCTCCCCGGAGCTAAAATTTATCCAGCGCTCAATAAACTCCTTCTTCAAAATCCTGTCCGAAATTATTAACTTGATCTCTGTTGCGAGGCGCTTCTCAAAAGACAGACGGTTAATAGTTTTACCTTTCCTAAGTAAACGTGATCTTGGTTGCGAGGCACTCCTCAAAAGACCATCCGTTTACTTATCCTTTCTCTTACTTATTTTTCCGAAATGATTAGCTTGATCTCTGTTGCGAGGCGCTTCTCAAAAGACAGACGGGTAATAATTTTACCTTTCCTTAAGTAAACGTGATCCTGGTTGCGAGGCGCTCCTCAAAAGACCAGCCGTTTACTTATTCCGACTAGTAATTTTCCCCTTAACTCTTGATCCTGGTTGCGAGGCGCTCCTCAAAAGACCAGAGGCGTTAAGCCTACCTTGTTCTATCCTATTTTGGAATCTACTTGTCTCGTCTCGTAAATTCCCCGCGTGGAAAATAGCACCGGGAATCCGTGCGGTAACCAGCGCCGGATATATTATAAAAACTGCGGAAAATAACGCAAAATTAGTTTAAGTATCATATAGATCTAGTTTATATATTATTTTTATTAATTATATTATTCTTAACTTATCTGTTTCGGAACACCTTGTTAATGAAAAAGGGGGTTGTATGAATAAATGCTTCGTTATTATTTTTGTTATCTAAAAATATACTGTGTTCTTACATAATTATTTTTCCTGATCCGCCGCCCGATCCTGAAAAACTTCCTCCCCTCTCAAACTACCCTGGGAAAATACCGCATAGGCTATCCCGAGGGGGATAGGAACGTTACAAATTTCTTAATATTCTTATTATTATTATCATCTCAGATTTATTATGATTATTTCATTTAATATCTCAACTCATTTCAAGTGCCTTCACCGGATTTAACACATTTACTTATAAGAATTTCACTATTATGTATCCTACAGAGTCAGTAATTTTGTTTGTGATATTATCTACCTTATTTATAGTTATTTATATAATTTATTGTTGTTATTTTACTAATATTATTAGTTTATTTGTACTGTTTTAGATTGATTAATTCCAATTATTATACCCGTGCAATGATTTACCGTAGCTTTTATTTCACTTTTTTTCACTGTCTAGATTTTAAAATTTATCACTATTATTGTTTAGGTTCTCTATTTATTTTTATAGCGTTATAAAACTATTCATAGCTTTTTTTCTTCTTTTTCTTGACATTCATTGTTTTTGTTTAAATTTCACTTAACTTAAACTTAATCATTAACTTCACTTCATTTTTATTTTTTTTTTCGCGTGATTACGTCTCGGTCCTCCAGGCCATGCGGTGGCGTTGGTTAG
The DNA here is from genome assembly GCA_018907035.1 of Sycobia sp. Sy_11. Classification (NCBI taxonomy): domain Eukaryota; kingdom Metazoa; phylum Arthropoda; class Insecta; order Hymenoptera; family Epichrysomallidae; genus Sycobia; species Sycobia sp. Sy_11. The sequence continues at coordinate 236,326 of JACCIC010000073.1, read as the reverse complement.
GTGACATAACCTCGCTGTCCCTCCGCAGACGACTATGCGTGACTCATGGAGCGGGGAGATAAGGGGACGGGAGATGGTGTCGAGCACAAGGTATGACGACACACGCGAGCGTCTTGAGGTTTTCTTCGTCGTGGGATAGCGCGCACGTCGTCTTCGTTTCTCCTGGACAAGACACTCATCTATATATATATATATATATATATATATATATATATATATATATATATATATATATATTGAAATTCGTAATGGTTTAGCCTGATTAGAGTTCAAAAACTTATCTACTCTGGAATAAAAGTTATTTATTTATTTACTTATTCATTTATTTATTTATATCTATATTTGTTTTTCTGTTTTCTTTTCTCCTCCCTTTGGAAACTATTAATTTCTAAAACGTGTATGACCAATGAATATACTATTATGTTCTATTTTTTATGATCAAGTAATATTCAATGTATTTGCCCTTTTCTGTTCTCTTATATAAATCTAGGTATTACTACTGTGTTGCTATTAAATTAGACTTATAATAAATTACTATTTTCTACGTTTTAAAAATGTATCGTTGTCGAAAACATTAATAAAGGCAGAAAAGAATTCCACATTTAAGATATAATCACCAGAAAAAGCATGACAACTGCAACTACCATAATACTCAACGATACGACCTCGTCTTCAACAATGCCAGTATTTGACCAAACGCCATGCAATTACTAGCCACTTCAAATAAACTCGGCGTTATGGTTTTTTGGGTTCGTTCATAATCCCCAATCAACCATTTAAGGGTACGAGTATTGCGACCAGCGACTTCAGGTTTGGGAAGTATCTCGGAGAGGTAATGAAAATTTGCTCGCGTCTAACGTCCCTCACCCACTCCCAACCCTATCGCCAGCCAACGAGTCAATGTATGGGCTACGGTTTACGAAATTTCGTAAAAGAGGGATCGACTAGGATCATAAAAGAGAAGAAAACGAGATTTTTATTTTCTAGCCCGTCTCTTGTTCAAAATACGGTCCAAACGTTTGGCCCGATGGGCGCGTTTATAAAAACGGCAATTTTATACAGCTGATGGCTGCGTAAGCAGCTGGTATGTTCGGAGTTGTTCACACCGTTGAGCGAGACATAAGACGGAGGTCAGCTTGGGCCTTTCGTTCTATAGCATTGAACAACTCCGATCATACTAGCTGCTTACGCAGCCATAAATGCCCCCCCCCCCTCAACTGCAAGAAATAGCGACCCTGGTGCATTCAACCTGAGATCCGTAATTGTGGCAAGCTGACCGCCAGATTTTCAGAAAGACAAGGATAATATCCTCCAGCCTCGCCCGAACTTGGCAAAATCCAATGGGGAAATAACTTAATTTAGTCGTTAATAAAGCACGTAGTTAGTAGAGAGAAATATAGCGCGTCTAACGCGACGAATTAGCCGTGTACAATTCTGCGTAACATCTGGAACTTCGCCAGGATATCACAATATGTTAATTTGCTTTTCCTTTACTCCAAAGCTTTTATAATTTATAAGCTTGCTAAGCTTGTAGGGCTAAAGGTAAATTGTAAGCTCAATATTTTTAGCACTCTCAAACTTTCTCGAGCCTAGGGGCCTACGGCTGTTTTAAACGGTCCTGTTATTATTAGATTAATGAATATTTTTATCGGTCTTACAGTATTTATTCTATAATATATTATACTAACATAATGACAGTCAGTATTTTTTATACTACTGCTACTTTTAAACATGTATCATCCTTATCTTTACAATTATTAAATACGATTCTTATATTATTATTATTTCTAAGTAAATTAAATATTTTGTTTTTTGAAAGTACTTCTAGTTCTTTCTAACAAACCTTTTACATATAGTAATACTACGAATTTATTATTATTATTTGTCTTTTATATTATGTTTTCTAGTATTATTGTAAATATTATTTACTCTCTCTCTCTGCAATCATTTTATCTATAAGGTCTACTGGATAATCATTATTAATGAAGATCTTATTAACTAATTTGAAATTATCTGTTCTAAAATCTTTGTGTGACTATTTGATTGCTCTGCCGATGACTCCCTTTACAGTACCTATCTTATTTCCGAATAGATGGTGTGAGTTAAAATTTAATAACCTATCTGACCATGTAGGCTTTTTATATCAATTTAATTTTACTTAGTTAATTATAATAACATTGACGTACAAAAAAAATTAATTTATTGTTTAATTCTATTTCTTTTGTAAATTTAATTATATCATGGATGGGATTCAAAACATCCACCATTTCGTCTACACACCTTTCTGGAACAATTGCAAAGATGATACATAGTACTGCAAAGAACAGAGATATTAGTTCAGGATTGCAAAAAAGCAGTTCTACTTAGTAGAGGTTATGCCGTTTTGCATTATTAGTCAGTAAGTTAGTAATACGTATTAAACATCCAATCGCGCGGTACTTCCTTCAATCTGAATCTACTCTATTTTTTATTGTAAAAATAATTATCAGGTATTAATATTATCTATTAAGTAAAATTGTTATTTGTTAATATTATATTCATGCATTACGAATTCGTGTAAGAATTCCAACTTTTCGCACAAGTTGAAGAATTATTAATAATCGCGTAATATCTGCAGATCAATAAGATATTATTTGATACTATTGCCTGCCTAACAATTAGTATGTAGATATAATATATATGTAGCTATTAAGCGAAGTATAACAGTTATACTCTCTTTTATAATTTATATCTCATGTCTATATCTTACGGAAATAATTATAAGAAATTTTTATATTCCCTTATAAATTTATTATTCCTTTGCAAAAATAATATATATATAACAATTCTAATGTTATGAATATTACATTAATCGTGCCTAAGTAATTTTATATAGAAAATATATTTTAGATTTTTTTGAAATTCTAAAATGTATAATTAATTGTTTCTTTTAAGATAATGTAAACTATCATGTTTTTTATTTTCAGATATAACAACTTAAGCATAGGTAATTGAGACAGAATTGGATGATTATGGGATATATTTTCGATAATTAAATATATAATCTGAGATCTACGATGGCTTGATCGCTAGAGAGAAGGACTAGTAACTTGGTGATCCGAATTCAAATCCCAGTCTCGGCCGATTGACACAAGCACCGCTGTAATAATTTACATGTGCTTTGTTTACAAACACATCGTAGACCTCCGTCGCTGATTAATACTGGTATTTGGAAGCATAAATAGAGCGACGTTAAATAAAATAATATATATATATAATATGATGCAATATAGGTATATTCTGAACATTCGTCATTGACAATAATTGTAAATGCGCACGCGTATGCGTATAATAGATATAATATATAGGTACTATCTCTCTGGCACTATAAAAGCATATATATATATATATATATATATATATATATATATATATATATCTGATAATATTAATCACATAATAATAAATAAATATTATTAATGTCCTAATGCATTAAAAACAATGCCAGATCCGTCACATTACGTCTGCGGCTCATCGCCCATGCCCATTCCATGGTCATGTCCCATGCATGCGCATTGACTAACAAGACTACGGAATGCGAACATGTGGTACTTACATACAGAAAAACTAAGTATATTATACCTTAGTAGAATATGTAAATGTAAATAATATTTCTAGTAATTTAATAGTAATCAGTGTTAATCGTGATAATACCAGGTAATACTCATATAATACTAGGTAATACATTGATCTGCATTGATTTTATTTTATAATTTGTATTATTATTGTAATTTCTATTTTATATCTGATGATATACTACATCTATATTATATTGCTATTCTAGTTAATGACTTTTGACGAATAAGTAATATACAAATTATAAACAATCAATTTTCTTACGGGACAGACGACAGTACACTTTTAACGTGTATTTTTCTATAACCTATTTTTAATTAAAAACAAAGGAAATAAGTTATTTTTACAAGCGGCTATGTGCCATTCACCATAAGTCATCGATTAATCTTACATTGTTGATTATTATATGTATTATATACATCGAATTTGTAGATAGGTAAAAAGTTTTTTTTATTAATCAACAATTTGTTTTGTATTTTTGTAAAACCTGATAAAAGCTAACTTGAATAAATAAATATATATATATATATATATATATATATATATATATATATATATATATATATTTCAATTAGCATTGCCTATAGTTGTTGAAATAATTTTCAGATTAACTAATATTAAAATAAATTGTTCACTTCAAGAAGAATTTTTGTAAATATAAATAAGTTAATTTTATAATCGATTACTTAAAGTATTTGTATAAACAAATTAATTATATTACTTACTATTTCAATAAGCAATTAAGAATCGGAACTATTTTTGACAAAACACAGTTTAATTTTTTAAAGATAAATGAGTGTAAAGTATTTCTTTTAGATTTAACTATATACCATCTATATACTAATAAAATAAACTGACTAATAAAACATATGCTTACTTCTACTATATTCAAATATTTTGAATAAATATACATATTGCTTTCAGTTTAGCAATAAATCGATACCTTTGTTCATACTTATACATTTTTTTTCAGGACAAGATGTGAAGTGATTTACAAACGATTAATATACATAATGTGAAACGTGAGTGCGATATCTATATGAAACATATACGAACGCATCATCCAATATATTTATTTACGGTTCGTATCATTGGACGCCCACGTGATTTGTTTAACCTGGTTTAAAACCGGTAAAGTTCAGTGACGACTTCTCACAAGATGGAGGCACTAATCGCGAACAACTGGCTGAACAACCTATGGAGTGAGATAGAAATAGAGAGAGATAGAACGCGAACACAATTGTGCCCAATACCCATTCCTCTACATGATTGTACCACGACCAAAAGTCTCAAGATCAACATCTAGCTATAGAACAGATCTCATTAAAGAAAAAATAAAACAAACTTTTAAGAATAAAAACAATTTATCAAATAGATAGAGAGTTTTTTATGAAAAAGGAGTATGTTCAAGATGATTGCTTTTATATCATGTCCAAGCTATGATATGTAGTTTTAACTGTGGCAATAAAGGTAAATTACTATTATCGAACATTATCCAAATTAAAACTGCTTTTGTTACATTAATATAGAATTTCTTTTTAATTTAAGAATATTTACCATTACAATAAATATTCTTCTATATATTTATTTTATTTTATTCTTAAGACTTTATGGTGACTTAGTTTAATCATATTATTACACGGCTTTACTCCGATAAACAAAAATGATACTTTATGATAAAATTATATATAACAAATATTATTTTTAATAGAAAAAGAAGTAATCATTTTCCAGCAGATAAATATTTTTTATCTTTTGAGAATAATTGCATAGGATTTTAAGAGTTTAAACTATTATATATTGACTATTAAATTATGTCAATTTTATATTGTTTCAAGCTAATTGATAATTTATAGTTTAATATCCTTTTATTTTGATTTTGGTATTTCTTGATATAAATTTTTATAAATGTTTATTAATTTTATTCTAATACATTTTGTACAGAATTATATACAATTATGTAAAGCTTTTTATATTTCATATTTAAATGTTTCTGAACTATTGGAATCTCAAATCATTATATTATTTTACTATTTAAATGTATAAGAAGTATAAATTGTTGAATTGGAGATTGTTCTGAATATAAATTAAAGACAATTATTAAGTTAATAATTAAATACAGATAAGGTATTCAGTGTTTTATGTTGGATAATAATAGAGACTACAATATGAAGAAGTAATTAAAATATAAATTATTCTAATATATTTACAATAATGCATTTCAATATTAAATTAATTAATTAAATTAAGTAATGTATTAATTGTTATTACTTGCATTATTTATTAAAAATAGAGTTAAATAAAAAAATTAAATAGCTTTTTTTATTTAGTAGCTTTAATACTTTTATTCCGTGTATATTACTACTTTTAAACATTTCATAGATGGTTATTAAATATACATTTTTACAAGATTTAATTTGCTTATTTTAAGGTAATATTACTAAAATTATAACCACATACTCAATATACAGTTACATTATAGTAGACCCAAGCTGGGGAAAGTATTGCCCTCTGTGTTAAAGTAGTCCAACTATAGGTAAATGTAAAGTGACACAGGAGTTGTTCTAGCATCTTCAGAAAAAACTAATTAAGGAAAATTAGTTCTTTCTTAATTCTATATTATTTTTATACAATGAAATATAAATTACTTAGTCAATATGTCTTAAGTCAATTTTATCAAACATTTTACTTGCATGCATGTAGTAGCACCAGGTTAATGTGAATACTATTAATATAAATAGGTAACATTCAAATAGTAACTAAAGTATAAATAAATTATACTCGAATAATACATTGCTATTGTTTATTTATTTCAGATATTGTAGTACAAATTTTAAGCAATGGATTCTAGTGAGAATATTGAAAATAAAATTTTAGATACTTCTACTAAAATGGAGGTTTTGGATTCAAGCCTTCAAGATGATAGTAAAAGTGAAAAACAATTAGAAGAAAACAGTTCTCAAAATAAAGTAACTGAACAAAATAATACAAGTGAGGAAGTGGACAGTATAAATAAAGAAACAAATAAATTAGAAAACGAGACCGTAGAATCCAAAAATATAAATAGTGTTGAAATCAATACTTTACAAAGTGACTCTAATGGTATAGAAGTAGAAAAGAAGAATGGTGATGATAAAACACTCCAGCTTCTTAATTCATTCAATGGAACAGAAAATTCATCATTAGATACGTCATCTGCATCTGTGGTATCAGCATCAGAAGTTACTGAAACTAAAGAAGGGAAAAGAAAACGTAAAAGTCCAAGGTAAGTTTATTGAATACACTTTTATATTTATCATTCATACACGCTGAAGTGTAAATATTGTTTTATTTATTTTCATTTATTTTAAATATAGTAATTTTAAAGTTAATATTTAATTACAATAATGAATCTAGTACAAAGCAAATATTATATAAGATTTAAAGATTTGGTAGTATTAATTTTTCATTTGTATCAATTTTTCAACATATGTTTTAGATTTGTAAGAATTACAGAATTCATACATATTTTTGCTTTAAGATTTAAAGGTTTTTATTTAGAATTTGCAAAAAAATGTATTTACTTCACATGTTTATAATTTTTTTTTCTATCTTTTTACTCTAATTAAATACTATAGAGAATCAATGGATATAAAACATTACTCCCTTATAACATTACACTCTTTACTATAAGTTTAGTTGTATCTTACTTTTTATTATAAATAAATAATTTTTTAATTTCCAATGAGTAAATTAAATGTGTGTGGTGTGCCTGTGTACGCGCGTGAATACGCCTGTGTGTGTTGGTGTGTTGGTGCGTGCGCGCGCGCGCGCGCGCGTGTGTGTGTGTGTGTGCGTGTGTGTATGTGGGGAGATGTGAATTTGGGTTTGGGTTTGAATATATACTAACAGTATATGTTTGATTAAAACTTTTTAATAATGTAGTTCACCACTGTTGAGCCCATCTACAGAACAAAATGATAGCAGTGAAATCAAGCGTAAAAAGTTGGATAACAAAAAAGATAAATTTTGCTGGCGTTGTCATAAAGTTGTAGTAAAGTCACTGGAAGCTCAATGTAGTGCATGTCCAAGATCCTGGCATCGGAGGTGCATGGGTGGAGCACCTCCCTTATTTATCACTGACTGGCAATGTGGTGAATGTACTGGCCCTTTACAAGCAGAAAATGCAGAGACACGTACTCAAATTATGCCAGAATTGACTGTTGACCAACTATGCATGATGTTGAAACATGTTGTGGAGAGAATGAGAGATCAACATGGGGTATGTTAAAAAACTTTGGGTTTTGATTTTTGTTTTTAATATTTTCATAATATTGATTATTATTTATTATTTAGAATATTTACGAATATATTAATCATAATTAAGTTAATATACAAGTATGAATATTTTCCAATATTATAGTTCTTATAATTTAGAAAATATATTAAAAAAAAAATTAAATATACAAATAATACAAATATAGAGGAGTGTAACAAATACTTCAATGTTTTAACTAGATTTTACTCAAAATTTTGAAGATTTCAACTATTAATTTCTGTTTTTGGCTCATTTTAAAAATATATGTTTCCGATTTCGATATATATTCCCAATTAGTGCAATTCATCGTTTTTTAAACAATTTTTGTATCATACTTATGTACATTGTATGTACAAGTAGTTATTATAAAAATCATAGGCAAATATCCTAGTCTACAGTTAGTAAAATATGTAGAGTTGGTACAAACTATGAAAAACTAATACAAATGATAATTTTTGATATTTATTTCGTAAATTACAAAAAATTTTAGAAAAAATCAATTAAACAATTATAGATCATATATAAATAAATTTTACTGTGGTTCTATTCAGTTCATCTTAATAAATTACATTAAATATTTAAATATATAATAAAAATCAATTCATAGAAAATAAATGTGTAACTAACATATGAGAAAATCCAAAAACATTTTAACTTTAAAGAACAAAGTTTTTTTATATTATAAGTACAAAACTAAACAATTTGTTTTTATTTAAGAAAAATCTCAGAAAATCATAATAATTTAATGAAACTAATTTTGTTCGATTTCTAAAAAGAGGATAAAAGATGTAATAAAAAAGTGGTAATTATTTGACGGTCGAGTAAAAGTCACAATAAATAATCAAATTCTAACAACTTGTTTTTGTTCATTTAACAAAATTAGTATATTACCAATAGTTAATTACGAATATCATTCCAAAAATGGGCAATAAGAACAATTTTATTAATGAAAGCCATGATTACTTTTGAATGAATGTTGGAAAATCGTTAAAGTTTTAAAAAATGTTTCAAACAAAAACTGAAAATTGCATTAAATACAGCTTTTACTTTCTATTCTTTCTTTTTCGAGGAAATGGGCTTAAATTCAGAAATAAAAGCGATCTTTGCAACTATTATTTGCACTTATTTTTCTTGGAAAATATTGCTTATAGAGAAAAAATTTATAGAATAGGAAAGATACATATTAATGTAGTCTAATTTTTTTTTTAAAAATTGTTTAAGATTTTCAATATTTTCTAAGATAAATGTAAACAATCGTGATTTTTATATCAATTTTTCATGGTTTTCATTATTAAATTCTCCATGTCGCAATTTTTCCGTATGATATTTGTAATCAGTTACTCAAAACACACGTGTAACGCACGTATACTTACGCTACACAGACACACACAGATACAATTTTGTATTTTATTATACATTTAGCCTAAAATTTATAAGTCTTTTAAAATCCAAAAATACAAACCCATCGCAGAATGAATGTTACAACCAAAGTAGTATTATTTAACTGAACTTATTTAAATATAAAAAGATATAACAATCCTTATGGATTTCTGTAACAGAAAGATTTAATGAAAAACATCTATTAATAAATATATATATATATATATATATATATATATATATATATATATATATATATATATATATTGAATAAAAACATTTTATTTTGTTGCGATTTACAGTTTTGCTAAAAAGAATCATTTTTAAAATTATTTTATATTTTTATATAATTTTTATGGTTATTATTTTCAAAATTAATTAATGTTTCTTTACTTCCTACTATCACTTTCATAAGCATTGTGTCAAAATTTGTAAATAATAAATCTTTATTCAGGATATTTATTCCCGGTTTTTTGATTATATTTTTCAATCATTATGTTGGTTAATTTTAAAAAATTTAAGTAAATTTCATATAATTAATCGTCTAAAGTATCTACATTAAATATATTTCGTTAAATATATTCCGATTTCAAAAGTGTGCTTAAAAATTTTAAGTTTTTTAAATGTAAAAGTTAAGTTTTCGCGAATTGCTTCATATATAGTTAAATATACCATATTGGTGAGACATATCTTATCGAAAATATAGCTTGTAAAGATAAAATGTATAGAATCAAAAAGATGTATATGAGACTTATGGTTTGTGTCTGATATGTTCTCTAACATTTTTCATATTTCTCAGATAAATTTTCCATGGTTATCACATTATTAATAATTTAATAATAATAATAATAATAATTTAATAATCAAATTTCCAAAATATAACAATCTAATAAGAATATGTTATAATACAGACGTGTTAAACATTTAATTGTTTTATATGTTTGAATTCCTTTTCCAAAATATCTCACTTTTAGAAAAAAATTTATGGAACAAACAATGACGAATTTTGAATTTTTTAATATTTTTTTGAGATTAATGTTAAAAATCAGTTGTATAATTTTCACCATAAAATTATAACTTTTGAGTGTTTTTCTTGTGTGGTTTGTATCAAAATACATCACGCGAAATTTTTCTAGAAAGTTTCTGCGAAATTTTATGCAATTTTTAAAAATTTCGAAAATGTTTCACTGGAATATTTCTGAAATCTATGTGACAGAGAATCTGACTAAATATTGCTATGTAATTTTTCTAAAACTATTCGTCAAAAAGTTTCTGAGTTATTTTAATGCAAAGTTTTTGGAATATTTCTATATCCGTCTCAGAAAATTTGTAAAAATACTTGATGTATAAAACGTTTTTAATAGATTTCATTAAAGAGTTTCAGACTTATTTTAATGGAATTTTTCTGAAATATTTCTATTATCTATGTAAGAGAACCTGCGAAAAAAATTTATAAAAGACTTTTGAAAGATTTCGTTGAAAGAGGTTCGGAATTATTTTATAATTATTAAAAAGTTTCTTACAATATTTCTATGTCCGTAGAAAAAACATTTTGAAAAATATTTTATTTATTAATAAAACGTTATAGAAACTTTTTAATGAAAGATTTATTGTAAAATATAGCACGAAAACTTTTTTGCGATAGTTTATAATGATTGTCTATATTTATTTTATTCGAATTGACTCGAGTTGAACTTTGAACATTATTATATATGTTATCAGAAATGGAACATTTAAACATTAACACAAACGGCTGAGACATTCGCATGCAATATGACTATTATAAAGAGCTCTTCATCGGACTTAAATATATACGAATTACTTACTGAAATATAATTCTTAGCGAATTACATATAAATGTCATTCTTATAAACCAAAATTGCATTCATAAGCAGTTGTCTAATGTCGCCAAGCGTCACGTGTATCTTTTGTAATTGTACATTGTACCACTAGTGAGTAAAATAGGCGCTTTTCGATGCGTTTCTGCCCGAATGCAGCGAAGGCGTCAATTTATCTAAGTCTGAAAACGTCTTTGCTCTTGTGTGGCATGCTATTTTCCCATAACGAAGAGAGCTTTCTTGGAGCTTTTTTGAAGAGGGCACGAAAAAAAATTGGAAATTACTAACTGTAAATAAATCCAAATTCTTTTTCTGTATATTATTCTGACAAAATATATATTAAGAAATCTTGTGTACAGAGAGTAACCATACACCGTGATTCCGAAAAGGCTCGACAGCCTAAGAAAATGAACTAAGTCAGAATGTTCTAAGTTAAATTTCATTTAACTAAGAAGATAAAAGGACGTAAATTTTTTACTCTAACGCAGTTAAAAATGCGATTACAAGTTACAGAATGGTTTATATTACATAGTCACGATGACATTCGCGATGACATTCGGTTCTATGTGATCCTCTCTTTCTGACACTTTCAAAGCTCCACCTGCCCTATTTCAAAAAAACATTTTTACATTATATAAAACAAAATTTATCCTTTAATGAATGTTATGCGTCAGAATGAGACGATCGTATGGGATCGAATGTTATGAAGATTCGTCGTCTTCCATGTGACTATAATATAGACTTGTAAAATATTTCGAAAATTATTATCGTATTTTAACCTACATCTGATTAAAAATTCTTACCCATCTTAACGATGTTAAATCAGGTTGAATTATACAACCTGTGACTGGCAAATTGACATACGCCCTGGCGCATCTCACTTAATTAGGCTGGTGAGTCTTTTCGAAAACACGGTGCATATCGGTCCAGTGCTCGCTCATATATATAGATTATGCCATAATAAAATGAAATCCATTAGACTTAAAAAAAATATAATATTAGTTTGTTTTTGCAGTTTATTTTATACTGTTTAACTCGTAATATTAAATAATCATGAATTTCTGCTGTATCTTGCATGAATAATATTTAAACTTAATAACAAAATTTCATGAAGTTAGCAATAAATGCTAAATCCAATCGAACTAAATTTAATTGTTCTAAATAGTGCATTTTCATATAAGTGTGGAAATTGATTATTTACCTTGTGAGACAGTTTACTTCCGAACGAAGCGAGGGAGGTAAATCGCTCAAAGTAAAACTCAATTTAAACACTAGTACTAGACTATGTGTTTCACCATGAGAGCCGAAAAATCATGTTAAAGTTGTAATTTTGCGGTTAAAGTGGTGAAAAATAATATCAGGCCGAGGTAATTTTTTTATATAAATAATTTTTTATATTATCAAATTCTTTTTCACTAATTAGATTTAAAATAACATTAAAATTAAAATATTTGGAATGAATATATTAATATTTAAGGATAGAGATGAGGTGGGACTGTAGGGGATGCAGGAGGCGGAACTCTCACATGCATTAAACAAAATAGAAAACAAAAATTTTATTTATATTATATTGTTAAAAAAAATCTAAAAAATATTTTTAATATATAATATAACAAAATTAAAAAATTAAAACTAAATTATTAAAAATGAAGAAACTATATGTAAAAAAATTTTTAACTTAAAAAACTTAAAAAAAATTTTATACAATATGTCAAAGAAAAGATAATCTTAATTTGACGACGTTTGGGGTAATAATACGCCATTCGACTGCAACCTGCCGCATCTCGACTTTTTTCACATCTTGAATTAGGTTTCAAAATCTTTAAAAAATTATATCCTATTTGAAATTTAGTATAACAATTATTATAATGTTTGTTAAGTATTAAAAATGATCTGTATCATTTTTTCAAAATTAGTTTTATTTTTTAATTCAAGTTTTTATGCTATTAAAATATTTTTTTAATTTATTTTAAGGTTGTATTGTAAATAGACTTATAATCTTCGGTTAATTATTATTATTATTTCTTTATATAGGTGGGGGCTCTTCTTCCCAATCCCTGGCCAGGGCTCCGCCCAGTACATCCCTACTTCCCCGCTATACATCTCTCCTTAACATACTTTATCAATTTGAAATTACGAAGTACTCATTTAATTTAATTTTATAAGATTGAATTGAAACCGATAATATTATATTTTTTTCAAATCCAACACATTATACATTTTATGGTAAGGCAAATTATTCTGGAGCAAGAGCAGTACATACCTTTAGGTTTGTTGTAGCATAACTAATACAAGGAAAAATTTTAACATTTTTTCATTCCGCGATTTCTAATTTTTTGCGCACCTTTTTGAAGCAATTAAAGTGCCCTCGTATGGGAAAACCTACTACTTCTGACTTTCAGTGAGATTTTCTACTAAGGTTGAATTTTATAAACTGAACTTAAATCGAACTATTTTAATAAATGGTCAAAAATATTTAGAACCAATTTTTGAAAAAGTATCCCAAATTATTTAATGTAATGTTTCGAATAGAAAGGTTTCTTCTAAATTTATAAATTTATTTCTATAAGTTATTTTTTTAATAACTTTCAGAAAGCTTTTTGAAATTTTGGAGAAATTATTAAACCCGAAACCTTTGTAAAATATCCTGAATTTTTTTAAACTTTTGCAAACTTTCAATGAAATTTTTCTATTATGAGTATTTTTCTAAAATATTTCCTAAAAATATTTTATGTGATGTATACAAGTTTTCTTTTATATTAAGAAAATATTTCTATAAATTATTTTTTAAGATTGGGTATCACGAGTTCCAAAACTTATTCCCAAACGAATTTTTGTTAAATATAAAAAATATAACAGTATAAATAATAACATAAATATTCGAATCAAACTGATCAATAATGTAATTATAAATAAATTAATACAAACAGATTAAGGAAAATACAAATTTTCTTTTAAAAAATTCCAACAAAATTTGCAAAGTGATAAAATAAGGAAGTTTTACAATATATATTATTATTTAGTAACCCTTCATGATATAAATACGTTTCAGTTTACAGTGAATATATATGATTCACAAGCTAATGAGGAAGAAAACTCAAACTTTGAATGCCCATCTGTTTACATCTGTCTAGAATTTGTATATAGTACTAACATATGTAACATATTGAGATCAAATTGTTTATATAAAGTACGAATATGAATTTGATTTTTTTGTCATAATTTAAAATTATAAAAAAATTCAATTTTAAAACTCTTTATACTTCGTATGAATCTTAATAAAAATTAAAAATAATTCTAAAACATTTTTATTAGTTACATAGGAACTTACCTTTCTTTTAAAAATAAAAATTAAATACATGTTTTTTTATTTCAAATTTTAAAACTAGATAAATGTCATTTTGTAAAAATCTTACGTTTGGGAAAAATGTCCACTTCGGGAATAAGAGTCTTGAGAATAATGGTTTTGGGATTTGTGGGTCCCTGCCATTTTTTAAATAACATTCAGAAAAGTTTGTAAAATTTTTGAAAAATTATTCATTTAAAACATCTTGTTGAAGTTTCCTAAAAACTTATACAATATTTATGATAAAGCAATTTCATCAATTATTTTGTTAATAATTTTTAGGTTTAAAAAACATTTATAAAAATTACTGGAACTAATATAAAGAAATGTATAATTTTATTAAAAAGGAAGTTATTTAAAATAACTATAACATATGTAAATTCATTGTTTATCAATATCTTGATCAAAATCATATAACTTCTTTTTAAAGTAATATATGTATATTGAAAAAATTAAAGAAAACAGTAACCAAAAAAGTTCCAAACAAAAAATTCTAATATCAAAGAAATGATGAATAATTTTTAACTTTTTATTTTTTTCTTTGTATAGAATTTTTTATTACAGAAATTTTTATAAAATAAAAATTAAATCTATTTTGTATACGCAATAATATACAAGACAGAAAGTATCACTTCGAAAATATTTGTAATAAATGTTTTATATATGTATAAAATAAATTACTTATTTGTAGTCAGCTCCATTTTGGAAAGCAGTAGATTTGAACGAAGTTCCTAATTATCTCGAGTATGTTGTGAAACCAATGGATCTCAGTTTACTTGAATCAAACATCAGTGCCAAAATGTATGGCAGTATAGATGCATTTATGGCTGATGCAAGGTGGATACAACACAATTGTATTGTGTTTAATACATGTAAGTTTATATTATTGAAGGATTTTAGTAAATATTAAATTAGCATTTTTTTTTTTTTGTTATTTTTAACGTCGCTCTATTTATACTTCCAAATATCGGTGCAAATCAGCGACGGAGGTCTACGACGTGTTTGTAAACAATGCACATGTAAATTATTACATCGGTGCCTGTGTCAATCGGCCGAGACCGGGATTCGAACTTGAATCACCAAATTACTTGTCCTTCGCTCTAGCGATCGAGCCATCGTAGGCCTCTAAAATTAGCATATTCATATACTTAGCTTTAAATTTGATATACAATTAATTTAGATATAAATGGAAAAGTTATAATATATTTCATATAAGTTTATGAAACAGAATTTTTATGCATTGTGTATAAAATAGTAAATTGTATTAAGCATATTTTAATTGGACACTTGTTCTGTATTCTGTACATATATAAAGTTTAAATTATAGAATTTCATGGAGTGTCAAATATCAGTAGCTTTAGTAAATATTATAATTAAAGATGAGAATGCTTGATTTAAAATATATATAAAAAATAAAAACGCAATGATCGTTAGGTAGTACGATCTTTCCTCAATATTATTGTGTCATTTTCTAAGAAGTCCTATTAAAATTAATGTATATATGAATAACATAAAATTGTTTTAATTTAATGAGTTTTCATAAGCAAAAAAAAGATCAAACTGTAAGTTCAAATATTGTAAACAGATAAGAAAATCATATATCTACAAATCAAAATATATAATTAAACTCAACAATTAGAAGGAAAAATTACACTAGAAATTACAAATTTATTTGCTTTGTTCAGGACTCCTTTCGAAACTTGAAATATCAGTAATACAAAATCAAGATTTTCCTATGGCTTTTGATAATTATTGGATTTTTATTTTTTTTTTTAGTGTATATCTCCAGTAAAACTAGAGGATCATTAGTACATTTATTAAGCATTAATAATAAATAATAGATTTAAACATTATAGTGATTAATTAAAAAAAAAATATATATATATACGTGGATAGTTTCATATATACAATTTTATAATACTACTGAATTTTTTTGTTTAATTAACAATTTTAACTTTTACATAAATGGATATAAGTAAAAGAATATAATTTGCTATTAATTTTATCAATTCTAAATTTGATTATTTTTTCTACAATTAAATTTAATATCTCCATATTATAAGTACAGATAACAGTGTTTATTTTGTCAGGTTTTACATATGTACAATTTTTTTTTTAGTAAACAAATAAATAATTCAAAGATTACTTTTTAATTGATTAAAATGAAATTTATCAGAAATGTAATAAAGTATGTTGTTATGCTTCAATTTCAAGCTGGTATTATTCTAGCTGTGGATAGAAAAAAATTTTTGAAATAAAAGTTAAAATACAACAAAGTCCAACAATCATAATTTTTCAGTTATTATATATTGAAATTCTGTTAAATTTAAAAGCGTTTGTCTATACTATAATAGCATCACAGACTTCAATTATAATAATACTAATCATAAAAACGTATACCTTGCCAAGCAATTGTGTATTTGAACATTTTGTTTGAAATTTTATTTTTTATAAAAAAGTAGAACAAGTGTACTCTCTTTAATATGCAGTATAATAGAAAAATACGATGATTTCGTAAATTTACGAAATGGATTTGGCTGAAAATCTGTAGGTGGTGGTGTTTATGCAGATACGTCAAAATTGACGAATACGGCAAAACAGATGCTAAAGGTAGCTCGTCAAGAAGTTTCTGAAATTGAAGCTTGCCCAGATTGTTTTGCTCATGGTCGTAATTTGCCTCGACCACTACCTTCGTGGTTCATCGAACCCTGCCGAAGACCACATCCCATTGTTTGGGCAAAACTCAAAGGTTTTCCATTTTGGCCAGCTAAAGCTATGCCAAGGTTAAATGCTCAAGGCTTAGTGGATGTAAGATTTTTCGGGGCACATGATAGAGCATGGGTATCTCCAAAAGATATTTATCTTTATTCTCAAGAGCCTCCCGTTCCATTACCAAAAAAAAAGAAACTTGAAATGGAACTATGTGTTAAAGAAGTAGAAGATCACTCTAAAAAATTGCAAGAAGTTTTTGGTGAATTCAAGTATGTATTTGAAATTTCATTTGAATATTAAAGATTAAATAAAATTCATGTTTTAACACGTATTAATTTAGGTATGCGCCACCAAAAACACAATATGATCCGCATGATCCAATGCAGATACAAATGGAATTACCTAATTTTGATCCTATTTTAAATAAGCGAATTGAAACTAAGAAAATTGAAACGCAAACACCCGTAGATAATAAAGTGTTGTTACCTAAAAATGAAAAACAATCATTGAACTCTAAAAATATTGTGGTAGCATGTACAAATGGCGTGATTGATAGTACTATTGAAAAACGAAAATTAGTGCGAAAAAAGAAGATCGTAGATTTATCAAAAGAATCTGTAAATAAATTGGATCTTAGTGTAGCACCCACCCTTGCAGTTGTTTTAGAAAAAAGTCCCTCTATTATTGTCTCTGATCCTCTTACTATTAATAAAAATATAAGTAATAACGAACTATCAAAAAATAATAAAATATCTGAAATTAGTACTGTAATAGATGTAAGTAATAATGCCAGTCCTAAGAAAAATGTTACACCTGTGAGAAAAATAAAAAGTGATAGTGTAAAAAAAATAAAATTGGTGAAGGATTTGGACAAAGAAGAATTGAATAAATCTACTGATGGTACTCAAAATACAAATAGAAAAGCAGTCAATGTTGTACATTCATTAGCTCATTCAAATGGTTCACAAGATAATACTAATGTGGTTTTAAAGTCTCCAATCGTAGGACAAAAACCAGTGACTATTTTAGCTACACGAAATATAAAAAAAACAACAAATTTAATTTCCGCAAATGCGAAAATCAATGCGAAAGCTCCACAAACAGAAAATAAATTGGTAAATAAAGTATTAAATAAATCGTTAAACAAAGAGACGACAAAAACTTTAGTGAATGTTGCTCAGAAGAATAATGATCCAATAATAAACAAGCCTATGACAGCAATTCCAATGTCTACAAAGAAGGACCAATCGAAATCAATGTACCTTTTGATGAATACTAATACTTCAGAATCTGCAAAGCATTTTGTCGAGAAGAAGTCTACGTTGAATGCTACCGTTACAGTAATTAAACAAGAACCTAAAGATGATGTTCAACCGAAGGTAGGAATTTATAAGTTTCTTTTATTAATTAATAGAAAAACTTTTGAAAAACAAAAGTCGAAATTTTATTATAGAAATGTATCTATAGATAAACATATATATCTTAGTTATTAATATTTTTATCGGACTTACTTTACTCAGAGATTTATGTTATCAATTTTTAGTTGAAAAATAATATAAAAGATCTTTCCTAGTAAATTAATTATGAAGATGTTTCTTAGTAAATTCAATTATTTAATTTCAACTTTCTATAAAATATGCAAAATTAAAATAAAATTTTTTCGTTATTAGTTAACGATTGCTAGGAAGCCCAGCAAGGCACGTAAATCCTTTCCAAATAAACCTCCAAACTATCCTCAAGTTATGACACCATCGTCGTCGTCATATCCGTTGGCTAAAAGTGTTTCAAGTACCAACGATGTAATGGTCTACATTCCAGCACAGGGTAGTGAACTACATTCAAGCTCATATGAGCTACCACCTCCAGAAGCTGGACCAGTTACAGCTCAGATTCATCACAATTCTAAAGAATTGGCTAACCGAATGGCCCAACTCATCGTGGAAACAATTAAAGAAGCAGCGGAAAGTAATGAAGTCAATGGTGGCAAAACTGCTAACCAAGAGGCAATGATACATTATTTAAAGTTAAGAATGGAGAGAATGAAATGGGAACATCAGCAAAAAATTTCTGAACTTAAACATAATAACGGTAAGCTTATGTTGGCATATTAACGTCGTTTCTTATTAAGAACCGTGTTTCACATCAATTGCTCGGCATTTTTACGACATTTTAATACGACATATTTTTTATAATGCTTACACCTTCCTCAAATCATATACATAATGATTTCGTATACATGGTATAGGTACAATATTAATATTAAGCTAATAATGGGTACACCTAATGCGTACAAGTATGGCATATTATTTTCATTAGATTCCATAAATTCGAACTTTCCAGATGATAGTAGACAAAGTAAATGAAATAACTTGCACTTTAATTTATTTATGGCAAATAAAAGATACGTGGTCTAAATAGCTCAAGATTATTTAAATAAATGAATAATACAAGAGTTGCATACATTTTCTTTCTTGCGAATTTAGTTCTTGTTTTAAATCTTTAATGTATAATCAAATATCTTTAATGTATAATCTTTAAGAATAATCCACAGTTGTTAGATTCTGCTTTCAAGTTATAATAAAAATAAAAAAGCATTTAAGGTAATTATACCTAAACTGCATCTGTCATAGGAAAATTTAATACAAAAATTTAAAAATATGAACTTATTTATAAATTAAAATTTGATTTTATAAAAAAAATAAATTTTCGTAATAAAATTATATAACATAGTCAATTGCAGAAAGAAAATTATAGTAACTGCATTATGTATAGTTGATTAGTTTCCTCTGGTTTTTTTATATTTTGTTTGCATAACCTTCAAAATACATACCAATCCTGAATTACACATCACAGGAGAACATTGTGAAAGAAATTAAGATTTTTGCACAGAAGAGTGACAAAAGCACAAATACTAGAAATAAGTTATAAAAATACATCAAGCTCTTGTGTCTTGTACTCGTATGTTTGAGATTCATTAATTTTATTAAAGGATCCTGCCAAATGAAAGTCGTTATGAAAAATTAGGTTTTGGTAAAAATCGTTGAAACTGGACTATACTTTTGAAAATCTTTTTAAAAAAATTATTCACAAGAGTAAGTGAATTTTAAAATTAAATTTCAAAATTTTAAAAAGTATATGTATTTTAAATCTATAAGTGTACAATATAAGAGAAAAATAAGACTATATTGGACTTTACTTAGTTTAACTGACAAAGTTTTGACTTTCTCAGCGATGAGTAAACATATAAAAAGATTTCTAATAACAATTTAATCGATAATATACAAATTATATTTTTTCATGCTTGATGTAACTGGTTGCAATGTCCAATGTTTATAATAATAAGAATATAAAGCAACTGAATTTTAAATATTGCAACAAGTCTTTCTTATAACTCTTTTTTTGGATAAAATTGTTACTGGAGATGAAAAAATAGATTTATTACCTACTATTACTATAGTTCCACGCGTAAAAAATTTTGTGTCAAGCTCGGCAAATCGAGATTATTATACCTAAAGCAAGAAATTCATGCAAACAAGGTAATTCTTCGCAATTGTGGGATCAGAAGGATTCCAATAGAAGGGGAATTCTGTTACTCAGTTACAGTCCCAACCTTATTTCTTATTATAATTACCATTTGTTTCGATCGATGCAGAACGCGCTCACAGGAGCACACTTCTTGTCATCTGAAGGTATCAATAATTGGCTTAATTCATTCCTGGCTTTAGAAGATGAAATTTTTTTAGGTGGAATCCACAAATTGTCTGAATTGCTGACAGAGGACATAACTAATGATGGTCAATATTTTAAATAATGTATGTTTCAATTTACAGATCTAATAAATTTAAGTCTATGCCCCAAACAGTTAGTCATTGTAATTTTTATTATCATAAATTTTATTAGAATCAATGACATAACTTTTTTAACCTTTAGTATCACGCAATGAAAATATTTAATTATACTATTCAAACAGACATTTTTTCTACAAATTTTTTTACAATGTATTTAATAATAAAGTACACAAAAAGATTTTAATGAAAATTATTGATTCATTTGAACTATTTATTATATATTATGATTTCAACATATATAATAATTAGTATAATAATTGTCAGCAAAGAATAATCTAACTACGCCTTTCATTAAAACGTTTCGCATCTGTAAAAACGATGTTTCGAGCCGCTACGATTTCTCTCTAGGGACTAGAAAAAAGAATCCTTGAAGAGAATTCGGAGCTTACAGATGCTGAAAGTTTGAATGAAGAGTGCAATTAGATTGTCCTTCAATGACAATTTTAGATATTATAGAGGCGATGGTAAATAAGGGCAGGCTGGCTACTATTATAACTATATTAATTTATAAAGACTGTACGACCGATAACAATATTTATTAGTTCGTTTAAAATATTGCACTTACTATTATTGATAATTTTTTTAACAATTCTTTTTAGAATAATTTTTGTATTAGAAGCTAGGACTAGAACTTTTGTTCAAACACTAAAGTTCATGGATCATATAAAATAATATTGGAAAATATAAATAAAAGTGTATACAGCTACCAGTAGTTACTGAGGTTTAGAAGGCACCTAACCGATTAAGTGAGTTACAAAAAAAATGAATTCTTGTATGATCAGCGTTGTAATTAATATTTTCCGTCATCTTTTTAATTCTGAACGATATTTGGTAGCGCAATATTAAACATAATTAAGGACTATAGCAGTAAACTGAATAAATATGCGCGCATCGCTACGCTATTAAATAAAACACATAGTTATATCTATATGTATGGGATTGTGGCTTTGAGAAATAAAGATTATGCTAGCACACGACGAGCAAACAATATTTTTTACAATATTTAATTTTATTTCGTAAATTAATAATCAACGAATCAACGTTATTAAAATTGGAAAATAAAACTTGAAAAAAATTATTTTAGGAAACTTTTCATTGAAATGTTACCGTTTCGTTTCATAATACGAGTTACGAGCGAAACATTCTCAAAAGAAACAGTGTTAAACGCGGAAATAAATAATTATTATATCTTGATAAAAAACCAACCTCTCAGCCTCAAAATTTATTTGAGTAAACGTATAAATCTTACTGTATACCAAATTTCATAATTTTCTCATGGTTTATTTTATTTGGTATTGGTTACGTACCTCATTCTTAAACTACACAAAAGTTCTATATTAATATTGCTGCCTGATACAGGCGTCCTTTAGTGTTCTGTACCTGTCAGCACAGTGTTCGGTTGTGTTCAGTAGCTGTATTTAGTATATTTTTTAGTTTTTACCATATCTCATAAATGGTATCAGATAATAATATCGAGATTAATATAATTAAATTTGATAATTTTGAATTATCAGATGATGGTTACGAGCCTGGAATTTGGATCTCGATTTGGATACTTATTATTCGTACAAAAAATTAAAAACCGTACTGAATGTCCAAAGTTAAACTCCTATCCTACACTAATCTCTGCTTGAACGTAAATGGGACACACCCAGTGTATAATGAAAATACGTAAACAAATTCAAATTGGCACCTTGATTTAAAAAATATAAATTTTAAAATAAATAAATCAGAAATACAGTAGAAAATCAGAGCAATAGTGTTGTGTTATAGTTTTTAAGTCAATAAATTGTTTTCGAATTATCCTCGACATTTGATGTTTGACTGTTGACTGTTGACAGGTCTACAACGGTTATTTTATTATAATCAATGTAACATACCAAAAAACACTTAAAAAAACTTTCGCGCGCTATCTAAGTCATTGATAGTTTTTATTTAAGCTTGGGTATAAGATAAGTCGTACCTGGTTATGCTGTATGACCCTGCATGGCTGACTAGATAAAATGGATTTAAATGACTCAATTTTAGCGGATTTTTACAATTAATATTTAATTAAATAATCAATATAAAATTTTATTTTTGTTATTTCATAATACTTTGATATTATTTATCAAGAAAAAGTCCAATGGTTTTATTTATCACTCGTCTAAAAAAAATTATAGAACAGAAAATAATATGATCATTTACATATTACTTTCAGAATTAGTACTTCGAGAAATGAGAGCAAATATGGAAGTGGAGCGTTATCGAGCTTTACAAGATGCCCGTCGAGAAGCTGAAATTGATAAATTACGTTGCATCGAGGAAACAAAACGTAAACAGTGGTGTGTTGTTTGCGGACGAGAATCCATGTTCTACTGTTGTTGGAATACATCTTATTGCGATTATCCTTGTCAACAGAAACATTGGCTCGGACACGTTGCCAATTGTTCCCAGAATACTCAATCTCAACAACAACAACAACCACAACAAAAAGGGAGTTCGACATCCCAACCACAACTTACTGAATTAAAAAGTCAGCAACAAGTGATGCCCAAGCTAGTGAAAAATAGACCACATCAATCAACAGTTTTGAGGAGGACCTAAAGAGTACGTGTAAGTCCGAAAAAAGTTCGGAACTTATTAAAAACCTTCTACGTGTAAGTCTGAACAAAGGCCGATTAAATGTAAATTTCGCTTTTACTTTTTCCTTTATAAGGACTATATTAGGCCTATTGTTTTTGTTTTCATTTTTTTTGGACTATTGTACTTTGGTAGCTTTTAATTAAAACACTGGCGTTTTAATTAATATCCTTGTTTTTGTAAATTTCTACATGTTATTGTTTTATGTGAAATAATTAATTATTTGCGATGTATGGAAGATATTCTTATATTAAAATTAGTAAATTGAAAAATATACTGTTACAGATAATTCATATTGATGAAAAGAATAAATTTAATATTAATGATATTTAGAACATTCCAAATAATTTTTCTAGCATTTTCTTAATTAAGAAATACAATGTAGATTTTATTAATACATCTTAGGTGATAAGCAATATAGTGCAATTAAAAAGTTGCAAAAATATAAAAATCATTTAACTTATAAATTACAATATTAAGTTTTAAACTTTACTGTACAACAGCTGAAATATGTATTTACTTTATACATAATGTGTTAAATCTATAAGGACGTTTGTTTCCAAAAGATTATATATAAAATGCAGTAAAAAGAATTTTTTTTAAAGTACATAAAACTCATTTCTGATATTACTTGTTATTACCTATTTCTCAGCATATATATTTATTAATATAAACTATGGTTTCATTAAACTGAGCAAGTACAAAAATTGAACCTTCTCTATACAAGTTTTCAACCATTTAGCTACTTAAGAATAGTAAATTATAGGATTATAAATAGAGAAATAACAAATTAAATTGTGGGTTATAAAATTTTTCTTGGCTTAACATTTTAATTGTTTCAGAATCGTAATACCTGTAAGGAAATTCAAGCATTGACAACAGACTGTATAAAAATGTCGACTTTGAAGCCACAACTTTTTTCGTTATAACATCACTTCAAGTTTATTATACTTTAGTCAATTTCTTTAAATGTACAGTATAGTTAATACGTAACGTAATAAATTTTGTATTAAAGAATTATTGCAACTACTTTGCAATAATTTATTCATAATTTTTTGTTAAAAATAAAATTTATGAATTCATTTATTCTCTAAAATGTGATTGTATTTGTAAAGAAAGAAAAATAAATTTTTTTTATGTACGCGTTTTATTTATTTTCATATTACAAATTTATTATTTAGCCCTTTTGCTCTTAATTTTCCTCAAGTAAAACTCGAGTTCTTTACCCTCAAGGATATATCCATCCGATCTTCCACATTGGCCAGGTCTGCTGGAAACGCAAGCTGGAAGAAATAATTATCAACAATTTTAAATGGAAAATAATATAGTTATTCCAAAAATGCATTTCATTCAAGGTTAAGGAAGTTCTATTTAAAATGAGAAAATTGTTTAAAGATATCTAAAATTTGAAATATTCTATTAATAACCACAAGTGGTTATTTACAGTACTAAAAAAATTGTCATTGTCATAATAAACTCTCTATATAATAAATTAAGTTATAAGCTCTCTTATGGTAGAAAGTGTGATGTTTAAATTAAACAAATATGTAAAAGGTAAGAAAAAATATTGCTATCTAATAGTCGTTTTCAATTAAACATAAATTAGATCGTATCACATATATTGAAAAATGGACAGCTGAAACGGATGTGTATATTGGTGCATTTAAACAATTATGCAAGTACTATAAAAAATTCTCACTATTTTTACAGATATGAAAATATTAACAATAAATCAAATTCACTAGTTTTATAACTGTAATAAATATAGAAACAATTTTTGATTTAATATTTAGTATTTTCAGTAGATTATTATATTATTAAGATTTTAGATTTTAGTTGTGTACAGTCAAAATAGAACTTCCTTAAATTTTTTTTTTTAGAATATTCAAAAAGAATCTATGGAAATTGTAAATACCTAATACTCTCCCAGTTGCAAATTGATCTTCCAAAGCTTGTTCAACCTTTGCAAATCTTTGTCTTGCCTTGTATTTAGCTTGTGTTTTTTTTGATCTTTTCTTATTTAAAACTTCCTCTTCTGCTTCAGTCTGTTAAAAATATAAAAAAAAATTTAATATTTTTTCTTAATTCAAGTATCTGTTTTAATTTAAAAAAATTATCAGTTAGAATTTGTCCACAAAACATTCAGAGTAGGTAAGAGAAAATAATCATCATTTTTTGTATATATTGTTATAATATAATACAAACAATTATACGTACAGAAATTCTAGTTCGTATTGTTTTTTCTTACAAGGTACCGTACAGTACAAATATACAGTACACAAAATATATATTTCAATAAAATAATTTAATAATTAAAAAATATATTTAGTCAAATTTGTAAGTGTAAAATAATTATTTTTTTAAATATTCACTATGTAAGAAGATTTTGATAAGTCCTTAAAATAATTTGCCCAAGGATAATTTTTTCTCTCCAAATTTTTAATATCATATTTTATTAAATGATCTATAAACCATTAATGTAAAAATTTTAAAAGAATTAAAGGAAAAAAATCGTCAGAATTCTAATTAAAAACAAAGCAATCTACTTTACCAATTGATACTACTCTAATCAATTTAACTTTTTTACACAATCTATTAAAAATTATATATTGTATATATAACATCTTAAATATATTAAAAAATATTTTCAATAGAGAAGTTAAAATAAAATAATTATTAAAATACTTACCAATTTGGCTCCACGTTTACGTCCAAGGGGAAGAGCATAATGTGATTCGTACCATTGTCTGAAAGGAGTTGCATCGACAGTCACAATAGCATTTTTAACCAAAGTTTTGGTTCTCACCAACTCATTATTTGATGCATTATAAACAACATCAATAATACGAGTTGTATGCGCTCTTCCTTCTGATCCCCAAGCAAAGTTACCAGTATCTAAACGCAAAGCTCTATATTTCTTGTTTCCTCCTCTGGTACGTACCTTTTAAACAAGAATAAAAATATTAATATTTTTAAATCCAAGTAAAAGAAACTTTATTTCTTAATAGACATTTTCAGAACGCTGTGGGAAAAATCAGCATGGCTATAAGTGCAGATATAAATCATCATTTCCAAACTAAATTTTAATTACGAAATTATAGATCAAAATTTAGGTAATAAATATATACAACGTTAATAATAACATATTCAATTAATTTATGATTAACTTATTCAGAAACTTACAGTGTGAATACGTCGAGGTCCAAGTTTAGTATTTGCTGCTGGCCGACCTAATTCAAACTTCCTTTTTTTTCGTAGTGGCTTCCTTTTGCCACCAGTGGCTCGTCTTTTATGCCAATGATCACGAGAGATACCTAAAAATAAAAATATAAATGTTTGATTGGAATTTCTAGCAATATTATTACTCCAAAAAAATTTTTAACTCTTGTATTCTCTAAGTGCATCAACAAAAAATCTCTTTACACATTGTTAAATATTCTCAAAATATCACTAAGGTATATAACACTTACAATTTTTAACAATCAAATAGCAGTAAACAATTTGAAATTAATATAATGTTCACCTCTGGATGGTGATACATTTAACCAATAAATTAGTACATGTACTTGAAAAAAATAATATTTATAATTGTAAACTTACGAAGGAACGTTAGTACTATTATATTAATAACAAATATTGTTATAAAATGTTACTATGTCACAGATTATAAAGGATATTAAAATACACATCTGAAAACTTATAACTTACCCATCGTGGCAAAAACGCAAAAGGAGTAGCGCAACTACACAAACAAATTATTTGATCTAGATGTTGCTTCAAATCTTCCAAACATTTTGGACAAAATTTCAGTCATTGACTACAGTGCCATCTTTAGTTAAAACAGAGAACATAAAACTATGCATCCATATTGGCAAAGAAAACATCCACCGTACGTACGAGGGCGCCACTGAATGAAAACACAAAGTGCCGCCACGAGTTTTACAGATAATACCGAGGATCTGTTCCGAAAGGTCTCCAGTAAATTGCCTATGAAGGTATAGACAGAAATAAGAATAAAGGCCCTTATTATTTAACTTTCCCCTTTTTCCGCGCTTCCTGCATACCCCCACTCTCTTTTCTTCAAATCGTGCATTTGAACGTGCAATCTCACAGGGTGTTGCCGCCTTGCGGCCAATTCTGTCCCAAAGTTCTGCCGTCTAATTTGACACGATTTTAGCGGAGCAGGCGGAGTTTTCACTCCTTCTCTACTCACCTTAACGTTGCTGATAAGTAGATATGGCAATGCTGGAGTGCATTTTCCTATATTCTACATGTAAATGTCACGAGCGATTATGAAACTGCAAGTTTTCCGCCGTTGAAGTAATAAGAGGAAATAAACAGTCAGATACGGTATTTTGACTTACTGGGATATCATTCCGTTGAGTTTGCATGTGTTTACATATTTAAATTTAAATAAAAGTTTTTTTTAAGAAGATGTAGGAGTACCCCACATGCCAAGTCTGCCAAAAGAGGGCAGCTTGTTACCTTAGTGAAGAGTGCTGCATACCCCGATCGAAGTGCCACGCGAACTACTAGAACGGAAGTAAATTTACTTCTACGTCTCATTCCTTCAATTTTGATTCTAGAAAGTTAAAAAAAATTTGTATAAATCTTTAGACGTGCCTACAAGTGGAGAAACTTTCTTAGAATTAATAACATTTCTCTAAGTAGGTTAAAAAAAATAATGAAATTTCGTACAAATTTGTTTTCTGTTCCACGCGGTATTAGTGCTTTTAAAGAAAATAATTATTTTAAATTGTAGATGTCATTTACATACATAATTCGAGTATCGCCACTTCTAGGACAAAATAATAAATCAAATAAAATTTGTTTAACTGTTCTACGTATTTTATAAACGAAATGAGACGTCGAAGTAAATTTCTAATGTACGAAAACCCCTGCAACTGATAAGCACTATTTCTGTAGATAAAAGAGAGAGAAATTTAGTCTTGGCATATTCGAAGAGATCGCGCAACAAGCAGCAGTCAGTAACCAGACATATATTATCAAAGTAAAAAGAAACCTGATGCTTATTGTAATATTTTAAATTTATATTTCACGTATGTAATTATAAAAGAAAATTAAACGATACAACTAAGTATGTCTAGATAATATTTTACACTATACATTTTACTATAGTTTTTACATATAAAAGAGATTTTATTTTTCAAAAGAACATCAAGCGTGCAAGTTCACAATCATTTATATATAAGCACACAATATACAGTGGTCCATGAGTGAGTCGAGCATCTTTGCATGTGCTTTCTTATCTATGTATCATTTATTAGCTCTAGTACGTCTGAGTGAGACAGAAAACGAAGATGTTTACTAGATCTGGTTTTATTGCTTTTACTCTCTGCTCCAACAAATTCGACTTATTATATGCACTATATTTGTGTCGTACAGGCCCTTGGCTAAAGGTGCTATATATATATGCTCAGCTTCTATATAAAGTCACAAAGGATACCGTAAACATCTTGTTACAATCGGTAACCCTGGGACAAAATGCACTACGAGTCATTCCTCTATATAGGTGTATACATACGGGAATATAAAAACCCATGTGATACCCCCTATAAAGGTTTCAAATCGAATTTTAATAGTTTTCATAATAGACAATCGAGTACAATTACATCTATGCGACTAGGTGGAGCCCAAAATGTATACTTAATAATTAATTTTATTTATTAAATAGATTATTTAATTTCATAAAATTAAATGAATATAAAAATGTTATAATTTATTTTTGTTATACGCATATTTGTTTAAATATTTTGCTTTTTACATTTAACAGAATTATTTATATTTATAAATTAATTATATATATATATATATATATATATATATATATGTATATATATATATATATATATATATATATATATAATTATATATAATACGCACTAAATAATTAAATAATTATATATTAATTTGTAAAATTCATAAATATAAATAATTCTAATTCATAATTAATAAAGAAAACTGATTATTAAGTGTACATTTTGGACTCCACTCGTCCTTTATAAGTAATTATACTCGATTGCACATTATAAAAACTATTAAAATTCGATTGAAACCTTCTTTAAAAAATCTTTTATTTAAATTCAAATGCGTAATACACACACAAATGTTTACACTAAACTTGCTTATACACATACATGTATATGGACGCAACCAGCTGTTCATATATTCGTTCATATATTCGTTCATTATAAATCCATAACATATTTCAAAAAAGAAAAAATGCGATACAATTGTTTTTTACATTTTAATTAAACATAATGTAATAAAAAAAAGAAATTAAAAAAAAATTTTCAAAGAAATGAATTTCTCTTAATAATTGTAATACAATAACTTCTATATCAATGGTAAATGACTGTTTTTCATTACATTTAATTTTAATTAATTTTGTCTAATATTTATGATTGTTCACTATTTTCATAGGATAAGATAAATTAAATCTTAGAATATAATTAGCTGAAGATGCATGAATACAATGAAAGTTTAAATTAGTAGTACAAATTCTTTTTTTTTTTTTTATGTTATTTAACGTCGCTCTATTTATGCTTCCAAATACCAGTATTAATCAGCGACGGAGGTCTACGATGTGTTTGTAAACAAAGCACATGTAAATTATTACAGCGGTGCTTGTGTCAATCGGCCGAAACCGGGATTTGAACTCGGATCACCAAGTTACTAGTCCTTCGCTCTAGCGATCGAGCCATCGTAGGCCTTTACAAATTCTTTTAAACGTGAAATCCTTTATAACAATATCCCTTATTAATACTCTTTCGATGAAATCCAAAATTTGAAAATTACAATTAATACAGTTAGGGAAGGATAAAACCCGATTGTTCCAAATACAACTGTATTATAATCTAATATAATTATAGTAATAATGTTAGGAATGATAATGTAAATGTTACAAATACAATTTTATTTAAAAATAATATAATTATAATGGCGATCAAATAACGCTAAATTACTTCATTATATAATGAATGATATATAGATTTTTTGTAAGGAATATATAATTTATTAAAGTTTTTGCAATAAAGCTCAGTATAATTTGTATAGCCTCAAATTACTAAAACTGCCATGGGTATTAATCGCGTAGAGTTAACCATTTGTGCACGATGCGAATAAGGTCACAAAAATATTGCTTGGATTATATACAGTAGAGTGAAGAGTATAAAAAATACATCGAGAAATTTTCTTGAATAATATCATAAAGAAAATTTATGATGAAAATTTTGGATGTATTTTTTGTATTTTATTGCAAAAACTTTAATAAATTATATTGGGTGTACAAGTAAGTTTCCAGCGTTTGTCAAAAGATAGCGTCATCAGTGAATCCCGGGCAGAAATGTCAGATTTTATGTATTATATTCGTAGATTGTGTATCTGTTAACAACTTTGCAGCATTATATGTGAGCTTTTGTTTCGGTGTCATTTACTTTATCGAGTAAAATCATGGCGAGTTTCCCACCAAATAAAGGTCATTTCCGGGAAGTGCGGATTCTATTCTTTAATATGAGGAAAATTGCGGCTGAGACCTATCGTTTACTTTCGAAAACTTATGGGGCGAAACGTATTGGTGAATGGACGCGTCGCGAGTAGTTCAAACGGTTCAAAGGTGGTGATTGTGAAGTTAAAGACAAGGATCGCTCGAGAAAGCCGAAAAGTTTTGAAGACGAGGAATTAGACGTTTTGTTGGATAAGGATCTGTGTCAGATTCAAAAAGAACTCGCTGCATCATTGGGAGTCAGGCAACAAGCCGTTTCAACGGACACGAATAAACTTTTTTCTGTATAATATATAACTCGTTATTATAATTTCTAATATAAATATTTTGCAGATTAGAATAAAGAATATAAATATATTAGAAATTTCATAAGTGAAAGCTGGTAACAACCGCCAAACCAGTGAGATTTGTAACTATTCTCTATCAATTGATTCATTCAAACATGCAGGGAAAGTATTATGATTTTCTATAAATTTATATTCATATTAATGGGCAACTATAGGCTTATCTACTAATATGCTATCAAAGTTCATTTATAAAAATTATGTGTGTCTTCTGAAACTTCGGTACCTATATTAATATTAACTATTTATCACCGACCTATTGTCAACTTAAATATAATATCCGATACTAGCGATGGAGAGGAGTATTAAAAAAATTCTGGACAACGGCACTACTGGAGTACACGAAAGCATTGCTTACATTAGTGAGGTTTTGAAGTATTTTACAAATTTCTTGAAAAAAATGGAAAATTACCGAAATATATCAAAATGAAACATAAGAAGTGTTATAGCAGAGTTAAGACTGTCAAAAAGCATTCTAGAGTTCTTTCCGCATTATCTAAAAGATTTTACAATCGGAGGTGGCAGCAAAAACTTCACTGGAATATTAATACTAATCTAAGTTTTCATTGTATGTCTCAACCTGAAGCTGCTAAAATTTATTTTGTGATATTGAAATGTTTGACGATCATAACAAATGGACCAAAATAAAAAAATTAAATGTGATAAGAAAACAACCATTTACGACTACAATGATAGTTTTGTTTCTAAACAAAACAAAAATCTAACAATTATCAAAGGAAATAAATTTACTTTAAAAATTTTTTTTTGTTAATTTATTTCTTATTACATTATATATTTAATTACAATTTAAAGAAAACAATTATATCACATTCATTCTGTATGTTCTGTTTCCACTCTCCTTCTTACATTCGTGTATAGAGCGAACTTTATACTATGGCCGCCATAATGGTTAGTTCTGCTCTTCATTGCTAATAGTGCATATTATATTTAAACTACCATAGACTTATATATTATACGGCGCGCTCTGGGAACAAAGTTGAAACCTAAACCAGAATGTATAGAAGATGATCGTGTCAAAATCGTGTCATATTACACGGCAGGACATCGGGACAGAATTGGGCACAAGGCGGCGACACCCTGTGAGGTTGCTTTTTCAAATGCACGTATTTGAAGAAAAGAGCGTGGGGGATATGCAGTGAGAGTGGAGGTAGGAGAAGTTAAGTCTCTGTTCCCCTACTTCTGCTACTTTTCTTCCCCTTACCTGTCTTCGCTTTTGCTTTCTCTCTCTATAGTACGCAGAATCATCGAGGGATTTCCAAGATAGCCACGTCTATCGGACAAATCTAAACTACTACCCCCGGCTAATTTTTGATAAGTTTTTCATATGTAAAGTGAGTTTTCACTCCTTTTCTTTACTCTCCATATCAGAATGAGAGAGCACTACAGAGTTGTGTTGTCTCTCTCTTAAAAACGAGAAAGTAGGGAGAAAAGGAAAGTAGTGGAACCATAGCAGTAGAAATATACGCAGCAGAAATATACATTTCACCTATACTCCAAATCATTGTTATTTTTGAACTGCATTCCAACTTTTTCCTGGAGCAAGAGAGGAAGCACGATTCCAGACCTATCTCTGTCCTTCAATATCTCTGACTTCAGAAAGTCCGTTTAAGCGTGCTCCTTACGGCGTTCGCAGCGCTACGATGAACTACTAAAACAGAAACAAATGTACTTTTTCAGTTTTTGTCGTCATTTCGCATTATTTAGAGAGAAAAAACATTTTAAAAAATTCTTCAGATTATTGTACAAGTGGGAAAACAGAGATATGAATTAATCTATTTTTCTAAATTAGAAAAAACCAGTTCAAAAAGTTTTGTCTTACGAATCGTCTGCTGCACGCAGTTTAATGTGTTTCAGATCTTACAAAGAAAACATTTATTGTGAATTCTATGTACTTGTTGAGCATCTAATTCGAGTTTTCTCACTTGTAGAATAAAATGATTAACCAAATAAAATTTGTTTTATCGCTCTACATGCCACATATTTTGAGAAATCAGAAAAAGTAAATTACTTTCACAATGTAACCATAAATCCAATAAATAACTATAGTTGTAGGCAAGACAGACAAAAATATAGTTGCTGCGTTTTGAAAGAGATGGAGCAGCAAACCACGCTCAATATTGTATGAATTCAATCAACTAAAGGGGGCCCTGTGCTTTAAATTTTTACTAATATTTTAACAATTTTATGTATATACAAGATTAAAAACTGTTATGAATAAATATATGTAATTATATTCATTTACTTTATATGTTTTAGTATAAGTTTTAGAAAAAAAGCTATATTATTCTACAGTTTCAGACGATCATATATGCGTACTGCATCTATTAGCGGTCGATATATTGGACGAAAGTACGTTCGTATCGTGGTTTCTTATTACAGGATCGAATTTCATTGACTTGCTCTGTCGCGAGTAGTTGCGAGTAAAATGTAGTTGAAAGATCAAGCATACGTTACCAGTATGGGCATACGGCATTTTTATCATTTTTAGTTAATTTTCTGATAATCAATGTTAATATTCATAGAGTAACTTTTTAACTGATACATATTACTAATATACACACACGCGCGCGCGCGCGCTTTTTCTTTTTCGGCTCTTACCGAACTCTCTTGCTTTTCTTATGTAATACAACACCAAGTAAACAGTACATCAAAGTTCATCTATAAGATTGTGTGGACGATAAGAACGAGAGTCGAAGAGAACTGGAGAGAGCTAAAGAAAACCAGAGAACGTAAAATCTTATTATATGTTTTTAGGTAATTTTTAGATATTCGCGATATAATATTTAATTATTCTTTCTTGAGATAAATATTTGTTAATAAATTTTATTGCGCGCAGGTGAGGACTTTTTCATAATAATTTAATTTTTTTTATTTAAATTCTATATTATCTTGGAAAATAATCTTCAGATTAAAAAATGAATTTTGGCTCTCACGGAGTTTTCCCCGTCTGTCATCTACTTTCAAAGTAGTTCTCTTCTTTCCTTTACAAATAAAAGGTACGTTGTTTATAGATGATAACAATCAAAATTATAATATAAATTAATAGATAAATATTGTGTCTGGTGGGAATGCACCACACTGTCTTGTTTAAACCGATTATTATTATGCAAGTGGTAGAAAGTATCAATGACTATTGTTTATTGCTTAGTTTGTGATTGAAAACTTATTAAAATAGCTTTTTAACATTTTATGAAGAAATTCCAAAAATCTGTTTTTAAACCAAGTATGTGACATTTTTATAATGAAGCATAGATTGTAATTGAACTGTCCATTATAGGATAAAAAATGACTAAAAAATGTGTAATGAAATAGAAAATCAAAAAAGTGATTGTTGTTCGCTTGTTATCATCTATAAACAACGTAATACGTATTTGCAAAGGGAAGAAGAGAACCACTTTGAAAACAGAAGAGAGATGGGGAAAGCTCTGTGAGAGCCAAAAAGAAGCGTCCAGTGAGAGCCGAAAAGCACATAACTTTTTGGTGTTTGAAATATGTAATTCTTATGAAAAATTAAATTATAAATCGAAAGTTACTCTTTTCATTTTTTTAATTTGAATATTATTTTCCAAGATAATATAGTATTTAAAGAAAAAAAATTAAAATTTTATGAAAAAGTCAATTTTAATCAAACTTCCCGCGGCCTTCACCTACACGCAATAGAATTTATTAAAAAATATTTATCTCAAGAAAAAACAATTAGATATTATATCGCGAATATCTAAAAATTACCTAAAAATATATAATGAGATTGGACGTTCTCTGGTTTTCTTTAGCTCTCTCCAGTTCTCTTCGACTGTCGTTCTTATCGCCCACCCAATCTTATAGATGAACTTTGATGTACTGTTTACTTGGCGTTGTATTACAGAAGAGAAAGAGAGCTCGGCGAAAGCCAAAAGAGAACTTTTTGAGAACTTGACTCTCAATCGTATGAGTAGCCCCTCATTTATAAATGTATAAATATATGAATTGCATTTATTCGGCATTGTAAATGGCTTTCGATTTATAGGTATGAAACGATGTTTGCACAAAAATTAGCAAAGAAATAACAATTATAATCAGCAAAATATCTTTAGAAGTATTAAAAATAAGGAAATAATATAAATATCAAGTTTTGATATTTTAGGGGATATTTTATTTATTACACTTATTGAAAACATAATGCATTCCATTAATAATTATTATTAAATTAATAATAATATTAAATAAAATTAAATCGTATAATATTGTATCAAGACGATATGGTAGT
Organism: Sycobia sp. Sy_11; assembly: GCA_018907035.1. Taxonomy (NCBI): domain Eukaryota; kingdom Metazoa; phylum Arthropoda; class Insecta; order Hymenoptera; family Epichrysomallidae; genus Sycobia; species Sycobia sp. Sy_11. Next base: position 200,532 of record JACCIC010000073.1, on the reverse strand, counting down.
AGTATTAAATTAAAATTTTATAAAAGAAAAATAATCCCGATAAAAAATTATTTATTCAATTTAATAAGATTTAATTTAAATACATAAATTTATTCTCCTTTGATATATTTATTTATACAAAAATCTGGATATCTAATCAGCATTTTTAACACTCATTCCATACGGTTTAAATTAATTTTGATTGATTTTTGATTATAGAAAAACCCCAATTAATTTACATTACGATGATTGGAAAATTAATTTTTTTGAACCTCTATTAATTTTGAATAATATATATATAGATATAATTGTACAATTTCATGATTTTCATTTCTTTGAAGAATACGTTGAAAACTATTTTTTTACCTAATCGGTTCTCAAAGCGTCAATCCGAATGTTACGCTCTGATTCGCAGTCTAAAGCCTTAGCCACTAATGTACTATATATTGTTCGTGATATAGCTAAACTTCCTTCTGAATCATTGGCAACAATAATTGTTAATCTTATAAGCTTCAATGTTATGCTGTCTTTTAACTTTTTCTATCAATTCGTTTCGGGTATTACAATTCTATTTTTTGAACAAATATTTAAACAACTGACTTTTCGAATAATTTTATTGATTATTATTATAAAATTTTTTAAATAATAATACAGATATATACTCAGTCGTTCATTAGAAATGCCACACAAAAAACTTGTGGCACAAAGAATTTAATCACGGAACATGAAGGATTCGTATCGTTTGTTTTCAACAGAATATATGAAATAAATATTGTAGATTTTACTAATGTTTGTAAAATTTTTCTACTTTTACTATTACACATACTTTATTTATAGCACATTTTTGTAATGGAAATTGTATATCCCGATGCTAAGTGATAAATAAGAAAAATTATTTTTTTTACTGCGATAAGATTACTGGTTTATATTCAAATTTTATAAGATTCGAATAGATATTCTAAATTCTAAATATTCTTACAGAATTTTTTTTAGAAGTTAATGAGCTAGTATATAACATATATATATATATATATATATATATATATATATATATATATATATATACACGGGAAATGGAAAACGGGCACAAGGTAGCAATAAGGAAAAAAACACTATAAAACTATATATAAAAGCTATATTTATTTGCTCGTCCCGAAATCACGTTGATCTTCGCTCGTTCGTAGTTGGTCCAATTCTGCCTCTACCTCTCGCCGAGGCTTACACATTAGTTCGGGACGCATACCTTCCGCCCCTCTCATTCTTGAACAATCGCATCCACTTAATCCGTGGGTTTCCCCAATATTAGTGATGCAAGTTCCAACCTGCTCACTCTCTTCCACTTGCTCTGTCCTTAATCGCAGCTATACATACGCACCCACATTCGGCCTTTCCTAACACACTGGCTACCCTCAGCCACATTCATTCTCCCAGTTTTATTATTATCAAAATGAAAATTACTTACATATTTGCAGAGTGGTATGCGGCTCAACATTAATCCAATAATTCTAACTACCACGGCAATCCAATACATATAAAAATATATACACATAGCCGAAAGTCAATTTTATTTTACAATAGTAATAATCACCATTGCAAAATCTTAACAACACTTATTTTACACATACGTTCTACACTTCATGTGTCCATACCAAAAAACCCAAACACAATATGCACACAATCCACAAAACTGACACTTGCACGATTAATCAGTCATCACTGGTATCCTGCTGCTCTTGACCGATGGAGCCTTCTTTGCTCCGCAAATCTTCCTCGTAGTCATCTCGAAAACCTCTCTAGGGCTTCATGAATTCCGCGGCAGTGGTTGTCTCATTCGGTTCGTCGCAATTTCCTTCCTTCTTAACCGCATAACGGTCGTGTAGATCGCATCGCGTAATGCAGTATGGACCAAGGAACTTGATGGTCAGTTTTAACCCCAGTTTGCTGCGTTCGTTTGATTGCTACCAGATCGCCGACTCGGTATTTGGTTGCAGGCTTGCGTCGTCGGTTGTAACCTCGCCTGTTCTCTTCTTGGATCTTATGTATTCACTCTCTGGCGACACTACGTGCCTTCTCCCGATTTGCTTGAAAGAGCTCCACGACTTCTCCGTCGATCTGTTCAAGCAAATGTAAATCCTCTGGAGTTCTCAGCCCTGTGCCAAACATCAATTGAAAAGGGCTAGTACTGATTGCTCTATGAAATGTGCCATTAATCGCACGTTGCACGCGACTAACGTACTTGTACCACTTCATTGGCTCCTCTATTCCCAACTTTGACATAACGCTGGCTACGACGGAATTCAGTCTTTCGACCTGACCGTTTCCTCTGGGTACTTCCGCTGTTGTGGTAAGGTGTTGAATTTCCTCTGCCTGGCAATACTTGTTGAACTCACGTGAGGTGAATGTGGTACCCCGATGCGTTATGACACGCTGTGGATTCCCGAAATGCTGCTGTAACATTTTCATTTTATCTAGCACTTCCGCAGTGCCCGTAGACTTAGTGGAAAAAATCCACGCGTACTTAGTAAAAGCGTCTACTATTACTAGCAGATGTTTATACGCCTTCCTTGTCGACGTTACAAGCCCTATATGGTCCAGGTGCAGAGTATGCAGTGGTGCGTCGCCTTTTGGAATCAGATCCAATAATCCCTCCGCCCTTCCCGCCTTACGTGCTCCTAAAATGCACTGAAGACAATTCCTTATGAATTTGTCGACTTGACTCTCCATGCCAGAAATAAAGTATTCTCGACGAAGAATTTCCATGGCCTTTTTTATGCCAAAATGACCAATCTCCTGCTCATATAATAGATAGGGTGCAGCTCCTGATCATCCGGATTTTTCTGCAGGAGGATAGCCTTCGAGGCATCGGTGTGCATTTCAGTCGCTCGATCTTGCCTATAAAGTTGCAATACTGGTGCTTCCACAAGCACTTTTTTCAAACATATAAAGGCGTTCCGCTGCTCGTCTCCGAAAGAGAAGTGATCCTGCTCCTGTTTTCTTAGCATGTCGCTCAGCGGCTTAGCTATTCTTGTGTACGAGTCGACAAATTTTCGGAAATAGCTCGCCAGCCCCAAAAACCGCTGCAACTGATTTGCTGTTCGTGGCTCGCCATAGTTGATTAAGGCTTCGGTACTCTCAGCTGATGGCCTAATTTTCCCGTCCTCCACGATGTGGCCCAAAAACTGTATTTTTGTTTGCAGTAACTGGCACTTCTTCCAGCTGACCTGCAAGCCATATCTTAATGCTACGTCTAAGAGCAAACGAAAATTCTCAAAGGCTCCGTCCCACGTTACCCCTTTTACTACACAATTGTCCACATTATCATGATTTTATCTTTAATTAACTGCGAAAAAATATACCTTATAAAACGCGTAAATACCGCTGGTGATGTCGCAAGGCTAAAAGGGACGACTGTAAATTCATACTGCCCTTCATGCGTAACGAATGACGTGTATTTGCGACTTCCTTCTATAACCCGGACGTGGAAAAAGCCGTCTTTCAAATCTATAGTTGAGAAGATCTTTGCCTCCGCCAAATCATCTAAAACGTCCTCTATTAGGGACATGGGCGTGGGTTCTTTGATTATAACCTTATTCAATGCTTTATAATCAACACATAACGGCGGACTGCCATCTTTTTTCCTCGCTATCACGATAGGACTCGTAAAATCAGAAAAACTGGACGCAACTATACCTTCATCGATCCATTTTTGCACCTGCCTCTCGGTCTCTCCCTTCTACATAGGTGAAAGTCTCCTGACCCGTTGATATATCGGAGTCTCATCCTTGAGAATGATCGACATCTCAACGGGCACCTGTTCTATTGCATTCGGCTTATATTGCTGAAATAGAGACTGTACTTTCTCGCGAAAAGTTGGGTGCACTGCGTTTATAACTAATTGCACATCGTCCTTTAGCTCGTCACTTACTAATTGTACATAATCACTCCCAACTAAAGGCTCGACAATCGCTCGATCCGGTTCGAGAATAACGCGAGCCAAGTCTCTCAACGGATCGTCAATAAGCACACGTCCATCTAAAGCTTCAACCGGCACTATCGCATACTTGAGCCTATATTCCGCGCCGTCCAGGTCCGTTAATAGACTTACACGTCCTTGCGGTCGAATCACCATACCACCGAACCCTTTTAACGTACCCAAGTACGCTTCCACCACGGTTTGACGCTTGGCCGTACACTGAAGCACGTTCACTTTAGCACCTGGATCGATCATACCATCGACATGAACACCTTCGATCAGCATTTTCTTATGACTCCGGCTACGTCCCGCCGGTCCTTGAACTAAGTTTATTGATATCGGCACACTCGATGGGGAAACTGTGCCGGATCTTCCCTACGTGCAGTCCCTGACTATGTACCCGGGCTTCCGGCACTTATAAAATGCGCCTACCGCTGATCTTTCCTGGCAATCTCGAGCTATATGCCCGGTCTGCCCGCAGCTGTAACACTTCGTAACATCGCGATTCGTAATCCATTTGACGTCCTTCGTTTCTCTCGAACGGGGTATCTCCCTTTTGTTTCGATCGTTCGGATTATCCATTCGGATCATCCACAATAAACCTTAGTGCCAGTCCGTCTGTTACGTTGCCTTGATGAGCCAGGTGCCTCATTCGAAACAGATACTACAAAAGTGTCTCCTCAAATTCTGGCTTTGCCTTTCGAAGGGATTCTAACACCTTATATTTATCCATCTGGTGGGCGAAAGTACGCAGAAGCTCCTTCCTCAGGAGCTGCCATGTTCCTATGTTAAGCTGCGTTCTGAACCAATCTTCCACAGCTTCTGTTAGTGCTCGTTTTTCAGCGAAGTACATCTCATACCCTGTCCATTTGCTAATGGCTGCCAGTTCCTCTATCTTCTTCACCCACATCACAGCTGGCAGAGCCTCATCCTGGCCCGAGAATTTTACAAGGGTCTTAGCTTCTTCATGGAAAGAAACTCGAGGACGCGAGCTATTCTTCCTTTGCAGTACCTGAGCGAGCTGGTGCATCCAGAATGGCTCGCCTGCTGCGGGATCCCCGCCGACGGACGGAGCCGTAGATTGACAGGCCGTAGCTCCACCTCACAGACCACGATAAACAGCGACCGTAGGTCTGTCAGCGCTCCCAATCTATTCTGTGTAGATAACTGATCCTGCGCTGCACGAACTTCCTCTTTTCGTTGAACATCCGCCGCTTCCATGGCTTGATGTTGTTGTCGCGCAGCTTCGTCTCGACACGGCACTCGCTTGCTTAGCTGTTGCGCTGTTAAATTTCCGTGCAATAATTGTTGCATCTGCCCCTGCAAAGCCTGTATGCTCACTTCAAGCCGTCTATAGGCCTCCTGCGACCGCGCCACTTCCTCTTGTGCTCGTGTGGCTTCCTCGCGTAACCGCGTGATCTCAGCCTGCGCGCTCTCCAGTTCATCACGGACTTGTACGTCCTCTTCGTCAATATTCATGGTGTCCGATCTGCTTACACAAAATCTCTTGGCTCGACTCTCGCGCCTTGCAGTACGCAACTTTTGTTGCAGTAACACTGAACTTTTAACTGATCGCGCCGGTTGCACACGCGTAGGTATTTCTCCACGAGCCTCTTTATCGCTCTGCTTCGTTCTTTTCACTCCGTCAAAAGCTGAGAATTGGCCGTCCAGCATGCGTTTCTTCGTGCACTCACCGACGTGATATTGTTCACCGCTTTCCTGCTCCTTAGCCGAATGGCAACACGGTCGTGCACCTTACCTTCACTGCGTAGACTACGTAACCGTAACGACATCTTCGTTACATGTATCGCTCAAGCAGCTTCGTCTTGCTGTCGCCGTAAAACTGCCACCTGCAGTATCTATCTCCGTTTTGTGCGTCTAACTCTTCGACGCACAGGTATCTTGTAGCGCGTCCAGCTCCTTATTTTCCGATGCGGTCAGCTACCACAACTCATTACGCAGTCTAGAGGTACACGGTAACTTCTTAATGATTCGTCCTTAACTCTAATAGTCCACTTGATCCAATCCCGGCTGAACCTCCAAATTGTGGGAAATGGAAAACGGGCACAAGGTAGCAATAAGGAAAAAACACTATAAAACTATATATAAAAGCTATATTTATTTGCTCGTCCCGAAATCACGTTGATCTTCACACGTTCGCAGCTAGTCCAATTCTGCCTCTACCTCTCACCGAGGCTTACTCATTAGTTCGGACACATACCTTCCGCCCCTCTCATTCTTGAACAATCGCATCCACCCAATCCGTGGGTTTCCCTAATATTAGCGATGTAAGTTCCAACCTGCTCACACTCTTCCACTTGCTGTTCTTAATCGCAACTATAAATACGCACCCATATATATATATATATATATATATATATATATATATATATATAAGAATAAGTTTTAATTATCTTTAGTATATTAGTAATATGTATCGCTTTGAATATTAATATTTGTTATCAAAAAAGTTATTATAAATGACAAAAATGCATTTCAATATTGCCAGATGTACGTACTGGCAACTTATTATCGAACTTTCAGATGCTATATTTTACTCGCAACTACTCGCGACAGAGCAAAGCAATGAAATATGATCCTGAAATAAGAAGCTTTGATAAGGAACGTTCATTCGTGTATAACATCGAGCGTTACATAGACGTAATATATATATATATATATATATATATATATATATATATATATATATACATATGTATGAAAGGGGACTATTCATACAATTTTTATTGTGGATACGTTCCTGAAATGTCGATAGTGCAGAACATTGATTTTAGTTCTGTAACTTGACGCAAAATTTTTCTTTATGAGGCGCATCGATTGATCCGGACTTCCGGCGATTGTGAGGAGCACTCTTAAACACGCAGTCTAGGTCTAATATATATCTATGTAAATTACAGAAGACCAACGCGTGAGATTGCTTGATTGTAGATGTAATTAATTCACTCCAATATAAATCAAACGGAACCCAATCTTCATTCAGACAACTTCAAATATTTATCTAAAATATTTGTCTGAAATAGATTAACAAAGAATAAATCATATAACTTAATTACAGCTTAAAACAAGAGACCATTAAAACATGTGGCTAAGTTCCTTTTATATGCATCCCTATAAACAACAGCATGTATAGTTATAGTTTGCACAAATTGTATTTGAAATTCTGAAAAACATTAATAAATGAATAGTTTTAACTGCAATGTAGCTTAAAAAATAATCAGCTATTTATAAATAGCCAATTTCACAGAAATCCATTTTCACATCATTTAATACATCTAGGACAAATGGCATAGCTAGTGGATTTGTCTAAAAGTGTTAATAAAGGTATAACAAGCAAACAAATAATAGATATTAAAATGAGTACGCACTTGATATAGAATTATAATAAGGAGATGATAAACAAAATATGAGTATTTATATGAGTAGGTTAAAAAATTGTCTCTCGAATTTCATAAAAAAGAATTATCTTGAATCTTCGATGTTTTTAATTGAACGATCTTCTACTATTTATTTTCATAATTCATCATTATTAAAAAAAAAAAACAGGTATGAACTTTCCAGACCCGTTCCATAAAGCTTATAGGTGAATAAATCAAATATTAAACTTAAATATATATCTTCTAAGTCTCTAATAGTAGATAATTATGAAAATAATTTATTTTTTTAATTAGAATTCGTTTGGAATAGATTAATCAAAACTTCAGAAAAAATATGCAAAGGCAATAAATATATGTTGAAAAAATAGCTAAAGTCTAACATAATTTCTTGCAATGCTTCGCGAGAGGTCCTTTATCTCCTGAGGGTATAAGTAGAAATATGTTAGCATTGCGTCAGGAATGGGATGCAGTGTGCACTTTAGGTAAAGATATCATGAAGAATCTTGCTACTATCAGAAGAAATGAAACAAGGGATAGATCTACAACGGTATATATAATATTTATACTACTAGTAGAACAGAAGTCAGAACGATAAGTGGGTCTGTAAGTACATAAGCCATCGCTCGCGAAATACTGTCTTAATTGTGTTAGTGGTTTCTTTATAGATTCTTTATAAAGTGTCTCTTATTTAGTCGATAGAGGTAGTGCAGCCAAAAGTGTTCGCTTCCGGCTCCAATATATCCAGACAATTACAGTTGGATCTGAAACATGTAAGAAGTATTTTGTCATCTCTTTAAAAAACACATACACACGTTTTTTATTATAAAAAATTGTAATAAATTTTTATTTTTTATTATTTTAAAATTATTATTTTTAGATCTTTAGGTCTTCAGAAGAAGTTACGAAAAGATATGGATTTATGTATTATTAAAATATTTAAAGTTGTAATAAATTTTTATCAGTGTGTCGAATATTTTGAAATTTCTCTTATAAATTATTATTCTGCTTGATTTGAAAAAAATTATTATTTTCGACACAAGAGGTAATTACAAAGATCACCTATATTTTTTATCACGAGTTATAGGAGATAGAGAGAGAGACAGAGAGAGAGAGAGAGAGAGAGAGAGATGGAGAGAGGGAATTTGGAAGTTGTTAACTATAGTGAATATGGGTTCCTGGAGCGAGATTAACACCATTGTGAACTGCTGAAAACGATGACTTCACTATTAAACTTCAGTTGGTTTACGGAAATTGATTAAACTATCAAATTAGCTGTAGTAATATTAAGGTAGATCCAACATTGCCGCAAGTATAAACTGTACGCATATGTAAATCAGCGTTACGATCACGAGCAGGTGTAGTCAAACTTGGAGTGGAATTTGACATCCGCATTGAGGCAAGACGCGATTTCGCGTTATATCGTTTATTAAGAGATCGTGTACGAATGAATCATTTACGATCATATGATCGTCCATAATAACGTCGACTTCATATTTTGCTTTCCTAAATATATACGCGTTGGAGTACGGTTAGGCATTCAAAGTTATTATGTACATTTATCTAAATTGGATTTTCCGAATATAAAGTTTTGTCATCAAATAAGTAGGAATATTTATTGTATGGTTGAAAACTATCTCAAAATATAAAATTAAAAAAGTTTTTCCTGAATCGAACACGGTGTTAAGAATAATCGCTAGACAAACCAAAAAATATAAGTTAAACTGAGAACCTTCCTTTTCGAAATTGGTAATAGAAACTCCAATCATTTGTTATAAATAGTTTACGAATGTCTTAAATATCTTCTTTCAGACTTAACAACAAAAATATCATAGTTAAGGTGCATTGCGGATTACTGTTTAAGCTGTGAATTTGTTCATTATATAAAAATACCCCTTCCCTTAATGACCAATAGAAATTTTCTAAATAAAAAGGGGTTACGAGAAGCTAAACTTTGTTAGAAGCAAAGCTAAAAATTTGTAGCATAGCCTAAGTGAAGACCATAATTTAAAAAATAATGCCATGTCTTAATATAAATTATATTTGATTGAACTCACAAAGCTCATGAGTTATAATTCAGCCATTAAATTTTAATTTATAAGAATTATGAAAATCTAACATTTTTATTATTCGATAGGAATATTCCGATGCTAATGAATCAAGATAGATTAGTTTGCCTATTAACATGTAACGAACATAGAATGATGATATTTAAAAACAACTTTTTAAGTTACGGTGTTTGAAATGAAATAACAGCATATATTATCGTTTACGATTTTCCTTTGACTATCCTATGGTGCTCTTAAATTTAAACTGGATATTAAAATGAATTTTTTAAGTTGAAGCCTCCAAACTTTTATACGTGTATGAATATCCCCATGAAGTAGTTACGTCATCTAATACCATGTATTGTATTAAATTAACTAAACGCCTCAATGTAAACTTTTGTTCAATCTTGTGGATTCCAGGCTTCAAAATAAAGATCTTCGTTAAAAAATATTAATTTTGAAATGATTTTAAAAATCATATTTATGCTAATATTTATTAAATGTTTCTTCATTGTTATTTTTATTGCTATCCCTTATACGAGATGATTGTTTACAATATTCATATGTCATATTTTGTAATTTTGAAAATCAATGACTTGAATTGAATGATTTCACTATCATTCACTTCGTATTTATTTATTTAATTTTTAAAATTGATAAAGTTTCGGTTGCTTTAACTTACAATACTTATCAGATTTATTAAGTTATCTATTAGCTATAAAAGTGTATATTTTTTTACAAAAATGTTGGAGATTTGGAAATTATAATAACTTATTATCATTTTAGATGTGCAATTTGAATGTTACATTCTGAAATTTGTTATTATATATGATATCTAATATATATATATATATATATATATATATATATATATATATATATATACCCTGGTAGAAATGCATTCTATTTTTAAGGTATAAACAAGGTATTTTCAAATGAAGATACCTAGTAACAAGGTATATTTGTTCGGTAGTAAGTAGGAAAACATGTAACGTTTTTTACGGTCACTCCGTCCGATTTATAGTTACATTTTTAAAGCTATTTTTTTAGGTATTTAATAGCGATAATAGTTAGTTTGGAGTAAATATATTTTACGTTTCCAATAAAGTTACCTTGAAACTAGGTATGTTATACCTATTGAAACTGAAATTATTTTTAAAAATAGAAAATAGGTTGTTTTTATACCTTTTCATCTAGTTATTCCCTAGTTAATGAGCAATTAATATTTTGGTTATGGAATATCGTGTATGTGCGCGCGCGTGTGTGTGTGGTTATGATTAAACTTTATCTTAAAACAAGGTTAAGCGAGGTATAACATAACCAACGAAGATAGACGGTTATAGAAGCACAAAGCCTATAGGCTAATAGGTAACAAAAAATCGTAGTACCGAGAAATCAGTCAGATGGCAGCACTATGGTCTACAACACATCATTATTATCATTATACAGCACATATCAGCCTGCATCAGCATATGATCCGTCGTTCTTGCGTAAAAGCACAAAAGGTTACAGGGCAGTCAGTAGTTTTTTTCAGTACTCGTATGAATTCATGTCACGTGTATGTATGGAGCAGTGTGTCCTACACACTCGTTAGAATGAATGTATACGTGTTGTCTTTAATATGTATATTAAAAATACAGTATTGTCTTAAATAAAAATCTAATTTGATATAATATTTAATTAAATAAAAAGTAGTTAATGTGGGAGTAAATTTTAATAAGGAGTAAATTTTATTCCTAGTCTGGAAATTGATTATTTACCTTGTGAGACATATCGCACTCCAGCAAAGTGAGAGAGGTAAGTCTCAAGAGGGAAATAATTAATTTTTTCGCTAGTGTTGCACGATACTTTACATCACACATCTAAAAAATCATCCTAAAGTTGTGATTTTGAGGTTGTGCGATGAATTATGTATATTTATTATTTTATGTATATACATTATTATTTTTCTCTTGCATCTAGAACTATTGAAATTTATTTAAATTATTTTAATATTCACAATGAAAATTCTTTTTCAATGTGAATAAATCATTATCAATAGAATATTAAATAAAATGATAAGTATATGGTTACTGATCATTATATCAGATAATACTTTCCTGTTTTTTATACTGCATATAGAACTAAAGTTTATATATATTCATGTATATTAAATACAATAAATACAAATATTTTATTTATATTTATTGTAATTCATCTTACATGTAAAATAAGTCAATTTTATAAAGTATATTCATTTAAAGATATGATGAAACACTTTTTCCAACATCTTTTTAGCATTTTATGGAATCATCATAACAAGCTATTCTGAAGCCATAAATATGACATTTTTTAGCGACATAATAATTAAATTAAAATTTTCAATTACAATAGTCTAAATAATTCTTCACTTTTGATTCTCATCTATAAATTTAATATTTATTGAAGATTATAAATGGCTTTCGATTCTTCGGGGAAAGGTAATGTTGTATTATGCATATTATATTTATATATATTACATATACGAGATTACATATTACATGTACATTATAAATAATAATTTTATTCCACTTGAAAAAAAGAACATTCAACCGTTCGGAATCGAACCTCCGAACCTGTGTTTCATAAGCTAACACATTTTCCACTATGCTACAGATTATACATAAAAATATTGGTAACTATTGTACTAGCATCGGTTCATAATAAATTTAGAAAGAACTATACGGAATTCGTGTTTAAATATTTTGTTCACAATGTGACGCTTTTTTACATGCTTTATAGTTGTCATAATAAATAAAAATCATTAATGAAATCAACAATTCAATAAAAGATGTTGTAGAAACGGTATAACTTACATATTCACAATATATGAATGATAAGATTTTGCTATTTTTCAATATATATGAATGATAATTTAAAATTAAGACCATTTCTAGGTAGCTACTATATATAACTCCCAGGTATAATTACTAACTATTTTCAAATCATTTACAATATCTACAATAAGAAATGATTCTAAATAAAAATTCTAATGAGAAAAAATATAGTCCTTACCTAGTATGAAAAGACTTTTTTTCGGACCTCGTTATAACCCTCGGCAAATCTCTCGATTCGTAAATAAAGTCTTTCCGTACTCGGTAAGAAATGTACTATTCTCTGTGTCTTTATGATTGCCCGAGATATGAATGGACTGAATTTTAGTATTTGCTTTGTAAAACTTTTCAAGTTTATTATACATATTTTTGTATACATTAAAAATGTATACTTTCTGTAAAAGGAATTTAATAATCTTTTCTTTTTAATTTTCAGCAGTTTTATATAATCGATATATTCATCTACACTTTGTTCCTTATTGCCATTCTATAGAAACTGCCTTCGTAAGTCTTTTTGCTCTACCACACTCTAAAATTCTAAATACACTAAATTCCACCAAGTAATGAGAATCCTATGAATAATTTTAATTTCCAGACATTTATAATGAAATATTGGTTTTTATAGGATTAATGAATATTTATACATTAATAGAAAATTTTTGCACAAATTAGTATTGCAATAAGAGGGAATTAGAAATTGAAAATAGTTATTGTCTAGATATTTATTCTTTTCATTCCAATTTGTACGCTGTAATTTAACATTAGCAGATTATTTTATAATTGTTTTTCTTTCTCTTATAAAAAGTAAAAATCGGAAAATGGTCTGACAAGAATGTTTCTCCATGTACTTCAAAATTAATTTTGTGTAAAATATTGCAAGTAGAGAAAATAAGATTTTAATTTGCAAAAATGATTTAATTTGAGAAAATAAGATTTTAATTTTTAAAGAAATTAAGTATAATAAATAAGAAAAAACCTATGATGACCAGAAAAGGAAATATAACTATATTCGAAGTTAATCGAAATGAAGTACGACCCTGCGAAAAGTTGAAGGATTTTACTCGTAAACTGTATTCTCCGTAACAATTAAACTCGCATAACATCGGTATTTCATACACCACGCTAGAGGCAGAATAATAACAGTTCGAACCTGTACCAATTAAGTCAAAATACCTAACAAATTAAGAGAACTATGAAATCTCTAGTTAATTATCATTATTTTTTAACGAAGTTATACATTTCGTGTACTATATAACTAAATATACGTGAAAATGCATTACTATGCAAAATAGACAGTTTAAATTAAAAAACAGAGATTGGAACAAAAACAATATAACTATTTATTCCTCTATATATATATATATATATATATATATATATATATATATATATATATATATATTACATTTATGGGATTACATTATCACATATATTATTATTAGTTATCCATGTATATTACAAATAATAATTTTATTTCATTTGAAAAAAAAATCATTCGATCGACCGGAGTCGAACATACGATCCTGTGTTTCATAAGTTGATGTATTTTCTACTACATACAGATTCTTCATAAACAAGATGGTAACTGATATACTGACATCGGTTTATAATAAATTTTATATGAATTGAGCATCGCGCTTCTTAAGTCGCGTTTAAATATTTTTTTTCCAATGTGATACTTTTTTACATGCTTTATAGTAGTCATCATGAATAAAAATCATTAATAAAACCAACAATTCAATAAAAAGGTTGTAGAAATGATTGGGCCTTTATGTTGACAATGTACAAATGACAATAGTCATATACAAATGACAATAGTAGTCATCATGAATAAAAATCATTAATAAAACCAACAATTCAATAAAAAGGTTGTAGAAATGATTGGGCCTTTATGTTGACAATGTACAAATGACAATAATTTGCTATTTTTTCTTAAAGGTAGATGATATATATATATATATATATATATATATATATATATATATATAAACGGAATGTTCTATTATTATTCAATTACTGTATATGTAATGTTCTATTTACACACACAACTTAAATGAGCGCGCGCGCAGAGTCAACATAAAGTTCAAATCGTTTTTACTACATATTTTAATGGATTGTTGATTTTATGAATGATTTTTATTCATTATGACTACTATAAAGCATTTAAAAAGTATCGCATTGTGAACAAAATATTTAAATGCAACTTAAGAAGCGCGATATTCAATTCGTGTATTTTATTACGAACCCCATAAGAGTACATTAGTTACATAATTGGTATACGTATAATCTGTAGCGTAGTGCATAATGCATTCGCTTGTAAAGTAGAAGGTCGTAGCTGGTCATCGATTCGATTACGGTCGGTTGAATGTTTTTTTTTAAGCAAAATAAAATTATTTTATGATAAACAGGAATAATTCATAATAATATATGTGATAATGTAATCCCGAGATTACATAGAGATTACGCAATATATATATATATATATATATATATATATATATATATATATATATACATAAATAGAGAGAGAGAGAGAGAGAGAGAGAGAGAGAGAGAGAGAGAGAGAGAGAGAGAGAGAGAGAGAAAGTAAATTAAATAATTTAATTAATTGAATAAATTAATTTATTAACATTATATAAATTAATTTAATTATTTAAATTAAATAACCTATGTTGAGAATTATGACCTGCACAACTTATAGGAAACAGTTAACAGTTTTGGATACAATTAATAGTTTGCAATCTATTGATGAAATAGAAAAAAAGGCTTTTCTTTCTATTATGTAATAATTAAACCTGTTCCCGGTTTATTATGATCCCAAAATTTATGCTTTTATTACACGCTTCCTGATCTAGAATTTTATGAAAAAAAAATGGATATTTTAAAAATATTGACGATTCGCACATGTTTTACCTAATTTGCCTGAACTAAAAATCGTAGAAAAAATATAGGAAAATCGTTAGAAATAATAATAATTTTATCCTGAAAAACTTTGAGAAAAAATAATAATAATTATCCAGATTAACTTTGAGCGAATTCTAATGATATTTGAAACAATACGTAATTTTTTTAACTTCATAAAATAAAACTAACCGTTCGCTATTTTTCGGGAATCGATGAAACAACAAAAATGGATCCTTTTTTTTGAGTTTCGGCAATTATAATAAGCACAGAGTTGATGGACAGGCATGATTTATTCTTATATTGGATAAATTTATCAATGACGTATCAGAAATAATATGCTACGAATAATTAAAATAAAATAATTTTCTAAAATATTATGCAAATGCTACAATAGATACTTCACTATACATTAATAATTTAACATACTACTCGCGTTTTTTTATTAACAGCTGATTTAGATGCATTACATGTATATGTATATATATATATATATATATATATATATATATATATATATATCCTGTATATATATATATATATCCTGTATATATGTATCCATATATATGTATCCTTATTAATACATTTTCAAAAGGGATAATACATAATCTTTCGTTTTATATATATATATATATATATATATATATATATATATATATATATATATATATATATATATACGTATTAATAAGGATAATTCCAATTCATTGAAAAATTATTTAATCATACTTAAATTAATAAACTTGAGTGACTGTCATTAATTTTATTTTAATAGACTGTTAAATTTTTCTTGCAAGCTTATGAAAACAAAAATTAATTTAAAAAATTGAAGTTCATTATTTCAAATATTTTTGGATAAAATTTAATATAAAATTTCGGAATGAAAAGCATCAAGGGAAATAAAAAAATTTTCAAAGAATTTGAATTAATGTTAACAACCCATTTTTATCATGGACATGTAGTTTACTATTTACAAAGTAGATATTAATAACAGTGAATATAATACATTCACGTTTTAATAAGTAAATAATTTTTTTTATTCAATATTACTTGGACTATACAGGAGCTGTTTTTGCAGAATTTATTCATTATTAGAATTCCACATCCTGCATATAAATTTCATAAATGGCGGTTATGGCCGGGGAACTGGGGTACTTGTATGAGCGCCACCTGGATTTCGGGGAACATTACTAATTATCAATGTTCCCCAACAGTAGTCACCCGCGTGCCTATGGGCTTTGTGCTTCTATAACCGTCTATCTTCGTTGACATGACCTAGCTAAAAAATTAATATCGTTATTATGCTTTCTTATATAAATTCATTGACTTTAATAATTCTTTCAATTAATTAATTATAAATGTTTATCAAGTTCATTTTGAAAATTTTGAAGTAACTTGAATTATGAAGTACGTTGAGGTTCTATGTACCTTATACATCTACATAAATATACAAAGCATTGACAACACCTTACACATTCATATACAATATATGTTATACTTATGTGAAGTTATAATCGGGCTTATATACTAACCAAGATTATGTTTTACCTCTTGCGGGTATGGCAAATCATCGGATATGCCATATGAATATTCTCCATAAATTCAAGTTACGAATTATAGTTATGAACTCAGCATGATTTTTAATTTATAAAATTTCAAAAATTTCAAATGATATTATTTATTTTATAAATAAATAGGATAGAATTACTAACTAACAACCAATAATCGAAGCCGGTATAGGACGTCAAATAATAGAATTTTTTAATTAATTGCTTCATGCGTAATTTTAGATTTTAAATAATAAAAGGAAAATATTACCAAAACTAATTTATTACGTATAATTTTTAAGATGATAAAATCGAACGACAAGCAGACTTTATTATTACTTTGTAATTTTTTTAAATTATTAGTTTCCATATCTTATGATTTTTCTTTTATTAAATCAACAACATAATGTTATAATATTATATAAATATTAATTGTTAAATAAATTGCTCATTTACTAACCAGAAACCAGGTTAAAAATAACCTAGTTTCTACCTAGTTTCTACCTACTTTTTAACTAGTTTTTAAACCTAGTTTCTACCTTTTTCTTAATTTTATTGACAACGTTCACATTTTGCATTCTAAGATTTACCTTGGTTCTAGCCACAATGATTGATTCTATTTTTACTACCTAGTAACTACTTTCCAGCCTATTAAAAATTTTTAGATTTCTACCAGGGTATATATATATATATATATATATATATATATATATATATATATATATAACAACAACAACAACAACAACAACAACATATGATATATAATAACAAGTTTCACAATGTGATATTCGAATTCTACATCTAAAATGATTATAAGCCGTTATATTTCAAAATTTTGACAAAATTTTTGAAAAATAATTTAGACATTTATATTTAGTATATTATTACTTTGAGGTAAATTGATAACTTGATTTGAATAGTGTCGCTGTCTCTCAATTAGTATTTATTTATTTAATTTTTAAAAATTTATTTCGGTTGTATTAGGATAAGATAAATTAAATCTTAGAATATAATTAGCTGAAGATGCATGAATAAAATGAAAGTTTAAATTAGTAGTACAAATTCTTTTTTTTTTTTATGTGATTTAACGTCGCTCTATTTATGCTTCCAAATATCCGTACTAATCAGCGACGGAGGTCTACGATGTGTTTGTAAGCAAAGCACATGTAAATTATTACAGCGGTGCTTGTGTCAATCGGCCGAGACCGGGATTGAACTTGGGTGACCAAGTTACTAGTCCTTCGCTCTAGCGATCGAGCCATCGTAGGCCTCGATAGCGTTGTAAGCTTGATGCAATAATAGACACTTTTTCTAATCAAAAATTCTTATTGTAGTTTATATATAGTAGAAAAAGAGATATATTAAGTTACGAATGTAAGGTGTAGAAGTATTATTGCACCTATTGTAATTTGTGAACTATCTCCACATAGTTTTATTATGATGTACGTTGGAGCTGTTTTAGAATAAGCCTTATCACACCATACACGTCTTCTTATTGTCTGCGTTTCTGCTGCTTTTCCCAATATTTTTTCAATGTCCTATGTGACAAATATTTTGTAATATTTTGTATAATTTCATATTTGCCCATTGTTTCAAGGTGATGCGAGCATTAAAATTTATAAAGACTCAAAACCAAGAAAAATTCATCTATATTACGAGACGAAATTTAAAATATGAACGTTTTAAAACATTGCGCGAAAATTACCCTGTATAAAATTCGTTCGCACATCATCACAATAAAGCCATACTACCGCTGAAATTTCAGAGGACTCTGAGTTTTAGAATATTGACATATCTATATGTATTGTACATATTATACAAAAAAGATTGCGGAGAAAACACGTAGCCACGTTACGTATATTTTCAATCTTGGCAATGTATTTTATTATTTTTAGGCCAATAATTACTGAATTTTATAAAATTTTGTGAGAAATTATAATTATTGGTGTGATCGATTTAAGAAGACAAATGTTTTTCTCAATATGAAATTCAAATTTAAGAAGTATCTAAACGTAAAATTTACGATATTCGGCATATTTATTAGATTGCTATTCAAAAATCACGCGGTTGTTAGAAAAACTATTAATATATTTAGAAGCCGCTATTTAAGACGATTATATCCTCTATGTAGAATTTTTAATTCCTTATGTTCGTTGGCTAGCGTCAGGAATGCTTTTAAAAACATTGTAATGAAATTATAATAATAAAATCGTTTCTATTAAAATATGTCTTCAATATTTGATGATCCTAGTTCCAATATTTAGTCGTCTCGTTAGTTTTTCTGTCTACTTCGCGAAGAACTATTCGTATACTATTCCTTATTCTATGGCTTCAAAAAAGTTTTTTTTATATTTTCAACAATGAACATTTTTTCAAATATAGGAGCTTCACAATTTTTTGTCGTCGTTATAAAATTTGGCATTTTAATTCTGATGATATTTTTCTCAACTTCACTCGAATTATATTTCTATATCAATTCCTCATAGTTCTATCGAGAAACATAAAAGCAGTAATGTAGGATTGTATATGGTTATATTGTAGCTTAAATTATGAATATTGAACATTCTTTATTTCGAAAATACCTTTAATAGTTAAGAATAAAAAATATGGAAAAACAAATTAAAGCTTCTTAAATAATAAATATTTTTCGTATATGTACGAATTATACAATATCCTTGTATAACCACCTTCGAATTTCATTGCTTCGATTCTCTGTATTATTATTAAAAAGCAATATCAAGTGCATTTTTAACGAATAATATTTCTTTATAGTGAAAATAAAATATAGAATAGAGCAGGAAGAAGCTAACGTCAACTCGAAAGTCAATAAAAAAGCAAAAATGGAATCGGAATATTATATATACGTGTGTATAACGAAATATGTATTCGCATTGAAAGTGGGAGAGAAAAAAGACGAGGTGCAAGCGTGCATTTAACCTTTAGCAGGAGAAAGACAACTTTCCACCAACCCAATAACGCGAAAGAGAGAGGTGTAGTGAGCGAGAGAGAGGGTTGCGGCAGGGAGAGGAGAAAGTGGAAGAGAGGGAGGGAGATAGAGAGGGAGGCGCGGATTAAAGATTCAGGAGTGTATTTGCAGGATTCGCTGCCGCTGCTGCCGCTGGGTTGTGGCTATGCGGAAATCCCGGGGTTGCGGGCGCATATTAGGTGGAAGGCACACGCAGTTAGGCAATAACCGCTGTCAATAGAGAATCGTGCCTCCTTTCTCCCCCCCCCTCTCTCTCTCTCCCTCTCTCTCTCTCTCTCTCTCTCTCTCTCTCTCTCTTTCCCGCTCTAGCTCTTTTCATCACCCTTCCTTCTCCCTCCCGCGCTTGAGTGGGCAAAACGCGTAGCCAGCCCGCCACTCGAAAATGCTACTCGCTAAATTAGGTAGGTTATATGGGCTTCGTTTCATTTGCGAGCAAACTTTAATAAGCCCGCGGAATTGCGTAAAAGAGCAAGGTTTTCGAGACGGACAGGCTATACTGCCGATTTCCCGAGAGAGAGAGAGAGAGAGAGAGAGAGAGAGAGAGAGAGAGAGAGAGAGAACGCGCTGGCGCATTTGGTGTATACTTCCGTTCCACCCACCCGGATTCGAGATTTCCGCTGCCCCTACTCTTCAACCCTCGACGTTCTCTTTCGACTGCACTTGTCCCCGACGGGGCGTTGAGCTCTCTCTCTCTCTCTCTCTCTCTCTCTCTCTCTCTCTCTCTCTCTCTCTACCTAGTCCCCCCTTCACCCTTATAGTTATCTCCCACCGCCTCTTCTACTTTTCGAGGGTCAGCCGCGAATGAAAATTCGTAATTGGAAAGTAATTATCCGAACATTATTATAACGTGGATGCTGGGTAGATAGTATAAAGAATGGTAGGATATTTTGAGGGTTCTACGAGTGTTTCAGAATTGCAGGAGGTCAGTTTTTTATTACATTGCGCATTCGCCTGCGAGGGTATATCGCGTCATACCCAAGCAAGAGTAGTGGGTTTCATTTTGCAACTATATAAAGATAAATTTCGTCGTAAAGCGACGAAATTAATAACAGACTTGACGATTAGCGACGAAAAGTAAATAATCGCAACACTTGCGATTAACAATAGAATTTTTCGTTAATTTCACGGTGAAAAGTAGCACCGTTCCAAGTTACAATTGGCATAATATCGATTAGTCCCAATGAGGGTCTGTTGATTTGCTATCAATGAATTGCACCTGTATTCTTTAATACCTAATTAATGAAAATTAAAAAATACGTATATTGATTGTCTATTAACCAAATATTTTTATCGATTTTACAATTCAATGTTAGTGACAGCCAGACTGTCCTTGTTATAATTATCCCCGTAGACTCTGAAATATAAAATTTTTATGACTATAAATACTCTGAATGAATAATATAAATAATATACTCGCCTTAATGTATATAGTTTTAGAGCTTTATTGTATACATACGAGTTTAGGGCGTAAAATTACGAATCGTGTTAATCTTCTGATGCCAAAATTACGCTAATTGTTCGCATGATATTGCAAAATGTGTTATTCTTCGATGCAAAATTTTGAATGTGCTTGTCTTCTTTGGGACTGATTGAAAGGTGTTATTAGAGTTTGTTTTGGATGTCGATATGCTTGTACGAGATATAATAGTGGGGCGGTAGCGAACGAGAGAGAATGCGAAATTTAATTCTAACGTTGTTTAGTGATTGAAAATTGAGTCTGATTCTACTGAAATGATGCGTTTTTTACTTGAATAGCATTTAGAGTTTAATTTACAATAATTCATAGGGTTGATTGATAAATTATTTATTAGTCTACAAGTATGGTGAATGACTAAAGAGTTCATTTTGATAACTATATATTTTATAAAATATACTATCAATAAATAAAGGTATATTGTATGCATATATACATAGAATGCAGAATTTAGAGAATTAAAACTTCGAAAATTTGAAATAAATTCCAAGGTGAATTAAATGCGCTAGTGTTAGCGAAGTGCAAGTACAGTAGGGGCTAACGTTAAACAGTCGCAAAGTCGCCGGTCGTTAGAATAATTATGAAAAGCGAATAGAAAAATAAAAGGCAAAACTCTATCCCCGACGCCTTTGCAGCATGGATAAAGAGGAGGCGTATAATATAGTATCGCGACGCCTATTTTATATATACATCCATCCCCGAGCGCCATGAATGCTCGAAGGGAAGACTGTCAAAGGAAGTGTGAACAATTTCGAGCATTGTCAAGACTCTGAAAATGTAGATGGCAGTTGGCTGGATAATTATTGGAGGCCGTTTGAATCTGTTTCCTTCATTAGCAGTCTCAGTTCGCCCCGCGAACTCCCTATACATATACGTGTCTCCCGTTCGCGTCACCACCCTCTCACCCCCTCCCCTTCATCCAACGACGTCGCGTTCCTCTTTCTTACTTCCGCGCATTTTGCACACCTACCCCTTCGACACGTTTATATATATATATATATATATATATATATATATATATATATATATATAAATCCCTCTCACCTTCTCCGGCTATCTCTCACCGCGTCCCGTGTCCCGCTCGTTCTCCGTCGCGCGCGCGCGCGCGCTCGCGTTGAATTTTGCGCGGAATTACCCGCCATTATGATAATTGCGCTATTACTGATAATATCAGCGACTCCGAGGTGGAGTGGAGTGCAAGGGGATGAAACCGGTGGGAAATACTCTAAACCCGCTGCACCTCTCTCTTCGCCGTATATATACTGCGATGCGCTTAATCCATTTTCTATTTATGTATACATATAGTGCTTTCGGACTGCGATGTATAGGTGTAAACGAGTTTCCATCGCGCCTCGTTTCTCTCGTTTCTCTGCATATTCCTCGCTCACGCCTCCCGCTATTAATGGGGGGCGCGCACATTGCATGCGAGGTAGACGCGATGAGGCATATCGCTTGGAGACCTCCTATCAGCGAGAGATGTATTTCCCTTTTATATAAATCTCTTTCGGGTGCTCCCTGTGTCCGACGTTTTGCTTTTCATTTTAAACCGTCCAAGAAGTACACATTTCTTTTTCGTGTTCTACAGTAAAACATTTTTTCTTATCAAAACTCCAGTATGTCCTTTTTTTTGTATTTTGTATAATGTATTTTTTGTATAGTTCTAAATTGTTATTAACAACTCTATGTTACTCTATACTAAAGGCAATGTATTGTTATTTTATTGTTATGAAATTTCCAATAACTAAGAAAAACAATGTAATTGCCAAGATAGAATAATTAGAACTTGTTTGCTGGATATTTTATTCTTTTTTCGAATCCGATAATAGAAATAGTGATTTTTGTAAAAAACTTCTATACGATACAGTGTATTCAATATAATTAGAGGAAAGTGTATTAATACGCAAATTTGAAAATACCATAGTTTAGGTGTACGACAGTGGTAGGCTATAAGATTTACAGGACTCATTTCCTTTGATAGAAGCAATTAAATTTATTAAAAAATTATCTTTTTTTTGGCCAAATTGATCGTCTATCTGATAGTCCCTTATTCTTGTTAGTATTAATTTACATGGAATTCAATATCCTACTTGTTAAATATAATTATTAATTTTTTAATTTTACTATTAATAACTCTTGAAATGTTTTACACGAGCTTTCATTGAGTTATTTTCCAATATTTTTTCACATTCCGCTGATTTTGATTTGTCTTTCAAATGGCTGTAACTACTTTTAAATGTGATAACCATTTCCTATATATTTGTTCTGCTAAAATATATTCACTAAGAACTTTTACTAAAATAAAGTGACTATTAGAATTACGCTTGTTCATATTAAAATAATGTAGTAAAATTATAAAAATTTCCTACAAATTCGACGTATTCATGGAAACAAGTGTAGCTACATGTATGTTTTAAAAATAAATATATATTATTAAAATGACACCCATAATGATACTTATTTTATGTACAATATATTATTGTAGGTATAAGTAACTACATACTACTACTTAGTAGTGGCTATATTATATTATAGTAATAGCACCAATGTTTGTTGAACTATATTCATTTTTGACTTGAAGTACCACAGTACAGGATTCATCAATCAAGAGGTTAGTCCCTTCATCATTGTTTATAAATACAGATATAGCTACATTTATATTTACCAATGATATTATTTTCCAAACAGAGTCTCATCATTTATATGATCACATTAAATTTAATTTTGACACTTAGTACTTCTAATAGATTATTCGATTATACCCCAACATTAAATCGGCAAAGTCCGATAACTCAACAACTCTATGATTATTATTAATTTGATTGCTATATTGGATTAATTAAATTTACCTTCTTTGAACTACGTGTTAAACAGATTTTAAATAACAAATTACAGTATAATGGAGAAGTACGCATCGCTTGAAATAAAGTTAAAAGAACGTAATATAACCCAAGTCAAACGACAGCAAAAGTTACATATAAGATATTCTGAGTCGAGGATCATAAAATAAACTTGCATGCCTTTGTCTTTACTAATCTAGGTTAGATGATTTAATTTACATAAATGATGTTGAATTAAAGAAAAATATAGTATGAAAGAATTTTCGACGCAGGTAAATGATCTTCAGACATATAACGGATTTTCCCGTGCTGTTTAACACAACAAGTAAATATCTGAATTTAGTAACACAAATATTCATCAGTCTAACAAACTTCTGCCTTAGCCTCTGATTATAATTACATGAACTTCTTACCCATAGACTTGATTTTTCAACATATTACTACTCAAGCGGTATTTAATTATTGGTTTCTTAACGAGAATTAAAATGTTGGTACAGATGAAGTACTATCTTATGAATATGTGCAGATTTAAATAGTCCTCGAACTCTGAAAAGAAGTTGGAGCAGCTCGAAACGCTGAATATTTTGCGGACGCGGAAAGTTTTTTCAAGACGGTAATCAGATTGTGCTTTACTAGCAAAATTAAGTTTGATTTTAATATATTAGTTTTTTATTTCGGATTCTATGGGGGTCTTGATGAATAAGGACAATTTAACTGTTATTATAATTATATTGATTTATAAAAAAGACTATAAGACCGATAAATATTTGTTATAGTTTTTATTTATTTTTCTGAATATAAAACTTTCCGGCTATGGCATTTTTGTTTTCTATATATTCTTTTTAACATAAAATAGTCTGTAGCATTTAAATTATAAAGTATATATATATATATATGGAACTGAAGTCATCATTCAGTAGACGAGATAACTTTGCGGTTTCTTGATCATATATTGTCAAAAGAAGCACATATTATTCTAGTAATATAAGTTGAGTTCAGTAGCCATCGCCGTGGTACCATAAATCTAACAAGCGCTCTGCGAATGTAATTAGGATACACCGTGGGGAGTCGACCTGAGCTTGACAGTTTTCCCGAAAGGGTAAATAGCAGACGGTTGTACTTCAAGCTTAGTCAATAAATTCAGAACCTAGTTATGCTTTATAATATGTATTGGTAAGAGATTGTAAATGGCAAGATGCGTATAATGTTAATTAATTTGCAATTTATGTATAGTTTATTTATTACAAATAAAACTATTCTAAAGCAGTTTTTTTCTTAATGTTTCTGCAAGTTTCTTCGTTGGCTATACCGTAGTTTGTATTACCTACTGTATACAGTTATATTAAGTAAAAACATTAATTGCATAGGTTTATGTAATCCAATTTTTTCTAGTTGTAAATTTTCATGCGAGTCATTTATTTTATATATTTCAGTTTATTCGTAACCAACAAATTTTATTTAGCATGTTTCATTATTTTCTTTCTAATAGTTTGATTTTTTTATTTGTAAGAATAATTGTTATATACAATCTATATTCTTTAACTAAATATTGGTTATTGTAGAAAATTTTAAGTTTAAGTAAAAGAACTTTTTACATAAAGCTATCGGTTTCTATTTAACTTTTTTATGTATAATAACAAATAATTCTTTTCGACCTTCCTAATATATAAATATGCATTTATAGAATGTGCAAATATAATATGAGATTAATAAATAAATCATTATAATAATTTCAAATTCAAGTTTAAGTTAAAAATTAACAAATAAGAGTATATAAAATTGATAATGTGTCGCAGTATTTAAATTATGTTAGTATAGTTTTAATATTATAATCCTTGAGTTATAATTATAGTACTCAAAATGCCAATTCGAAAGTCAGTATGGCAGATTCAAATTGCATTTACAGAAACAACAAATTTTAGATTCAGAACTATATTCAGAAATATAAGAAAGGCAAGACAGAGCTGGATAAAGATAATAGCAAAGTAGGTTCGAGCAAGAGAAAAGTATACTTGGGTGGATTGGGGATGCTGTGTGCAGATGTCGACCTATTATGATCCCGTAGATATATACAATGCTAATCTGTTCGAATTTTTTCCTCGAATCTTCTCTTTCCTTTATAACTCATCGTTGCCACCTCTGCCGAGCTATCTTCATCGTCTGGTCTCATTCCCTCATCTTTTTCCTCGTTTTATTGTTAATTTTAACAATGTTACTTTGCCTATGTACCCATTGAATATTATATTCGAAGAGGATCATTGTCAGCGTGTCGCTTGCAGAGATTCGCTTTCTCTCCTTCCCCGCAGTCGCTGATGGTATATAGATCCTTTAAACGCGGGAAAACGAGGGAATATTGCGAGCTCGCGCCCTTCATTTTACTATTATCACAATGCGATTAAAGTCGAGCGCGCGCGATAGCAACTCAAAGCGACCTTTGAAGTTGATAATTTTGTATCGAGAATCTCGATCTGCCTCTCTATACTTTACTGTAGCGCTATTGTTAAGTGGGGGGGAAATTAGAGCATTTCTAGACGAAGCTATTTCATTTCGTATGATTAATTATATAGCGATATATGAATGAATAAATATTTATTGAAAAAAGATTTTATTTTGTTGTAATTCAACAATTATATAAATTAAATTAATTAAAATTAAGTGGAAACAAGTGAGAAATAATCTTATTTTCATATTAGTTTGAAATAAATTAATAGTTTTGCTTATGAGAAGTCCCGTCTTGGTGATGTAACATTTCTCGAAATATGATAAACTGAGATTTGACTGTAAACTTAATCAAATATATAAGCATTAAAATATGTTTTATACCTTGCATATCCTCTGCCGGTGGAACTAGAAACATAATTTCCATAATATTGTTTATCTTAAGGATTTTAAAGTCTCATTCGATCCATCAATATATAATTTCATGATTGAAAAATTGTGTAAATATAATTATAAGTCTATAAATATAGTTATAACCGGATAAAAAAGACTTTTCTATATAAATCGCAGAAAGCGAATCTGCACGTTTTTTTTGCTAACATTATTTCGATAGCATTGCTTAAACAACTAACAAATATTTAATCTTTCAAAGTGGAAACTTTTTTCTTAAAATATAAATAAATTTAAGTAAAAAAGCTTCTATGATTTATATGGTAATTAAAATTGAGATTCAATTTTTGCCATTTTTTAGCAATCTTGTTAATTATTACTTTTCCACCCTTATTTTCATTTGCAAATAGTATTCTGTGGGTTTTTGTTCATCCGAAATAATTGGTTAACCTGTTAATTGGTACTGTATTATATATGATCAAAAAAAGTCGGGCCCAATTTGTCTCTGTATCTGATTTCAATGAAACTCGGTACACTTAATTTTTATGAATCTGAATTTTAAAATTAAATTGCAAAATCCGCTATACGCATAATTTCCAAATAGATGAATTCAGCGACCCAAAAAGTTTTGTACATGAATTATGTGATTTACTTCATTCTTTGGCTTTATAATTGTCCACCTTAAAAATGAAAAATACTGTGCCATTGAAGCGGTTAAGGTTTAAACACAGTTTTCGTCTAAACATCAAGGTGTAAAGAGACGTGTTTACTATCGCTCCGAGTATCGCTAATATCAACAGTGTATATAGTAATCCGCACAATAGTAGTAGGGCCCGACCCTGTTACATGCGTGTACATCGCGACGAAAAGATCATGGCTCTCTCTCAAGAGAGCCATAGTCAACAAACCCAAAATATCCCGAACTTTTTTGTATCAAATGACAAACTAAATTATACAAGTGCTATCCAACAATGTCCGATTCCAAAAAGAGAACAAGGCCTAGTTCTCGACTGTATCGAAGATTTAAATTTAACGGACCACGTGTGTGCCGTAGGAGATATAGTTAGACCAATAAATGTAATATTCGCCTCCAGAATCTCAAAAAACCGAATTTGCATCTACCTCACCAACAAGGATCTCGTCAATGACCTAACTGATAAGTACCAACACATAACTATAAAGGAGCAATTAATAACCATACGTCCACTAGTATCTGAATTAAAACGAATGATATTTTCAAATGTATCCCCCGATATACCAAATCATGTTTTTGATAATATTCTCGAAAAATTGAATCTTCAACGAGGATCTAGTGTAACACACATTAAAGCCGCCATTTCAATTAAAGAATATTCACACGTAGTTAGTTTTAGATGACAAGTCTATTTCAAACCCGAAGATATAAACAAAGTACCTGAAACCTTTAAAGTAAATTATAATGAAATAAACTACATCATATTCTTCAGTCCAGACATTCTTAGATGCTTCACATGTAAACAAGAAGGACACGTGGCAATAAATTGCCCAAATAACAGAGTATATCCATTTTCAGGTGCAAAAACAGAAATTCCAATAATACCAATCAAAACAAACAATACTAATATCAAGGACGCAATCACCGAACAATCATACACACAGCCAAGCAGTATAATTGAATCTGATCGAACAATTAACGACACACTAAACTATCTATCTAAATATAATGCTCCAGATAAAAACAAGAGGACCTATTCGTAGATTAGTAGCTTTTCAGATTCCATCAAAATACCGAGCCCCAAAAAACCAAATCGAAGGCAACAATTACTCACCTATAACAGCACTGAAAGAAGAAAGTATACTTATAAATGACTAAAAAACAATTGCTAATGTACTAGCAAAAAACTTCGCAAACAATTCAGACGACTATAACCATAACCAACAATTTTTAGATTTTACATATAAAACAGAGAAAAACGAATTAAACTACGAAAATCCCGAAGATAGTAGTAGCCCAATAAATTAAAAACTTTACACTAGAAGAACTAAAAACTGTGTTAAAAAACAGCATAAATACAAGCCCTGGGCCAGACGGAATACTAAACAGGCTCCTAAAACAATTACTAGCCAAAGGATTGAGCACGCTTTTAAGTATTTTTAACATAATATGGACGAAAAGATCCATTCCAAGTATCTGGACAGAGGCAACTGTAATACCGATACTTAAAGCCAATTTTACTTGCTTAAAACCCTCATGGTGAAACCTGGATTGCGGCCCTAGAACAAGGAGAGCTACCCTCATTCGTGGAGCCAATCTCACAAATCATAGTCTTACCATCACAAATCATAGGTCATAAGTTGCCGCTTTTGTATAGATTGCATTGCAGATCACGTAGGGCCGAAACAGAGACTTTAATAGTCACAACACATTATGGGGAAAAACAGACGGATCACTCTACTGGTCTCCTACACATTTTAATGCTGCCACAGAAAGTTCAATTGATCTAACACTCTGAAACAATCTTATCTGAAAAGAATGGCGCCCTTGACATACGACAGTGACCATTATAATAACCATTAAGTATACAAAACAGAGCATCAAACATGTGAAAACTTAAAGCGGACAGAATATGAAAATATCATCACAGTGTACATCAACTGCTATAAACTAGATTAGACATCACTATTGATAACGTAATTGCTCCCAGGTCATATAAAACCCATGGTGGAACACTCTCCGCACGCCTTTTTAAATCAAATATAGTAAAATCATGGCTGGAATTTCTGAAGTCAATAAACAACACGATACCAGCAGGAGAATTATGGAAAAAAATTAAATCAATCGAAGGCAAAAATTACTGCACTTAGACTAAAAAACAATTGCTAATGTACTAGCAAAAAACTTCGCAAACAATTCAGACGACTCCATAACCAACAATTTTTAGATTTTACATGAGAAAAACGCTACGAAGAAGATAGTAGTAGCCCAATAGAAGAACTAAAAACTGTGTTAAAAAACAGCATAAATACAAGCCCTGGGCCAGACGGAATACTAAACAGGCTCCTAAAACAATTACTAGCCAAAGGATTGAGCACGCTTTTAAGTATTTTTAACATAATATGGACGAAAAGATCCATTCCAAGTATCTGGACAGAGGCAACTGTAATACCGATACTAAAGCCAAACAAAAATAAATACGACAAGGAGAGCTACCGTCCAATCTCTCTTACGCGTTGCCTTTGTAAGATCTTCGAAAAAATACTGAACAAATCACTGGTAAGCTATTTGGAAGAAAACGACATTTTTAGCAAGAGTCAAAATGGATTCGATCCAAGTGTTCAACATTAGATTGTTTTGTAACACTAGAATCCAACATCTCCGACGCCTTTTTAAATAATCAACATCTTATCTCAATTTGCTTAGATATGGAAAAGACTTACGATCTAAGCTGGCGCAGAAGAATACTAGAAATCCTAATCAACATAAACGTAAAAGTTAACGCATTTTATTTTATAAAAAATTTCCTCAGTAATAGGAAAGCAAAAGTAAGAATAAACCAAAGTTATTCAGAACTAGTAAATATTACCAATGGAGTTCCTCAAGGCGCATGCATAAACGTATCACTATTCTTATTAACTATAAATGACATCCAAAATCACATACCAGCTCCAGTTAAAAACACTATTTTTGCAGATGATGTCACATTATTCATCTCGGGAAATAATATCAAATCTAGCCAACAAATTCTACAACGAGCACTCCATTCAATAATCAACTACACAAACGAAGCAGGGTTCAAAATATCAACAAGTAAATCACAGGTCATTATTTTTAGTAAAAAAAAGAAAAAAGAAAAAATAAACTTACAAATTGGAGACGAAAAACTATGAGTAGTAAATGAAATAAAAATACTAGGACTCACCTTCGATAAGAAATTAACCTGGAAACCTCACATTAAAATATTGAAAGATCAGTGCATAAAAAATGAATATATTAACAAGTTTATCAGCAAAAAACTGGGACTCGACTCAAAAAGTGATAACAAACACATATAAAGCTATCATCCAATCTAAGTTTGACTATGGATGCGCAGCCTATGGTTCTGTAAAAAAGCACGTTGAAAATATTGGATCCAGTCTTAAACTCAAGTATGAGAACTGCTATAGGCGCCTTTCGAACAAGCCCAGCGTTAAGTATATTAAGCGAGAGCAACATGATGCCATCCACACTCAGAAGAGAGAAACTTACTCTCAACTACGCACTAAGACTGTACAAAAATCCAAAAAAACCAGGCATACACATTACTAGATAAAAACACAAATAGATACTCGCATTCAAAACCCCGCACCATATTCCCCTTCTACTACAGAGTAAAATCATACCTCAAAAAATACAATCTAGAAACGGAAGTATCCTGCTCAGAAACCCAAACATATGAAAAAATAAAAGAGACGAAGAACATAATAAACAAAAATATAAAAACCCAATGGAACACCTTATGGACTGATCCAAGCAATAAATGTACGCTCAAAAGTATTAAATTATTAGCTACTGAATTCAATCCAGCAGTAAATATGCATCGCAGCGACCAAGTGATCATCACTAGACTCCGCATCGGACAGTCCAAAATAACACACGAAGACCTAATTAACAAAGAGAACGTAGCACTATGCGAAAACTATCACACCAAACTAACAATAGCACGTATACTATAGACTGCCCACTATATCAAAACCAAAGAATAAAACATAAATTAGGAAATTCACTTCATACACTTCTCAACAACACAACTAACTGCAATAAAGTAATTAAATTCATAGACGACATACAAATCAGAAAATACATATAATTCAAACAATATGTAAATTCACCAATTACTGTAAAACTCTGCGACTCCTGTAATTAGTATAGTATACAATGAAACTATGAATACGATCTAAAATTTGAGAAGTCGCTAATACCGTTAAGGGGATGCGACTAAAAATAATAAATGAAAAGAAAAGGTTTAAACAGAAATTAATTTTTGTTTTTAAATAATTTAAAATTATTAATGAAGGTTTAAGCAGGAAGTATTATTTTTATATTTTCGAAAATTTGAATTAATTCCAATTTCAAAAAGAAAGTCAAAGCTGCTAAAATAACAGCAAAAGTTAAATCTCAGCAGCCATAATTTTTAAATAGGAATTCTCCAAGGTGAACCTTAAAAACTTTTGTACTTAAAATGATATATAATTTCAGGAAAATATTTTCTAGATTTCTAAAAAAATTTCCTTTTATTAAATGTTATTAAAATTTTAAATTATTAAAAAAAATTTTTAAATTTCCTTTAAAGCATTAAGTGGTTCCTATAGTTTAGGTTATTGCAATTTAATCAATATTCATTCTATTCTCTTTAACAAAGGAAAATTTAAAAACATGCTATAAAAAATATACTAATATGTAGAACATAAATAATGTAAAAAATTGAAATAAGAGATTTACAAAAAATAGTCTTAGATTCAATAGTATCCAAAATGCATTATTACATCAAATTTATGAATAAACTAAAAAGAAAATCATGAGCCCTTGAGAGCAGTCCCTAATTCGTAAATGATAATATGTCATGTTGACTGAGATAATTTTTTTCTGATCCATCCTTTTCTTTTAGTCAAAAAACTGACAAATATTTGTTTGTGTTTCAAGTTCTTCGTGTTTTTCTAAAAAAATTTTTGTTTAATTTTTTTTTTTTACTTTTAGTTGAAATTTTTAAATTTAGTTGAAATAAAAACACAACATGCACGCGAGCGCTCACTGTTCACAAATGTATAGTTTACAGCTAGAATTCATAATAATATAAAATTGATGTTGAATGAGCTTTTTTTAAAGCAACGATATATATCAAATCCGAAGAATATGAAATTAGAGATTAAAATATGAAAAATGTTAGGTATCATCTTTGCCAATAAATATATTTGTCGTACACGCCAATAAAAATCTGACCAGGGCCTTGAGTTTGATGTGCATTCATTAAGTATATATTGAAAAATCCGATGTAGTGCTATTGCCGATGCGGCCAGATGCTGTATTAGCGCGGTAACGATTGCCCCGTGCGCATAAGAGGGGAGAGGGCTCGCGACTGTACCGAACTTCCGAGAAGCGCAACCGTCGAACAGTTCTTCGTAAAGGCTCGTTAGTTCGTATATGTCGGACTAGTCGAACTGTATTAATTTCAATATAAACATTCTACAAGATATATAAATTATAAAATTATTATTATTCGGAAACGAGTTTTACTGTATTTATTATTAATATTGCTGTTGTCGTTGTTGTTGTTATTATTGTAGTTATAAATTAGTCTAATGGAATTTTCTGGTCGATATATTGTACAGCATTTCTTTAACTATAACGCATTACGTTCTTAATGATAGAATTATTGGAAAAAAAACGTTTCCTTGACTTTGATAGTATAGGATGTTTCATGTTACGAGCTTATAAGGCACTCCGAATATGTAATTGAGTAAAGCTTGACAATCAGCAAGTTCTCGAATGCAAAGAAAGGGTTGAAGAAGGCAGATAAAGCCTACTGCTTGTAATAACTATAATATTGCGTAGGCCAAAAGTAATGTCCACACGGCTGATCTCTGATCCATACACATAGATGCGTGCACGCACGTACACACATGTACACATATATAGAATCCTTCTGTAAAGAAGCTCTCTTTTGCAAAACTATGAAGAGTTTCATTATTAACTTTATAAATTATTTATCAAATCGTGTTTCGAAGTTTACAGTTATATTGTTAGGATTTTGTGGTCGTTGCATCTCGAAGTATAACAAAAAGACAAAATTATGCCTAAATTTCAATTCCAAAACAATAGAGAATACAATGGAAACACCAAGATGCTAACATCGGTTTTTACTCATTGAAAAATTAGCCATTTAATGTAAACATCAAAGGTATTATACTATTCCAATGTTTAGTCTCTATACTATTGTCTTTGTTCATAGCAGAATTTTTTAAGCATTCCAGAATTAACGCCAAGTTAATAATCTCGTAGAGTTCATAGATTAGAACAGAGCGCGTTCGAGTTTTATATACGTTTTCTAACTGTGATGGTGCAGTGAAAGTAGTTAATACATTCAAAATTTATAAAACAGACAAAAATCTTATAATCACCAAATAAATATGAATTATAAAATGTTGTGAATTCAATTTTTGTTTATGATTTAACTGTATATATAAATAAGAATTAATTAACTATTAGGAGTGTGAATAAGTCTTTCCCGTTTTTTGTAAGAGATGGCGCCACCAATACTGTGCGAGTATTCAATGGTTACATATGTCATAATCAAAGCTTATTCATATGTCAACAATTCCATACTAACACATTAGTTAAAATTTTTTCGCATCATAAATTTTTGATATCGTGAAAATGTCGAAATTTGAGCCGAGTCGACGTCATTTGCGGGAAGTTTCACTTTATTGGTTCAATTTGAAGAAATCTGCTGCCGAGACGCATCGATTGCTTCAGGAGGCTTATGGAGAAGGTTGTGTCGATGATTCAAGTGTTCGCGGATGGTTTCGACGCTTCAAAAGCGGTGATTTCGACGTCGAAGACAAGGAGCGTTCCGGGCGGCCGCAAATCTTTGAAGATCGAGAATTGGCGACTTTGCTTGATGAAGATTCTTGTCAAACGCAAGAAGAACTTGCTGAAGCATTGGGAGTTGACCGAACAACCATTTCCAAGCGTTTGAAAGCCATGGGAATGATTCAAAAGCAAGGAAATTGGGTGCCGTACGAACTGAAGCTGAGAGACGTCGAACGGCGTTTTTTCACTTGCGAACAGCTGCTTCAGCGACATAAAAGAAAGGGTTTTCTGCATCGTATCGTGACTGGCGATGAAAAGTGGATACGTTACGATAATCCGAAGCGAAGAAAATCATGGGGACTACCCGGCCATGCATCATCATCGACGGCCAAGCCAAATATTCATGGCGCCAAGCTCATGCTCTGTATATGGTGGGACCAGCTAGGTGTGGTTTACTATGAGCTTCTGAAACCGAATGAAAGGATCACAGGCGAGGTCTATCGACGACAATTGATGCGTTTGAGCCGCGCACTGCGAGAAAAACGGCCACAATACTCCGACAGGCACGACAAAGTTATTTTGCAACATGACAATGCTCGCCCACATGTTGCACCGCCGGTGAAAACATACTTAGAAACGCTCAAATGGGAAGTCCTACCCCACCCGCCGTATAGTCCAGACGTTGCTCCGTCTGATTACCATCTCTTCAGATCGATGACGCATGGCCTGGCTGACCAGCACTTCCATTCCTACGAGGAAGCCAAAAAATGGGTGGATGACTGGATAGAGGCCAAACCGGTCGAATTTTTTCGCAACGGGATTCGTATGTTGCCAGAAAGATGGGAAAAAGTTGTAGCTAGCGATGGCCAATACTTTCAATAATTCATTTGTAACCATTTTTTCACGATAAAGGCTCAAAATTTGAAAAAAAAACGGGAAAGACTTATTCACATACCTGATAAGTAACTGATTTTAAAATTACACCATAAGAAGATGCAAATATGTC
The DNA here is from genome assembly GCA_018907035.1 of Sycobia sp. Sy_11. Taxonomy (NCBI): domain Eukaryota; kingdom Metazoa; phylum Arthropoda; class Insecta; order Hymenoptera; family Epichrysomallidae; genus Sycobia; species Sycobia sp. Sy_11. Next base: position 165,162 of record JACCIC010000073.1, on the reverse strand, counting down.
AAGAAATTTCTGACATTTTTATAGAATACTTAATATGTTGTTCGATCATTACTGTATATTCGATTTTTATTTCTAAAAACTAGAATGAGAAATCTAATTAACAATTTTGGGATTTTACCTGTATCCACTCCTAAGAGAGAGAAAAAGAAGCAGTATGTGTGTGCATATTTTTACACCACTTTATCCTCAAAATCGAAATGTTCAAAAAGTAGGTTTCTCGAGTTTACCGTGTCTCTTAGGCGCCAGTTTAGCTTCTAGCGATAAGAGCGGAATTGGTTTTGGTCGCCAAGAATACGTTTTGTAGAAGTACTATTTCGACCTCGCTCCGCAATCATAGAGCCACCAGCGAAAAGCGGCCCGATTATGAATTACGTGCGGTTCTCTATTTTTTCCCTGCAAAAACGTTAAACGACAATTAGATTCTCAGTGAACTGGTGTTTATTTATTGCAAATATGGCGCATCGATTTTCTCATGGAACTTCCAGAAGTGCACGATGAGCAGCGTGCAAGACGTTAAAAAAGCGCCATTTCCGGCGATAGGATTGCAGCAGTTAAAAAAATTATTCAGGAGGACAGCCGATAGACTCTTGATGATATTTTGGAAATGATGGGCAACACAGGAAAATTTACTTTTGACTACCCCTTATAAAATAATACAAGTCGAAACTGGTGTGTACGTTTGAGCTAATTTTTAACACTTGAGATTTACCTGTCCCGCTTGGCTTGAGAGAGGGGGGGGGCAATCACCTCACAAGGAAAATAATGAACTCCTACATATGTGTTAAATTTGTATTCGCAAGATGCTGTATTATCGTACGTTTGAAAGAGAATTTATTATGAAGGAATTATCTAATTAAGCGATTGAGAAGTGAATTAGCTTATAAGAATATAAACAATGTAAAGCATTCAGCATTAAGTTCCGCTTTTAGAAATATCTTCAAGCATAAAAATGGAACTTCATGTTGAAATCGTTATTAATTTATATATGATGTTTAAGTGTAGTTTTCCTGTTAGAAAAACATAAATTAACAAAGATTTTGAAATATCATTTGCAGGCAAGTTTATTTATTAAATATTGGTGCCGTCTAAGGTTTTCAGCAAATATAAATTATTCATATAAATAATACATCAATTTTAGTTTTATATTCTTTTACTGACTACTGTAATTTTCAAATAAATTTTTATCGTCATGAATTAGCCAATGAGGTAATCAACCAATCAGTGATTAAGCTTTCTAAAAAATCCTATATTTAAAAAAAGTAAAACTACATATAAAAATCTATATTTTAAAAACGTCAACACATTTTACCTGTTTGTACTCCTTGATGGTGAATTGAGGTGCAAGGCAGAAATGAATATTTAATCAATTTTATACACAATCAATATTTTTTATAACTTTCAGGTACTGTGTTTAATTTTTTTATAATCTTAATATAAAGTTTAAATTTAAATCTTCTGTTGAATAAGAAGCTACAATTAAGTAAAATTTTCTTACATACATAGTAAATAATTCTTATAAAATGTAGATAGTTACGAATTTTTGAATTTTTTTGAATTCGAACTTTGCAGGGTGAACCAAATGAAAGAGTCCTTTTTAAATTTTTTTATTGCATAAAGCATTTAAGTTTTATCATACTTAAATAACATAATTATGAATAAACTTCATAAAAAATGATATAAGTATAATCAAAGTCGAGTTCGGATATATATATATATATACACAAATATAAACATGTATAATGTATATATAATAAATATGCTGATATGTACTACAATAGCTTTTTAATATATTATGGAAATAGAGTTGCGACGAGCAGGCTGTATAATCAATACAGCTTCACACTCGTAAGACTTTAAGTCAAATAATAGTCGAAGTTAAAATAATCGGGAAATGATCCAGATTAGCGATCGAATACACGAAATCAAAATAATACGAGCGCGAACATCTAAAATATCTGCTCTGCCAACTTAGGTCAAGGGTGAGAGAGGGGGACTCCCGCGCCCACAAAGTCAGAATGCAGTGAAGGCGTTAGCCGCTGCATTTCGGGTAACCCGATTTAATTAAACAATATAAAACTTTCGCTTTTGATACTCTTATATTATTATTACATTATACTTAACATTTAGTATATATATATAAAACCGTACGTGCAAATTAATATTACTAGAAATAATTAAATAATCACGCGTGTGTGAGCGTCATCAAGAACAACATATAAGATTAATTATTATTTGTGTAATTATTATTATTATTATTATTATTATTATTATTATTATTATTATTATTATTATTTGTTATAATAATTATGATTATTGTAATAAACAAATATGATTTATAATACAAGAGTCCGAATTAAATTAAGAATTATTTTTTATGAGACGGCGTCGTAATTGTCATAAGTATAATTTATATTATAAGAATACGAGCGTCCTCAAGGGCAAGCTTGTGAATAAGCATAATAATTATTATAAATATAACGCGATTATTGTTATATTATTATAAATTTTTTTTGGCGGCTCAGTGCGAAATTAGTCGAACTGTAGTGTAAACATCCGTTCGATTAATTTTTCATATATAAAAACGCGAGTTTTTCGCTGCAAAAGCAGTGTTCTCTCGGAGTTATGGCTGAAGAAACTTCCTATATTAAGGAACTTCCTAGAGCTATCCCGATTCCAGAGTTCTAGTAATCCTGCCTCCGTCCGAAAATCCTGAATAGTAGAGTCGCGATTCCAGTTGCGCGGCTCTCCGTTAAAGACCAAGAGGCTCTACTATCCCGATCGAAACCGAGTGAAGCTTGATCCTGGTAGTGCGGCGCTCCATTAAAGACCAGCGGCTTCACTAAATACTTCCTTATTTCCTGGTGAGACTTGATACTTGGTGCGCAGCACTTATAGCTCATATTATAGCTCAGTGATCTCACTTTTAGCCTCGAACGAAGTCCTGAACCTGGGTGCACGGACTCTGACATATTTTGGTGCTTGCCAGAAGAACCTGATGGCGAGTTGAGCGACCAGGGGCCGACGTGTGTTGAGCCGGAGCCACGAAGTAACAAGCACTGGGCAACGATCCGATACCTCGATATAAACCAGGAGGCGTTTGATAAATTTTCGTTTTATCAAAATTCCCTCCACGCCCAGTAAATAGATAGATAGTGCGCGAGAATATTATAATCATTGCGCTGATTAAACTAAATAACTGAATAAGTAAAAGCGCGCGTTCTAGTATAAATTTATATAATCTGTATTAATTTATGAATATACTTCGTTTTATTTTATAACTATAAAAAGTGAGTTCGGTTATTTTCCCGATATGTACTTTATTCGAAGAAAAAGACATATTTAACAAAGAAAACAAATTATTTTCAGATACTAGCATATATATGAGCCATTTCATTTGAAAGTGGTATAAGTTCACTATTGAAAAAAATGATTGACAATGGTAATTTCATAATATGCTCTTTTCAGATTTAAAAAAAATGTTAAAAAGATTTCTTTTTATTGGGTAGTTTAATATAATGCTTCGCTCAATAATTAAACGTTTCAATTCAAATTTAGAGAAGTAAAAAATTAATTTGTCTGGTAATTTTTAGTAAAGAAGTAAATAAAAATTCGTGAAATAAATGAAGAAAGAGCTTCCAATCGTAGGTTGGTGGTCGCAGATAGGGCTGAAAGAGAGTGGAGAGGGGGGATTGGGGCGGGGGAAGAACGGGAAAGATACTGAATTACCCTCACCCTTTCAGTCATTTAATAAAAGTATGAATATCGCCAATAAAGCTTGGCTCTCGTTCGTCGAATAATTTCCACTCTATCGAAAAATAATTATACTTTATCGCGGAGTTCTGCAGCTTAATTCTTTCCTCGCTTAGACCGCCCTTTCTTCCCCGTCGCGCCATCTCGAATCGTTCAATTATATTGCCCTCATTCTCTTTACTTTCTTTATCTCTTCATCGTCTGGTTTTCACCTCTGACGATTCCGACTCCCCACAACCCACTGCCTACTCTCCTTTTTTTCTTCGCCTCCAATTTTCCTCTATTCTTCTTTTTTTGTCACTTGGTCGCCGCTCCTCGCTGAGTTTTCTATTATTCGAGATTCTTTTCTATACAGTAGGAACCCTATGGCCACTTTTGCGCAGATTTGTGAAGTTTTTAAGAAGGCACGAGGTTGTACCGCCCGATAAGTGCTATTTAAAGAATGCCTTTATATATATCTTATTGATTTTCCATTACTGATTTTTCTTTTTGAGATTCCTAATTATTCTGAATTATTTTCAGACGATTGCGAAATTCTGCTGTACATTGAAGATAAAAATTTTCCATTAATTTACTTTTTATAGTGACATTATAATAAAATTTTTGTTCTCTAAATGTAAAGGAGTAAAAATTACTGGAAATTAGTCTCAATTCAAAGATTAATAAAATTTACAGTATGTGCCGATAATCAGTCAGCAATTGAGCTAAAACATGATTCTATAATATTTTTTACTGCTTCAAATTTAGAGAGTTTATTTTCTAATACTAAATCAGTAATGTTTTCACTAAATTTTTTTGTGACTTTTAGATTTGCTGTGGAACAGTTATGTTCTATTAACGATATATAACTGCAGGCTATCGTTCCTGAAACAGATCGCAATACAGGTTGGATTGTCTGCTTCCTCCGTAGATAGCAAAATTTACATCCGCCTGATGAATATACATTGTGAAAAATAGAAAATATTTGTACAAACAATGCACTATAAAAACCGTATACTGTGATAGTACAATGTATTCTCTAAATTTGAGTCAGTGATAACTACTAAAGCTATAGTGTAAATAAATTTAATCACTGATTGATTATTAATGTGTATATTGTAAATTGTATGAATTTACACTGAATTTCAATAGATTTTACTGTAATGCATATGTAGAGAGTATATTATAAATATTATAATGCAAACTGATTTCAAAGTATGAAGACTATATAACACGAATTAAAAGCGCTGAAAATTGATGGAAAGAAATAGGAGGGCTTGCGAACGAAGAACACAGATACAGAGAGAGAGACAGAGAGAGAGGGGGGGCGCGAATATTCAAGTGAGTCCAATCTTGTATACGGATGGCTTTAGTGGGCGCTCGACTATAGCTGGAGTTTCGCCGCGTCAGTCCGGGGCACGCGTGAATGCGCAGCCATAAAAGGCGCGCCTTCTCGCGCATGAATTGATATAAGTGAGCGCGGTTATTTCGCGATCATTTGGGGGATGCTCCCGCGCTCGCTGGCTCAGCCGGCGCGCCGGGGTTGCAGCGAAGCATACGTCTGAAAAGAGAAGGAGAAAATGCGTGCGGGGGCAGAGGCAGCCCTGCCATTTAGCCGTGCACGCGTTCGTCTCTTTCACTGAATTGCTCTTATACCAGTACGAGTGTATATATGTATATGTATGTGTGTGTGTGTGTGTGTGTGCACGAATCGAAGTCAGATGCGAGGCACGAATCCATCGTCCTCGGTTCTCTTTTCGCCTGGGCCTTCTTATTATTCGATCTATAGGTTCTTCTTTATTAACTATCCTGTCACAAGCTTTTCTTCTTTTTCCGGCTTGATACCTTGATTTTATAGAAATACGTGCCTATGCAAATAATTTGCGCATTCTTTTATATGTAATATTAATTCTTTATGATATCTTACATTTTTTACTACAGTTCAGCATATTTTTTTATGAAAGTAACATAAAAAAATATTGGATTTATTATTGAGTGTAAATGTGTTGATTACACGCATATAGTTTTTGTTTAAATATATTAGCAAACAAAATTAATTTTTTTAAAGCCTTACAATTTCAAGAAATATATTATTAAATATTAACATAAAAAAATTGCTTATTTTTATGTTAATATTTCAAACAATAATTCAATTATTCTTGTTTTGCAGCGTCAAATTCATTTAATCTTTTAATTTTTATTCTATTATTTCGTCACATACTTTTGTGAAAACATTATTTGTTTCTATGTTTTAACATTTGCCAATCATTATTTGCCAAATATTATCAGTTTAAGAAAAAAAATATCCCGCTCTATTTCTTTGATATTGATCCCAAGAAATCCTCGAAGAAAACATGATAGCAACATAACTTGAACGGAAGTTAATGATCCACCCCCTTCGAAATGAAAAAAATGTGGATATAAGACCAGGCATTGTTGTTCCTTTATAAGTTCTAATTACAAAATATAAAAAACAAATTGTTGATAAGATTTTTCAGGGTTAAGACTTTATAACGTTGGTTCGTTCCCTCTAATCTTTCCTAGGACAAAAACATAAATTAAGTTCCACATAATTTAGATTGTTATTCCGCATAAAATAAAACATTCCACAAACAAATAAAATATAATTACATAATAAATCAATATTTCCTCTTTAAATATTCCAATTATATAATAAAAATTTTGTTTTATAAAATTTAGGGCTTGAAAGATGGTAAAAATAATTAATGCCTAAAAATTTTGTGTCATAATTAGCTTGTGACCCCTCCCTAAAATAAGTAAAAAAACTTTTGTAAAGAAATACGATCAGAACAAGTTTTATTCTTAATAATATTAATAATCCTTCCTTCTAATAATTTGATATTTTTCTAAATTACTTAGCACTAAGTAATTCATATCGTATTTAACGAATGCAATATATAATATCTCATAAGTAAGTGTATATTATCATAATTATGATTTTTTAATTATTTATAAATTAAATTTTTTGTTAATGATATTCATACTTAAAAAACATGCATAAAGATATTGTCAATATACGTTACTTCTAAATCTATGCGTCAGTCTTTAAACGTGTGATTGTAATTATAGAAACGTAATATAGATCGCTACAGTTTATATACAATGTTTTTCTGTACACAAATTTGAAACAATCTTTGTACAGATAAAAATTCTATATGACCAAGTCTTTTCGCTTTTCTGTTTCACAACTTCTCCATTAGTTTTGAATTTTAAATAATTTTCATGTAAAGATTTTGTATATAAATTTGTTTGCCTTATCCGATTAAATAATAAATTGTTTGAGTTTTATATTAATTTCATTGGCTGCGACCAGCACTAGAATACCATTCAAATGCGTTCAATAAGTTTCATCATCAACAAATTTCACTATTTTCATTTCTTTTTCTTTTTTTGTTACTGTGTTTGGTCAGAGTAAAGAAAAAGAAATAAGTTAGGAAACGGAACAATTGGGAGCGAAAATCTCCAATAAAAGCCTCTAAACGACGAGCCTCTTGGCAATATGTCGCTTCGGGCTCCGTTACCCCCCAGCATCAACGTTATACCATTGGCGAGGACGTAGAAAAATAGCCCAGAGAGAATTCAAGACGCTTATAAGAATTCGTGAATGAAGTATATGTTGGTGAGTCGGGCCCTCAAGCTTCGCAGGCAACAGAAATTTCCTGTCATAATAACTATTCCTTCATACGATATAGTTTAGCATTGTCAGAAAATAATAAAGTAATGCGAGCATTTTAAAATGGTACTATACATTATCCCTATAATATGCACTCTTAAACATTGAAAGCATAAATAAATAATATGCTGCAAATAAATTAAAGAATAGATCGAAGCTAAATCACGGTTCAAAATGTGTGAGCTCTTGATGCCTTCTGCACAAAAATAATTAGGTATGTATGTGGGTAAATTGTGGTTCAGATAATCATATTATAGATTATAGAATTATAGAATTCTATATAGAATTCTATATAGAATTATAGATTGTATGTTTATATGTTTGATTATATGATTATATGTAGAAACAAAGTGTACCTACTGAGAATTATAAATATTCTTCTAAAATTTAAATTAGATATTTTGGTTAAAACAATTCGGAAAAGTAGTTTAACAACACTTTGGTAACGATCCACTTTACGATAATTTAAATGAATAATTTTATTTTTAAAAAGTATATCTGTAATAAAATTTGTTCTTTACAAATTGATGTTTATATTTATTACTATCGCAAGTTTCCACAACATTGAACCACTCATGTGTATCGAAGAGAAAAAAGAGACTGGGACAGATTTTACAAATTGTGCTCATATTTTAATTAAGCAAGAATTTCATCTTCTTGTATGAAAATTAAAATTTTTCCAAAATTGAATCTCGTTCATTTCTATTGCGCTTTCTATTAAAACATATTATAAAAACATTAAATAAACTCATATTCGACAATTAAAAAAGTATGAAATTAGTTGGAAATACTTGTATACATTCTTTCCATTTTATAAATGATCATTTTGATTCTTGATATAAATAGTAATGTAATACTATAAATCCTTTAATTCAAATTTCCATTATTTAAAATAATGTTGATCGAACTTATGAAATTACGATGCATATTTAAGGAATTGTAATATGTTCAGAGTGAAGGGCATTCGCTACAAGAAGTAGATGTATTATTAATTAGTATTTACTCTATGCAAATAGAACGTGACAGATAGCGCTAGTATGGTTACGTAAATTAGTTCTCGATCGCACTTTATATGCCAAGAAGGCGTTCAATATAGTTTAACCATAATACTGCAGTGATAACAACATAAGAGGAAGATGGAGCGCACTCTCCTGTAAGCTAACTTCACAGTCGAAGAAATAAACCGCGCATCAAGCACAAACACAATAATTACTATCTCTTTATTTGGTTGTTTGCCGTGTGCTATACCCACCTACCCCTCCGTGGCCGCACGCTTCGAATGGGCAACGCTGGAAAACCATCATCAGACGGAGAGAGGGATCAGCATCCCGGAACCTGCACGGAGAGAGGGAGAGAGAGAGAGAGAGAGAAGGAATGGCGGGTGGTTGGAGGTGGAAGCGAGACGGAAAGTGGCTCGACGGGGCTGCCTTGTACAGAAGTTAATAAAATCCCGCCGCCGTCGCCACCGCCGCCGCCGCACGCTGCCTGGGGCCGGTTTATTTAACAGAGGCGTAGCCGCAATTCACTCCCTCTCGCCACCATTCGCCCTCCACCCCCCGCCCCCCGTCAACACCGCACCTTCTCACTCATTCTATACCGCCACCTTCATATCTTCGGATTTCTTGGCGAGCTTAGCGCATCGTTGCGTATTTTGGGGAGTTAGCGATGGTGGTTCGAAAAAAAAATATTTATCGGGCTGCGGTTAATGTGTACGCGTTTGATATGAAAATTTTTCTGTATAAATTTTTTAGGACCAATACATCTTAAAGTGTTTTTTTCTTTTAATTTAAGTTTTTCGAGTTTGCCAAGATAAACTGTAACAATAATTTACGTATAGGAAGGACGAGAGAAAACTGCAAATATTGAGTTTTCTCTGGAATAAAACTGCTTGTTGAAAAAGAAAAAGAAAAAACATTAAAAAATATGTAGTATAGAAAAAATATCTAATGGTTCTATTGTTAAGTAAAGTAAGCATTTCATGGTGATAATTGGATATTTAAAATTTTTCCAAACAAATGAGGAATTTTTAACAAAATTTAAATACTTGAATTTTAAGTAAGTCTATGTTATTTCGTATAAGCCTGGTCTCTATAATTAACTGCAGAGCTCATCAGGAAGATGACTTAGATGACGCAGTTACAATTTAATCCTAGATGAATACTGATAAACAGGTTTAAGTGTTATACTTATAATGTAAACTCATATATTTTGTTTGTGAGAAACGAAAAATTTTCGATAATTTAATAATGAAGATATTCTTCGAAAATCGATATCGATCGAAAAAGTAATTTTCGTTCCGCGATGTGTCAGTATTTTTAAAACTTAAACTGGAAGAAATTGTTTAGTTTCTCTACATTATAGTTGCTCTAATTTATATAAAGTATTGGTAATGGAAATTCTATTCAAATAAAAATTGTTTTTTCTTAAGTTTTTGAAAGTAAGAAATATAATTAATAAATATGAAATTAAAAAATAAACATATTTATTAGTTTGATTTATATCAGTAAACATCAGAAGAATTATTATGTGAAGATTTCGAAAGTAAGCTTTATTTGACTAAATTAAATTTCCATTCATTGTATGCAAAAGCTTTGAAATATGCGATGTTCTAATAACAATTTCGCTCAAATATATAGATAGTCCAAATGCTTGTAAAATTTTGTCGTTACAATCTCGTTGTTAAAATAGTCCAGATACTCGGAATACGCACGTGTACCGGTTATTACCCCTCCTCAACACCGCATCGTTTCACTAAATGTAGTGAAGATCAATTGAGCGAACACACGGTAGATACTTTTAAATCTAAAGTTTTCCAACGGAGAAGTCTTATATCACCTTTTTACTTCGGACGATCGCGCGCATATAATGTAAATCGTTCCACTTCGCTAACAATTGATATTCTTGAATTCTAACAAAAAGGCCGCTTCATCGTGATTGAGTCAAGAAAGACTTAAAACATAAAATAAATATGTTTTGTAAAATGATTATTAAAGATATTGCTCGATTTAAGATATGTCCCGAGAAACACTCATTTATCAATAAAAATTTACATCTATATACGAATAGAAATTAGCGTATTTTTCAATTTTTACTTTCAATTATTGAGTGATGGTTTATCGATAAATGAGAACGCCGATGCGACCCAAATTCGCTTATAATCACGTATATAGAACGCGCAGAGAAAGCGATAAAGAATCGAGAGATTAGTTTCTCGTCAAAAGAGATAGAGGGCCATATATACATGTAGTCGGACCGATGGCATATATGCCTCGATAGCCCGGAGGGTGGGTCAATAGCAATGTCCTAAAGCAGCACCGAACGGTTGCGCTATATATGCCCAAACACGCGATCCTTTACCCTTTTTTATTTTCCCTTTCGTTTCTGCATTATTCCCCTCTTATTCGGTTTCGAGGCGCGCGTCTCTGCAAAAAAGCTCTTTCACCAAGTAGAAGTTTTCAATTGTACACCGATCTCCGTTGAACTTTTGCCTCGACTCGATTGTGATGCTGTAAAATATATAAAAATCTGTAAAATCTATTAGTTTGAGTTTTACGTGTATATTTGTATTATACATATCGAATTTTTTTAAATCTAATTGACAACACGCACTTATCTTCCAAATACAATTGCTTATCCTTCTACAATACGAATCGTGATTTTAAAGGGCCGGCACAATTTGACTTAATTCTTGAAGGTCTATTGAAATGCTTATTATATACGTAATTATGACGTTTTGAATATAATTTTTAAATAAATTTAATGTTCTCGCTATGAATATTCTTTTATGATTCATAAGGAAAGACAACGAAATATAGATGATGGATTAAATCCAGATTAAGTGACGTAACTAAATCTGATTACTCGGGAAATGAGACCCATACACTTTTAGTCGAGTATTCAGGTTTAATTGGCCGAACTATACAACCGCTTTACATTTTGTTTTCGTTATTTTTTAAGAAAAAAGTGTGTGATGAGTTATTCCGTCGAAAAGTCACATAACCGATAATGATTATATAATTTTGAAGAGAGTGTGACGCAGGTAGGTATAAAAAATCCTCTGATTATGCAGCTAACCAAGTTAATTGGACGATATGTAGCTTATAGTCTTAAAATTTACAGAACTGGTTAAACCAATATAGAGAAATAATTCGATAGAGTTATAATTAGGATAGTACAAAGAGTACTTATTAAATGAAAAATATTTTCACAGTTTTACGAATAATCGTGGATTGAATATTTTATAAATTTAATGTATGAAGTTACTTTGCACAATCTTAACTAAATTTTTTTCACCTTTTTCGTTTGTATAGAATAATCATATTCTGTGAGTTTTCATTCGCAAAACGTAAAGATCATATATAATATAAATGCATAATTATAATCAACGTTATAAAGAATATAATAATCTGATGTATTATATTCATTATGGAATACCTAGAGTACGTTCATTCATTCGTCTGCTTTCTGTATATTCATGTCTTCAAAGCATTCGCAACCTGTCAAGAGTATTTCATCAATTTGACATTCAACACCTTGTGCTCCCTTCACTATAAAATTTAACTCCTCGTCGACTATTATATATAATATAAAGAGAATTTCGGAAAATAATAAAGCGGAGCTGAGCCAATTTATTGTACGTTCTCATGCAGTGCAAAATATGCGTATAATATAGTGGCGTCGAGACTCAACAGTAGCAGCAATAGCGGCAATAGAGCAGAGGAGATAACGATTATGAGGATCGAATACAGGCGTTGGCCCTGAAGGAGACATTATATATATATATATATATATATATATATATATATATATATATATGTATGTATGTATGTATGTATATATAGATATAGAAAGGTGGTGAAGAGGGAGAGGGAGCGAGAGGGAGTAACGCGTTTGATCTTAAAATCGGTTCGCTGGCTCCATTGTGACTTCGAATCCTTCGCCAGGCTCTCTTTCCATCTCTTTCTCTCTTCCCTTTTATCAGTCCTTCTATTCGTCTCTCTCTCTTTCTCTCTCTCTCTCTCTCTCTTCCTCTCCTCGGCTGCGCATTATATTCGCGCATCACGTACACAAACGCGCACGCGCATCCATCTCCCTGTAGTATCGCTTTGCAAATTTAACGCCGTCCCATTGTTGCGTTTACGCGCGTGCTCGCAAGGCGACGCGACGCGCGACAACGTCGACAAGAAAGAGGGGGAGGAGAAAGAAGCAGATATATATATATATATATATATATATATATATATATGTATATATATGAGGACTCTTTCCTATTTGATATGCGTCAATTATCCGCTTTGCATGCCTTTTTTTAGACCGTCTCCAACGCTTACGATGCACGAACCCCTTTTTCCGCTTTTGTAATACTCTCGCACAGTGATGCGTTTAAGTGCCTCTCTCTCTCTCTCTTTCTCTCTCTTTCTCTCTCTTTCTCTCTCTTTCTCTCTCTTTCTTTCTCTTTCTCTGCGACATTTTACCTTTATATTGCGTGTAATGACGCGTGCGGATCAAAGAGACGTGCTTACGCCGCCAATTAAAAATCATTGTTGACGCGAGCGCGTCTTTTGTGCGTAGGCGAGACAGGGACAATTTTCAACTTTGACACTATATTATATATATATAAAGAGGAAGCGAGATGTACGCTTGCGCGAGTACGCTCTCTTTGTCGTATAAAAAAAATTGTGCTCTTCGCCAATTTGTTCTAAAATGTGAGTGGACGAGTTTTTGGACGAAGAACCAAACTGTCATTTATGTATAGCATTCATATATTAGGTTTTTTTTTGCATATAAATGCACGTGTTAAATGATTTATACGCGAAAACATTTTGAAGTGATAAAAAATACCGAGGAAAGTATTCTCAAAACGTTTCTTTTAATAAGGCCGGTTTTCAAAGTTGCGCGAGTAATATATTTAGATTTATTCACTATGTATGTGGGTTTTATTATTCACAAAAAATACTTTATGCAACGACTTGTAGTTTTGAGAAATGTATTTTATATTTACCGATTAAGCAATGGCTTTCAATGAATATATTATCATGTTATGCAATTGATTTATATATATATATATATATATATATATATATATATATATATATATATATATATAGGGACTGGGTTCATATGAAGAGTCAGATATTCTCGTATAATTTGTTGGTTCTAGTTTGAATCCCAGTCTAATATAGTTGAAGTACACTGCAGTGTAAATTTTACATGTCCTGCGGCTATTTCTCGTCCTTAATTGCAATTGCGCATTGAAGACACGGATACAGGTATCAAATAAATAATACAAGTAATATATTTATTTTAGATGATTTAATCATTGTTGATTTAAGGATTATATTAGATTATTGGATAGTAATAAAAGTGGAAACAGTAATTTTTCTACGTAAATGGGTATTCTATTACGAATTATTATGAATATTTTGAGATTTCAACTGGATAATTATTTAAATAAGAATTTAATGCAAATAGTAAATTTTTCGCCACTTGATTTAACTGTTTAATACTTTTTTGGTAGTGGGAAAATAAGAAAATTTGTTGTAATTCCATGCAAGAAAGAAATTATTTTCTTAGAATTTATTAATAAATCAGTATGTCTATACAGTTAAGAAATAAGATAAAAATAAATGTCATCCTAACATCAATAAATAATTTATAAATGTTATAGACGATTATTATGCAGAATAACAACAATGAACATCCAATATAAAGAATATATATATATATATATATATATATATATATATATATATATATATATATAAACTCTCTATATTATATAAATTTCATTGACGTTCATTACCAAGATTAATTAGTTTTCGACGAGTTAAAGAATTTTATAGTACATCATATGAATAATGTATAGATTGTATGATATCATCATATTAGATGTGATCTAAAACATGATTTTATTTGTAATCTTTTAAAACTCGAAATTTTCAAAAATTCTTCATTAGCACCTATTATGTGATAAACAAGTATCTATAAAATTTCGATCTGATCAGTCCAGTGGTTTTAGCTGGATATTAATGAATCAGTTTTTTTAATTCAGACATTTTCTTATACGTACGTACATAAAACAGACACAACAAATTGGCGGCATGTGAATATGATCAATAGATAATAAAACGGATAAGTATAGTTATTAATAACTTGATAGTTGTTGACATAGAATTGTGCAACAAAAATGTGAACTGCATAAGGCAGCGTACATTCTTTCTCCAAGTCCACAGGAGTACACCAGCGTAAAATGCGTTTGGGTTGAAATTCAAGAAATAGTATTGATGCTGAAGTTATTGATAGAAATGTAACAAATGTTTTTTTTTCTCACCCGCCGAGCATTGGAATATCGAAGAATCTTTATTTACATTAATCACGTATATTTTGATAAAAAAGCATCCATTCGAACTATTTCATCCCGTAATTTTGTCTGATAGTAAATGAACGAAATGTATTAAATATAAATATTCCGAAAATTATTTTAATTATTAGCAATCATTCTAGCATATTATAGATTTTTTTAAAGCTTTATTTTTTGTTAAGATAATTTTGATGATTTTTATTATCATAACAAATTTGATGAAAACCATAATATTAAAAAAAATCTTAATTAATAATAAAAAGAAAATTAAAATCCAATAATATTTGACAGTAATGAGCATATGATTTATTCCTCTCCGTTTCGTTGCTCTCTGTAAACACAATGAAACCTTAAATTTTGAATGAAAATCACAGCGATTTATTTGAATTCGTGTATTTTTAAATGCACTCATATCAGCGAGAGAAAGTCTCTATATAATAAATTGAAAATATAAATGTTCCAAGATTAAACTTCACAAACGTTTAATGGTTATACAAGTTGTTTTACATATAAGTAGTAATTATATGATCCGATAATGTAGTCTTTGCAGTTAATGAATAACTAATATTTTGTGTTTACTTTAGGTTCTTAGGTTTTATCACGACGACATTAGTCAAGCAATACATAAATGCTTCTATAATTTTTATTCTTGACTGTATGATAGAATAAAGTTGTCTAGCTTTGCATGGTAACAATTTAATTTAATACTTTTAATCACATATTTCATCTTATTTAAAACATTTCTGTTTATGTTTATTAACACTATTTGTTTTTTTTTTTTTACATATAAGTGATAATTGTTGATTCGTTGACTGATAGAATTAAATTCGTTTTTCATTCGTTTAAAAATTAATTCTTTGTTCATCAGTAGGATCATTATGGAAGCTATTATATTGTATTTAAGCTTTACGCAATATATTTTATATGTATCTATACGTTGTTCATTGCAGGGCAAAAATAAAGCCTTCGCATATATATAAACGTGTAAGGTTTTAAATTTCATTTCAAAACACCAAAAAGGGCCATGTATATAAGTTACTGCTAGAACTGAAAGGATTCTTATTTAGATCGATCGAAATACGTCAATCAAACAGTAGGCATTGCTACTATGTTTGTTGCAAATTGTGTCGTGCTTATAGCATTCGTTGAAAGACGCGGGTATATTATAATTGGTTAAACGACCTTGCATCAGATTCCTCGTGATAAAAGTTACTTTAGCAACCCTCGTATAGGTCTATACAGTAAATGAATTTTAGCCGAAACCGCCGGACACCCACATGTTATATACCCCCTCCCCTCCTCTCAAGGGACGATAACACGAATTTATGTATAATACGGATTACCAAGGCTTCTGAGCAACTATATGTGCCTCCGTATATACAGATGGAAAATCAGCGCTGCCCGCACGCCGCGCAGATAATACGGCTCTCGTAATTAGCCAAATTCCAAACTTACTATATTATTGTTCCGTTGTATATTATATAATACGCAGCGCAGCGCTGCGTCGATGAGTTGCGCACTCTCTTTACTACACAATCTTTTTCGTGGATGCCGTACATATGCGTGCGCGCGCGGTTTCCCCGCCCCGTGCGGCCGTTCTTCTAAGCCGCGTGCATTTTTCATTTTTCGGGACGAAGGCGGGGTAGACACCAGACGCGGTATGCGCCGCACCGTCATAATCATCATAATCATCATCATCAGCGCAATCAGGGATAATCCAAACGAGGGGGACGTCCGCGTCATTGCTAGAGCGCCGCGGGCTCCGGTGCTCCTCCGGAGATGTAGATAAATGGCGTGTGCGCTGTTACGTATATAATACAGTAAGCGCACCTTAGCGCACCTTGGCGGTGGCGATGCAGATTCGGTGGCAGTGGTGGTGCCGCGGCGCGCGCGACAGGCCGAGAGCAGCCACGGAGTGTCTGGTATAAGAGAGCGAGGCAGGCGCACTGTCTGGAGTCCCGGAGTAGTCTACACCGATACGGATTGCGTACATGGCGATTCGTTCTATTAGTACTTTTCGGCACCTTGCCGAAGCGTTCGACGAGGAGGGGGGATGTATTGTTCTGGGAGAGGGGGGAGCCTGTGCAGGATCGCAGGAGCATTTATACGCACCAGTTTCTTGGAGGTTAAGGACTCGCCGAAATTAAGCTCATTATCACCCTCGTGATGGGTTCCAGGACTTGCGGTCTAAAATCTTATATTTACGTCTTTCTTAGCCTTTCTCTCTATGTATATGTTTTCCATTTGTATCATTCATTCGCTGTTGTTCGTTTTGGAATTATTGCGTTTGGAGTCCTCTACATTCCTTTTGTACGATTATACCGTTCATTCTTAGATACGCGATTTACTGCTTATTTAAATTAAGATACTTATAATTAAAGAATAAATAATAAGTAATTATTAAATAACGAAAGATAATCGACGTGATTTTTAAATTTAAAGTGCTTCGCGAGTATAGTGTCGTATTGAATTAGAGGTACTATTAGTCAGATTCTTTCTTCATAAATTTATTGATTTATTTATCACATTGGGAAATTTAAAAATATAATATAATAAATAACATATTTTGACCTGTGTTGTCCATTATGTCAAGGTGTAATAACGAATATACTTAAGTTCCATAATTGTGAATATTGATTCTTAATTACCAGAGCTACTGTAGAATGAGGTTCTAATACAAATTGATGGATTCTAGGTTAATTTCAATTCACATGAAAGCGTGGCCAATCTCTTTTGCTTGAATCTTTTATCAAAATCAAAATCTTTTATTTAATTGAATATTTTATCAAAAAGATTATTATTTATGTACATGTATAGTTTGCGGATAAATATTCATCTTGTTCTTTTTAACAATTAGAAAATATAATTAGTAAGTAGTACTAAAATAAGAAACTATACAAGAATTTGACATTCGCTCACGATGCACGAATATTTTTCTTTTTGAACATCAGTATCTACTTTGTTCAAAAAGGGTAAAACTCATACTTTACCATCTTTACGGTTGTAATTTTTAGAAATTCATTATTACAAATTTTTTTTCCGTGTTTATTTTATTAAATTTAATAAATATTATTTACTTTATTATTATTAATACTTTATATTTTGTTAATGGTGTTATAAATACAACTGATTTCTCTCATTTTCTACCCCTTGCGTGGGTGGGTATGAAACTTATATTTACTATTTGAAAATAACAATTGATTCAATAAACTTTAAAAAAATCAAAAGTATTAATATAAAAAACAAAAATATTTTACACCACTCCAACCTCAAAGTCACAACTTTAGGATGATTGTAACGTAACGTATCGTTTAATATATACCACTGTACAAATTAATTATTTATTTCGCTTCGATGGGGTGTAAAATATCTCACGAGATAAATACTCAACTTCCACATCAATCTTGAAATATACTATTGCTTTTTGCTTATATCCGTATTGATCGTTTGCGATGAAATAGCTATTGTTAACGAAAATCTAATGAATAGATTTTCAAAACTTATATTTGTATACAAAGCGACAAAAATGCATACAATCTCGTTTATTCCCTTTTCCATCTTTCATGAATTTATTAGTGTAAAATTATTTGTTAATGGTATAAGCCGCGTAAAACTACGAAAATTCCAAGTTCTCGGTGGGTTCAGCAATTTTAACTGGGCGTTGAAGGGTAAGTTAGTCAGTCAGTCCATCAGTCGGTGTCTTAGACATTCTTTTACGTATATGTGTAAGTGCCATTTACAGTTTTCGTTTAGCAGTATTTTATTATATTAATGAATATATTTTTGAGGATAAAAACAACCTATACTACTCAAAAATATGAGAATAATATTCGGTTTCAGTAGTTTCTGCGGTT
Source organism: Sycobia sp. Sy_11 (assembly GCA_018907035.1). Classification (NCBI taxonomy): domain Eukaryota; kingdom Metazoa; phylum Arthropoda; class Insecta; order Hymenoptera; family Epichrysomallidae; genus Sycobia; species Sycobia sp. Sy_11. The sequence goes on along the minus strand of JACCIC010000073.1, from coordinate 146,525 downwards.
TTTGTGACAATATAAATAAACGCTGTCTCTTTAGTATATTAGCCTAGAGTATGGATATAGATAAATCTAAATGAGGAAAGAACACGAGGAAGCACGTCTACTGTGCGCGGGAAAAATAAGATCTATTTATAGAAGATAAACTCGAGCAGCTTTCTCGAGTGCATCTTGGAGAGAGCTAGGACGACAGAGAGAGAGAGAGAGAGAGAGAGAGAGAGAGAGAGAGAGAGAGAGAGAGAGCGCGGCACTGTTGTTTTATAGAATAATCGCACGGATAATCGTGAGCGAATTTTCTTTCGGAGTCCCCAAAATATAAATAAGCCTCTGACGGAGGCTTATGTATATATAGTTCAGTTTGTAGGAGCACTCGTGCTTCGTTCCCGTTTCTCGCAATTATCCGCCCGCACGCAGAGGAATCGGCGCTAGTGGCCTGTCCCATCTTTGCGTAAACGCGCGTTTTATCCATCCCGCATTGTGCAGCGGCGCGACGCGTCGCCTCGTCTTTATAATTCCGTTGCGCGTCCATTTATTACCTAAGACTGTGTTTTCTTTTGCTCGCCGCTGTGGTCGGGGCAGATTATTGTATTAGAACGTTGTGTTTCGTAAGAGCGGCCGAGAAAGTCCGGGGGACAGCAGGGGACCGGCACGAAGTAAGCATATATAATATAATATGCGTATATAAAGTTGCCGAGCTTCCCGAGATGCTACGGAATACCGCGCGCGCGCGCTCCACACTTTACATAATGCATATTTATTCCAGATGAGTTGTAGAACAGTATATGTATTGATCCGGAATTTGAGGCTTTCGGGATGTCGAATAGATGAATGGAGTACCGGCCTATATAGAGCACTTCTCGTTTCACCTGTTGAAGAGAGTCTGATGCTCGTGAAATGTAAAATATAAAGCCATTCTTATAAAATTCGGCGCGATCAAAGCGACACAATTCTGTTTTGGATGTCGGTTCTATAATACTAATTATATTTTGTATACAAAAATGATATATTTTATTAAAATAATTGAATATAATATGTAAAGAAAACCGTGTGAAACTTTAATTTATACGTACATGGAGATGTAACTGAAATATATAACTGCAAAAAAAAACTGTGCACGAGCAATATACAGTAATGTACTTTTTATCTAATAAGAACTGTAAAGGTGGTAATTTATACCGAATCGATAAAGAAATCAGAACATACTTACAGATTCGATGGTTATATATTATATTACAATAAGGGTTCAAAAAATGATACATGGATAGAATTTTCCGAATATTTTTATTTACCGATTTATAAATGTTTCGACTATTACGTTCACTTTAAAGTTAGTTTACTTGGAAACCTTAGAGTAAGCATCCTGGAACTATATACAATAATTTTTTTCTAGTGTCTCTACTGAATGAAATAATAAACCTTCTCCGTTTTTCATAATAGTACAACATTTTTTAGTACATTTTTTTAATCCATATATTCTATGAGCGTATCCTCGTTAATTTGTTATAAACATTGTTATTAAACAAAAAGTAATGCATGCTTTTATGTATTATTAATAATCTTAAGTTCAGTTCATTTTAAGATAAGTAACTAAGATTTAAATTTATGTTTTCGGTTAGAAACCGTAATATTATTTATGCAGGAATTCTGATCTCAAACTCCCTGTACGGGGTGATGAGCCACATTTGCCTTTTGGACACCGTTGCATCTTCCCTACTACTACTTTTTTGCTTTTCTAATTTTTTCTGAAAACAAGTTTATAATTTTCTGCTGATTATAATATATGATAAAATAATATAAGTATCTTAGGTTTAAGATTTTACAGTGTCATGTGATCAATCAGACTTCTCTTGTTTCTCGAGCTCAGCGTTCACGCCGGTTCACGCCAGGATCTTTCAATTACTTTTTCGGCTCTCGCGGCATAATGTACGATTCTCTTAGTTTAATTTAGTGTCACCAAGAATTTATAAATTAATTATTTAACTATTTAGTTATATTTCTATAAATTCCTTAATAAAATTAATCATGCATTATTAGTTTTGTGTCTATAACTTTGTGAACGTTTAAAAAAATTATTATGTTTGATATTTTTTCCACCTATACCTGTTTAAAACGACAGAGAAAACTAGTTTAAAAAGGAAATGAAAAACATATCGTTTAATGTTGTGTCTATTATATTTGAGTATAGTTATGCCTCTGAAAATAATGTTTTCAATTCAACATTATTCCTTTCAATTAATGCTTATAATCGTCAGGTTTGAATCGTTCTAATTTACTATAAAGGCGCTTGGACGAATAATTTGGAATATATACCATAGATTTGTACGTATTCTATTATTAGATGACTTGTAAATGAATAGATAAAATAATTATATATAATATATATAAATTGGTGGAAGATTAAAACAATGCAATTTATTCTTATTGCCAGGAGCATTCGAATTATGGAGTCTAGAAAGTAAGCGTAAAATTCCAAAGCTTTGGGTAGATTCTGCGATACGTCTTATTAATCAATGTGCACCGTAACAATATATAAAAATATTATTTTGATCAATTTAAGTTCAGTTTTTATTATTATATCTATTTGACGCGTAATTCGTATAATATTGGCAACTTATTTACAATCGTGTGCGCTTCATTGATTTAAATTGACATCGGCGCTATAGGCATGCATTAGAAACGATTGGTCCTTTATTCCGCACCATTACCCCAATTTCAATTGTACTTTGAGCCTTAAGTCGGTAATAGCGCGCAATCTATAAGAAAGTAATTTCCTACATGTGCTATATATAGTTATTCAACGTTCAGTCTTCAGTAAATAAATTTAATAACAAATATATTATACAATAACGATTTTCGTTTCATCATAATAATAGATTCTTACTGTTAGTACGTACTATATTCCAGTTTGCTTTAATCAATTCCTTAAAAAAGGATCAAGAATTGGTACAAAAATTAGAATAGATTACAATTTTTATATGTATTAAAAAATATTGAAATATTAAACTAAATCACAATATATAAAAATATATTCGAGTAGAATCAAACTATGATATATAAAACCAATCTTATTATCTTAAAGAGTATATTTATATTTCTATAAAAACTTCTATAAATTTACAATGAAAGCACAAGACTGTAACAATTATAATAGCATATTCGTATAATATTCAAATGTATTCATTTGGAGTACACATTGTAATTGATAAATAAATACCTAAATAAATAAATAAATAAATAAATAAATTAATGTATACATAAATTTATATACAGTAATGATCTCTTAATAAGAAAATTGTTATGGATATTCATATATAAAATCATTTAATAATGATCGCAGTTTCTTTGGAATATACAACAAATATGAAATAACTAAAGGAATAATTGAAATATATCGCCATTTCATATATATATAATGTATTTTAAGCATGCTTCTAACTACTAAAATGTACACGTAGATATATATTAGACTCGAATATAAAGAGAAATATTATTGGAAAATAAAAAATTTTATCAAATAAAAGATGTATTAACAAAATAAAAATTTATATAATTAACATCAGAAAATTATAAAAAAGAATAATGAATTACTTATATTTCATGCCCGAATGAGAATTGCTGCAAAACTTTTAAGGCAAAAATTAATTTTATAAATGTGATATTCAAATGATCGTATATAAATTATATTTTGGAATATAGAATCAAGTATTTGATAATATAAAATACCTTTATAATATATATATATATATATATATATATATATATATATATATATATATATATATGCTCATTACACTTTTTACTTGCTTTAATTAAAACATATAGGTTTATTTTATATCAAATGTTTTATTACATTAATAAATACGATATAAGTCTATAAATATAATTATTTCGATCAGATTCGGGCTAATAAAAAACTCAAAGTGTTTTTATTTCATCAGGTACTTTAATAAAATTATAACATCGCTGATTAGCACCAATATTTTGGAAGCATGAATAGAACGACGTTAAAAACATAAAAAAAGGTGCTTTAATAAAATTAATATTCAAATAATGACATATCAAAATTCTATAACAGTGAGAAATACCGTACAATAAATAAATCAACACAATTAAATTTAAAAGCAAACGCTAAGACGTTCTAAGTCAAACTGATGAAAATTTTAATATTGACAATGTCAAAGTTGATAAGTCAATAACGATCACATAAACATAGCAAATCAACAAGAACTAATTATAACATTTTATGTCAAAATATATTCTAAAATTATAAAAATGAGATTATGTCTGAGTATATTTTGCTAAAAAATAGCGTGTCTTCTTTTTTATGAACAGTGTGTTTGATATTACGTTGTATAAAAAGCATTTCAGACAAAGTGCGTTTTTTTAAATTATTGTCATATCTAATATTTTTACATTATCCCAATTAAAAGTGTGTGAATAATTTTTACAATGTATATTAATAACGCCGTCAGAATTGTTATTTTTTTATGTTCGTTAATACGATTTTTTAACTTTCGCTTAGTTTCACCTATATATATTGCATCACAATTTTTACTTTATATACTACCTAATAATATTATATAAAATAATTATTATAAAATTACTTAATAATTAATTTTATATACTACTTCAGTTTTTTTCCAATTTTTTTTTTGTCTTTTCTTAATTTTATGATATTATTGAGTTTATTATTAATAATATTGACATTATTGACTTATCAACTTTGACATTGTCGATATTAAAATTTTCATCAGTTTGACTTAGAACGTCTTAGCGTTTGCTTTTAAATTTAATTGTAAGTGTTGATTTATTTATTGTACGGTATTTCTCACTGTTATAGAATTTTGATATGTCATTATTTGAATATTAATTTTATTAAAGCACCTGATGTGGTTGACAATACCCGTCGTTGTAAAATAAAATAAAATTATAAACGTTGTGAAATAAAAACACTTTGAGTTTTTCATTAGCCCGAACCTGATCGAAATAATTACATTTATATACATATACATATATACACGAGGGCGAAAACAAAATTATCTATTTATTATCAATATAATACGATATTTCAATCTTGTCCACTCCACCTTTTATAATGATTTACACGCTATTGTTACAAGGCCCAATTTTCCCGGCTTCTATAAGAACGCGTGAGTAAAATGTCGAAATAACGATAAGTGATAAGACTGGCAATATTCATCATACATTGTGTAATTAAAGATATTATAAATATGTAATGACTGAATAGTTCATAAAAAATTACCGAGATTCGCAAGAAACCTATTAATTAAAAATTTATGCTGGGCACGTGTAAAGATATTTATAAACAATGCTAAAAGGGGGGGAGGTCAAGACGAAGGACGGGCAGACGCTGAGCGAATAGAAAAAAATAAATTCAGTTACACGGCTAATCGGCGAAGGCTCAGCCTCCCAAAGCGGCCCGCCAAGAGGGTGAAAGCGAGTCTGCGCGGCCGAAAACGCAGAGGTAATAACGCGTTATACCTATATATACGTATACGTATCCCCGGTATATCTGTACCTATATAAAGTTCATGTATACCTATATATATAATAACAATATCTCGCGCGCGCGCGCGCGCAGACGCATTCGCGTGCATCGCGGAGGTTGCGCAAGGGGTCGGGATGGGCGAGAGGGTGACGGAAAGGGAGGAAGGGCGCGACGCGCTCTCCCCGCCCAGGCGGATTCCATTCAACCCCCCTCTATAGCGGTCGGAGGGGCAGAGCCGCGGACGCGCTCGATTGGCCCGCCGGCCAATATGGTGGCGTCGATCCTTCGACCTGCGCGTTGTGGCGCCTCGAACCCTGCCGGGAGGGGGTGGACTGCCAGAGATCGAGAGAGAGAGAGAGAGAGAGAGAGAGAGAGAGAGTGAAACACGCGCGCGCGATTTTAAGGGTTGCGCTCGAGCGCTCTCGCTACACTCAGTCAGCGCTGCGTCGCCGTCGTCCCAACGTGCCATTATTGTGGTCGTTCTAGAAGTTCTCCTCACATCCGTATAACGCAATTGGCCCCGTGCGTGTTTCGTACAGTTGCTAGAGACAAGAATAGAGTGCGAGGGAGGCCGGGAGGACAGCTGGATTGTGAATTTAACTTGAACGTTTTCGTGAACTTAATTGTTTGGTGATATAGTCGTCAGTTTGGTGCACGTGCTCGCGATTTGCGCCGATGCGTGAACGCGGCTTTGACCTCTGATCGCGCGGTCTCGCGTTCGTGACAGAGAACTTTTTTTCTTTCTACTTCGAGGATCTTTGGTGCGACGATCGCCGAACCGAACCAATGAAAATGGCACAGACTTATAACCAGAAGAGGAATGTTTACAGTATCGACCAGATTTTGGGACACGCCAAAAGCGACGGTAAGTTTTTATTAGTGAAAGAGTTTTTTATTTTTTGTCGTTGTTATACAAGCGAAAATAAGAATTAAGAAATCGTTAAGTTTCAGTGCTTTTATTCGCAAGTATAAAAAGTATACGTATTTTATTATTTTAAATAATTATTTTTTTGAAAAGAGTAGAAAATAAAGTTACACGATTTTATATTTGTTCATGCTATATTTAGTTATTAAACTTTATTAGAATCGATAATGTTTTAGAGTCATTAAGCATATACTTTCGATCCATATTAAAAAAAAAAAAAACTTCATCGACTCATTAATAATTGAAGTAAACAAATTAATCATAATAAGAAAATTTCTGGGATCCGTATTATTTGGCCTAGTTTATATAAATAAAGTGAGATATTGACTTCCTTCATTTAATATAACATTGTTACAGATCAGTGATCCATGTAGCGGTTGCATGTAGAGAGCAAAAGGAAATTTAGCGCTTTCTTTTCTTTTTTCCTCTACGGCTTCTCACCCCGCACACGCATGATTGCATTTCCCCTTCTTTGTTGGTCACGTGCTGTATTAAAAATTCATACGTTCGCAAAGCAAACGATTTAACAAAAATTAGTATGTATGTATATATATATTGCTGGAGACAATCATATAGATCTTCAAGTGTCAGAAAAATTATTCTAATATATTATAAAATTTCGACCTAGATCAATTTTCATTATATTTATAGCACAAAATGTTTTAAGAATTTTTTGTACCTCGTGTTTGTGTCCTCGCCCCTAGAAATTATAGGTATATATTAATTATTTCTAAACCGTTTTTCTGTAAAATATATGTATATGTATGTAAAGAGAATTCAATTTCGTGGCCAAGTATTAATAGATTCGCAAATAAAAAAGGAGAAAATGTTGTGGCGGATCCATTGCATTTATAATATAAATGCAATGGATCCAATTATAAATCCATTGCAGTTATATTATAATAAATTTATAAAGAAAATCATTATCAATAGTAATCGTTATCAAGAAATCGAATTGAATTGAAAGCAAATTCTAAAGTTATATCTTTGGAACGTTATATTGTTCATGCACAATCCATCTACAATTTGATAATTTCTTTAAAAAATGGTTAAAAAGGTTCTATCCAAAAATAAACTTTTTTTTCCAGCATTTGTATAGAAGATTGTAAAAATCGTGTGTTTTATATTTACTATTTTTTATTTGACAATTAACGAACCAATAATTAATTGACAAGTATTAGTTAGTGCATATTATAGCGTAATATATGTTAAGGTGGAGAAGCGTGCCGGTTTTAGAAAATATAACGTTCTAATTTCAGGTATTTTTAATTAGTGATGTTTTTGTTGGTTTTGGATAATGGTGAACGAGTAAGTTGTGTAAAGGATTTGTATCTAAACGTAGTGTACGCAAAATCTACAGTGAACAATTGAGTACCATATATGCTAATGTTCGTTAATTATAGCGGCCGATACGAGCACCCCCTTGCCATGCACCGTGAGTAAATGGATTTTTTTCTACGCGAGAAAATGATTACAATTCAGATTATTGATGATGCTTAAAATAATAAAAATCTTTTTAAATGTTCAAAATTCAAAATTCTTCAAAAATTAATGAAGAGCTTGACTTTTACCATTCTATTTATTTTTTATGATTGATAATCCGAGAATTCATTTCACGAGCCTTTTCTAAATTAAACTATTACCGCAATTGTTCTTGTTAAAATAATCGTTTTCCAACTATAATAAGGTACACAATGTTACTCGTTTTTCTTAATTATTATATCGGTACACCTTTTGATGCTTCTTCAGAATAAGTGGGATTTCAAACTCGGGAATTCCCGTATACATTAAAATTTCTATGAGCCAAATGAAATCGCTCCGTCGTGCACGTACTGGTCTATTTCGCAAAATTTTTTCAAACTGATGTATAGATAAAATCCCGTGCTGTATCTGAACAGAACAGAACGATAACTATTTCGAATCGAGACCAATGAGCGGTTATAAGTGGGATATGTGTTAGGAGTTTGGGCGAGTAATCATATAAGAGCGCCGGTCCGCATTAAGATTAAGTGTTTAATAATCTTAATCCTCTGCCGGCGCGGCGCGCGGGCGCTCACGGGAAAATTACGGAATGGGGGTTTTGTGCCCTAAACTTGGGAAATTCCATAGCTCCTTTACTATAAATATATATATATATATATATATATATATATATATACGCATACATGTGTGTGTGTGTGTGTGTGTGTGTGTGTGTGTGTGTGTGTGTGTGTGTGTGTGTGTGTGTGTGTGTGTGTGTGTGTGTGTGTGTGTGTGTGTGTGTGTGTGTGTGAGTCGCTCGAATACATGCATATACACCTACGAAATGTCTGATGTAGCTTTATACTGGTACATATTGTCCTATTACGCACTATTGTCAATGCTATTATGAAACCATTATAATAACGTAAGATTATATTATAGATATGTATGTGCATGTGAACGTATGGATTGTATACATAAATTCGGTTCTCAAATTATTCTACACTAATTACATATAGGAAGGGGAGGGGGAGAATAATTTAAAAGTTGGTGACGTGTATTTTTTATGTTCTAGCTATTCGAAGGAATTGCCCTTATCTTATACCCTCATATAAGAAACAAATTCAAACTACATACGAATGATAAGAATTATTCATCGGAATAGCCTAAAACTTTGATAAATAAAGTCACGCATAGAAAAAAGTTCATTTATGGTAATCTTTTAAAAACATTTTACAAATATTTATACAAATAGACGGATTAATTTTACTTTTATTTTAATGTAAGTCTATTAGTTGTCATTATCATTTACAAATTCATTGGCGAACATTACGTATACCAAATATATAAGATTTTAAACGGAAAAATTTAGATCCCAAAAAGATTAATCGAGATATAATATCTGAGATAAGCAAATGTATAATTATGTGTATAAGTATTAAAACATTGAAGGGAATGCGAAAAATTTGAATCCCGTCTACGTCACCATGTACGATATGCTACGTGGGACGGGTGACGGCATGCGTGCAAATCTCTATAGATAGTTACGCCGGTAAATTAATATACATCGATATATATCTGTATACATTTATGTTCGAACTGCTTCACGTTAAAGGATTATCGTTATTTGATATATTAAATATCTACAGGGATTCAAACAATATAATCCCTCGTTAATTTATATAATAAAAGCAAGAGAGCAGGCTAGTATCAACGGTTGAAAAATCTTAATCTGCAATTATATATATACAAGCCAAATACGGAGTCAGTGGCACTATAAATACATAAATACAAGCGGGGACGTGATGTTCGCCGACGTGCGAGGGAGACAGGGTGTGGGGGACACGCGTTATAAAATCAAGGTAACAACCCCCAGGCGTGTATATACGTGCGCGTGGTTATATGCATGTGCGCAAGTGGGCCTCTGTGTATAAATGCCCTGCGTAACTCTCACAGCCGTGCCGACAGGTTTAAGCAGTCGCTCTTCACAGTGTCGCCATATGTTTTTTTTTTTTTTTGATACGGCTCACTATCTCTTTGTTCCTCCGGTGGTCGTTTGAATTTTTTTAGACTTCTCATTCTTCACGAGGAATATAAATATAACTCGCTGAAAAATTATATTCATTTAATTGATTCAATCAATAAATTTGCAGAATGTGTGGCGCGACGATTATGTATTTATTTATTTCTTAGTTATTTTGTTTATATATCAATCGACCGTGTATGGCATTGTTAAATCGTATTCTGTAGAGTTCTGTCTTAATTACATGCAAATGAAATAGTCTGTATATTGCACACTAGAATATCTGTAACTCGAAAGAATAATGATAAGAACGCATATATTTATATTATGAGCGGTTGTTTCGCAAAATAAAAAAATATAGATGTGAATTATACACTTCCATATTGCTTATTATAGGAAAACGAAGAAAACCAAGCATAAAGGTACACTATGTTTTCTTTACATTCGGTTTCATGGTTTTGGGATATTAAAAACAGATTTTTCTGTAATTTTTCTAGATGAGAGTGAACTTATCAATAATGACTGACGCTTTTTAAAATGCCAGTCTGATGAAGATTTTATGTTGCTTTATTTTTCTCAGTGTATTTCAGTATTGTATTTACATTTTCGAATTAGATTAAAATTTAATGTATGGTTATTTTATAAAAATTTCACTATTAACATTTCTATATTAGTGACCCGTGTGGAAATTCATTCTCGAATCTAACTAGTATCGGGCAAGTTTTCCTTATTAAATGATCGGATCTAGAAGGGAAATCTAGTCTGATCCTAGTTCCAATTTGTCCCACTTTTAATAGCATTTTTAATAAGGAACGAGCTTAGATTTTGGTAGGTATACCAAGCTAGAAACTAGACAGAATCTAGTCAAAAAATCTAGAAATTAAGACGTTTTATATATTATTCTAATTATGTTTCTTCGATCAAGTGAATAATTTTTTGACTCTTTTAATTTTAAATTATTTTAAATAAAAAATATATTTACACGTATTTAGGTAATGCATACCATTTAATTATAATTTATAAATTATTTTCTATATGCATTACTACGTATTACGTATTACGATTTACAGTTAATAATTAATAATTATTAATATATTTTTTTTACACTAATTATTGTAAATTTTAATATTAAGCAGCTCTGTTGAACGTATAAATTATTTTATTTCGATGAAAAAAATTCCGACCTCCGCTGAGTATCGAATCCACGACCCTACGATTCGCAAGCTAACGCATTATGCACTATGCTAAAACGCAATGTGGGATTACTATACTATAGTTTGCATATGACCGTAAAGCACTTAAGATAATATAATAATTTTATAAACACAAGATAAAACATACATAGGAAATCAATTTTTTAAATTCTTTCCCATGTTGGAAGGATCTGCGGGTATATATAAATGAATATGCACACACACGCACGCACGCACGCACATATAAATATAATTTCTGTACACATAAGGCCTTGACTACAAAAAACATCGTACTTTCCAATATTAGAAAAAGTTGAGGAAATCTAACTAGAATCAAAATAGAAAGCCTAACCATTTCCTTACTTCTCTTACTATGCAGATTCCGCCTAGAAAAACGTGAGTTTTTCCAAAATAGGGAGAAGTTAAGGAAATCTGCACGGGGAGTGGGTCGGAAATTCTAATTACGCATAAAGTCGAACGACCCATTTTTCTACAACACTATTCAATGTCAAATTTTTTCTCTGAGATTTTCTTTTTTTTCGAATGATAATCTATATTCTATATATGCGGTTCAATAGCTTCAATAGCTCTTCCACATGTCGAGGTTTAATTTTGTTTGATAGAAAAAAAAATTACATGTGTCTTTCGAGTAATTGTAACGACATTGATAACGATATAATCGTAATGATATCGATATCAAAATGCACACTGAATTTCGTAAATTTATATAAGCCAAAAAATATATATATATTATACTAATCTAAAATAAGTATAACATATTCTAAAATAAGTATTAATATTATAGTCAGATTGAAATTATTTTGCGATTAGTCTGAATTCTAGGGATATCTTTTACATTGAAATTTTCTCTTTTTGTATACCCTTGTGCTCGAATAGAAAGATTTAATTCAGTAAGGTATATGGCAAAAGTCGCGTCGGTTATTTTATTTCTATATGTATATATATATATATATATATATATATATATATATATAAAATAAAAAAAATATCGTTTTCCCGCGCGACGAAGCCGCGCATCGGCCATTGGCGCGCGACCGAATGAATTTTTCATTTCGCGCTTCGCGCTGCACGGTATTCGTCCGGCGCCCTATCCTCGCGTGCGGACAAAAAACAGGGGGACTGCCATATACTACCGTTGCTACTCCTGGCTCGCTCGCGCGCGCGCGCGCCGTTGAGAGATTCAATAAAAATGCCCGAGTGAGATGAGAGTAGAAAGAGAGAGAGAGAGAGAGAGAGAGAGAGAGAGAGAACGGAGTACGGAGATTGGCATCGAGTGGACCAGCCCCATTGTTCGCCGGCATAAAAACATTAAAATCTCTCTATTCAGGACAGATTAACTGTTCTCCGCTCCGCTTGATCGTCCGCGCCTTTTCACTTTTGCTTCGCTTGCGCACGCGCTTCCGCAAAATGTGCATATATGTGTACATCTATATGTAGCATACGCGTCTGAACATATACGCGCCTCATAGGCGCGTGCGTAATCACAGCCCCGGGTGAAGAGAGAAAGAGAGAGAGAGCAAGCATTTATTTGTAATCATGGGTATAAAATAGCATAATAAATTACTTTTTTAAAACAATAAATTGCTACACAAGTATTTTGTTAATAAAAAAAATTTCTTAAAATCTTAAAATAACGTGAGATAGTTATAGTATAGCAGAATATAAAATAGTATTATAAGTAGTTACAATCAAGTATCAACAAAATATAAACATACAAATATGATACTCGCTTATATATTAGAAAATGAGATGTGTAATTTACTTACATATATATATATATATATATATATATATATATATATATATATATAGTAAGTATATAAGTATAGTATATATATATATATATATATATATATATATATATATATGTAAGTATATAAGTATATAAGTATATATATATATATATATATATATATATATATATATATATATATATATACTCCTAATATATAGACTCATTCCGCAGATTCAAACACTCGAGTCATTTATCATAATAAATATATTCATACATAAAACTGAAGATTAGGTGAAAATGTGACGAAATATAATAAATTAACATTTTTTTAACTGAAAGCTAGTAAAGTTCGAGGAGGTTCGTCATTATTGCTGCCTTAAATCTATAGAGAAGACAGATTACGAATCTGTACATGAAGGTGATTTCAATAATGAGTACTTTGATATTGGAAAAATTGTCTTCCAATATCAGTGTTCATATAAAGAGCGTGCGATCATTTATCATCTACCTAGACGATTCCCGGTTACAGTTTTGGTAAAGACAAAAAACGATAAATACTCATTTCAATGCACATATACGAATTTGCCGATTATTATAGGAATTGAATAGTGCCTCCTGGAATCTATGCATAACCAATTATGGAACATCCTGGATAGGTGACTTGTTCATCACACTTAAGACCCTCAACGTACGGCACATAGGAGTTTTCCATCATCTCACGTCTGTTTCTAATTTTAAAGGAGGCACTAAGTACAACTACTAAGCAATGGTCTAAACGTAGAAACAGCAATGTTTCCGTAAGCTTCTTTCGTGAATTCTCGGTAGTATAGTTTCTAAAGAAGTGTAAGGTAGAAAGAATTCTATTAAATTTTTTGTGACCTTATCTATGAGAAATCTTCATAATCGAATCAAATCTAAAATTACATTCTATTGCCAATGCCAGTACTAAACTGAGTAATGTTTTGAATTTTAGCTATAATTTTAAGAGGTCCAAACATTACAGCTTTGGCTTGTTCAGCCTGTAGTTGGAACGAGGCAGAAATCACGGCAGAAACACGAGGGAGAGAGAGAGAGAGAGAGAGGGGGGGGTGTAGCGTTTACTTGCACAATGTACGCTTGTTCGAAGGGAAGAACACTTCATTTCTGCATGTACATATATGCCTTCTAAGCGTGAAAAGTGAACTTGATGATAAGCAGCAGGTGCGCGTTTGTACACAATGAGGGGAATTATTGATTGGCTCTTGATTCATTATCACCAGGTGCCGGCCACACTTAATTTACTAATCGATACAGCATGGCGAGGAATTATTAGAATTACACTTCAATTTAATTTATTATTATAGGCTTTAGAATTAAATGTTATTTTTTAAAATTATTTTATGTTGATTTCAATTACAAAAAAACATTATTCGTTCAAATAAAAATCTATTTTGATACATACATTAAAGACATTACGAGCTTTTTGATAACTTATGTCTAAAAAAGCCAAAAACAAAAATGATAACGAAAATTTTATATAAATAATTTAAATTCTAATGATAATCTTGCGAATAGTTTATTGAGAACTAATTGTAATTCACTTATTTAATATGAAATTCTTTTGACACATCGGTATTTATATATGTTACGAGCAAAACGTATAATTTAACGCTACAAACGAACCATTTATACTATATGTATAGAATACGTAATTTTTGAAATGGGCAAAATATGAAATGCCTGGTGAGTCTTTCGTTGCCAAGAGTATAATTATTTACTAAAATTACATAAAATTTTAGTAAAATTGAAATAAATTAAGAGAATTGTAATTAAAACTATTCTTTTTTTTATATCGAACACTTATTGTAAATAGGAATAATCTTGTACTGGATTGTATCGAAATAATCATGTTTTGATAAATTTGTGGCGGATAATACAAACCTGCATTTAAATTACAGTCGCAAAAGAACTTATACCAGAAGAGGAAATTTTAATATTTTCTAGGAAAGTACAAGACAACCGTTTTTCGAACAGTCGATAAAAAACCTCGGCATTTAATCGATCCATTTGTGCAATTTTTCCATTGGCCTCTATTTCGCTTTATTTGAAATTCGCTTTGTTTTGTTCTACTATAGTCCATACCTTCGCCGTACAAATTAAGTTGGCAAACTTGCACAAATTAATGGCACACATGGGCGCGCGCAGGTGCACCACACACGACCACGGACGCAGAAAGGTGCCTTACTCATATTTCTGTAAATCGCGCGTAATTAAATGGCTAACAAACATTTCCAGAAATGAGGCGGGAATATTGCTTACATGCGTCTAATGCGCATCTGCTGAAATAAAACACAGCCAAAAGTACATTTCTAAAGCTGAATTCCCAAGGGCTTGCGCTAGCTCGGCATTAACGTTTATTATTTGATAAATTGTGCATCCCAGTTTTCTGGGTATTAAATTAATTAGTTGAAGCGGCTGTGTTCCGTGCGAGTATATTTCAAATCCTTCTAACGCACTTTATATATTGGTATTGTGTGTGCACATATGTTTCGAACTCGCTCTCTCTTACACACACACACGCTCTTTCTCTCTCTCTCTCTCTCTCTCTCTCTTAAAAGCCGAATAAACTTTATAATTGTGGCGAGTTTTCGAAAAGCGTATTTTCAAACAGCTCATCTTCTATATACATCTCTTTATTTTTCTTTTTTCGAACTAATATTAGATAAAATATTTCAATGTTAAATTCTCTTCCCGATAATTAACCTCCGTAAAGGATTCTGTTAAGTATAATCATATATTCTTACAAAGTTCACATAAAATTTTATAAAAATTAAATAATATTTTCAGGATAAAGGATGTTTTATGACATTAAGTAAATTACAATGTTTTAAATTCACATTATTTGAAATATAAAGTACACATGAGAATTTTGTAAGAACATTAATTTGCTGCAAATTATTCTCTTTCAAAGTCTGATCATTTTTATAAATTATTATTGTAGAATTCTTCTATAAATTGTCAAAAGTTTTCGATATTATCATTATATAGAGGTAAAGTTTGACAACATTGAAATAAATATGATTTTCCCCTTTTTGCAAAGTCGACAGTCTTCAGGGAACGAAAAAATCCTTTAAATGCTCGTCATCGTTTTACGGCTTAACAGGTCCCGTTTAGCAGTGATAAAAAAATACACAGTAAAATTATTTCAAAGCATGAGAATGATTAACATCTTTGAAAGCTTTAAGCGGATTTATCAAAAAATATACCGCATTAATTCGCCCCAGTAATATGTAGAAAATAATACGATTTGTATTTATCGTGCCTGGTCTCCTAATATAATAAGAAATAAAATAAATAAACTTAATATATATATATATATATATATATATAATATATATATATTTAAAGAGTTCTCATATTTATATTTAAATTGTTCTTTATAAATATGATGAGTCGAAGTAGGATAAAAAAATTATCATAAACTCGTTCAAAAAGATTTTTAATATGGAACTGTTAACGTATTAAAGCGATGAGGCGATAAACGCAATAAAGGATACATAGAAATTCTGACAGGGAACTCTCAATGGAGTGAAATAGTGATCCTTCAACTGATGGAGAGGAAAAATACTCGTAGGTGCATGGATAAATACATATATGTATTTAGGAAGATTGAGTCTTGCTCTCCGTTATTAAACTAGCTCATCGAGAAAAAGCAAATCCTTCATCGCTCATTATTGTGTCTGTCTGCTGTACTTGCTACTTCGCCCCTGCTCTTCCTTTGTCCTTCTTTCGCGCTTTTCATAGATGTATATCTAATAAATATCGTTCTCCCTTTTTATCTGGTGCACGCCCCTTCGGTTGTACAAAAAGAGAATATTTTCCCGTTTACCGATACCAGTGAATCAGACATTGAACGTCAGGGAGTCAAGTGCAAGTGGTTCACATGTAACGTTTAACTCTTTTACATTACGATTCCACGTACGATGAAGTGAAAGAAAATCATAATAAATACAAAGCAGATGTCGGATATCAATATTGCCTTAAGAATATTTCATTTATCAACACGTAAGGCATTTCATCTTTATAATTGAGCACTCGTTTTCGACGTCTAAAATCGTTTGTATTATGAACAACTACTGAATGAAATAATATCAATTTATGTATATAAAGATTATTAGATCATTGAAGTAATAATTATTTCTTAATTCAATATATTACAAAATTTAAATTCCGTATAACCACTATAGATTGCCGTTTCACATTATTGCGCTATCTTTCATGTAAGTTTTAATTAATCGGGTTTATACTTTAGAGGCTTATGATTTTAAAGTCGAAAATCACGTAGTTGTGTAGCAGGGAAATATAAAATTATTAAATGGAAATTATCAAAATTCTCTTGATAATTTATAAGAACTAGTTTAGTGGTAATTCAAGTTATATGAATTTCTCTATTTTTCAAGTTAACCTTGTCTTTATTTAAAATCTTTTTCAACGCAGACAAGATAATTTGTGGAATTTTGGTTCAGCCAATATATAATCGAATGCAAGCTAATAATTAACTTAAATATAATTTATGTATTATATTTTTTAAAATTCTGGCATTTCTATCAAAATTAATGTAAAAAATATAATATTTTCAAGTCAAATTAAAATTTTCAGTGAGCCCGAAACCCCAAATCCCAATTATTATCTTGCATACTATAATGTTATAAAACCTTAATATATTACCGAAGTCTTACAATTTCAATTTTATTCATACTTAGTGAACAAACAACAATAGCTTACAATCGTAAAGTCCAAAAACCTCAAGCATATAAATCTCAAGCCAATAGATCTCCGGTCCGCAGACCTCATATTCACCGATTTTGCATAGTCTAAGGTTACAACTTTATCATATCAATAATCCCAGTCTTACGACGCCAAATAAATGGCTACTCAGACTATAACCTGCAGGCTTGCAATCTCTCAGATCAGAATCCTCGAGCTCATAGACGCAAAGCCTAACAATATTGTTACAAATCTCAAATTCATAATCTTAATCGCATAACTTCAAAACTATTTATATTCTTCTAAGTACATAAAAGAAAATAAAAGATATTCAAACTAGCTTAATCAAAATTTTTAAAAAGAAAACTAAAGTGGCGGAGCATACCTGAAGCCAGATACTTGGATAGACATGGTAATCTCTTTTTATGTGGTAAAAGTTTTTATTCTTAAAAATTAGTCCAATTGTGTTGATCTATGTTTTTAGTTAATCACATATGTAGTAATAAGTCTATAAGTCTTTTTAATAGCGTTTTATTCTCAGATTGTATTATGTTGTTCCAAATATCTGAAAAAGATACATTCCCTATTCGGGAACTGTACTCTGTTAATATTTTTTCTTTCGATTCGTGATCAATTATAAATGAAAAAATTTAATTAAATCAAAAGTAATAATAAATTCATTGAAAATGATTAAAAAATTGTCTTAATTTTATTCGCTAGCACGCAGAAAGGTTGAAACATATTTAAAGCGTTACAAGACAGCCGTAAACCTATAACTTATTCCCCTTTCTTGACCAAGTGTATACCACTCTTGACTCACGTGTCGAGGCAGCATAAAACTCCACTTAAGTAGATTTTTTCCAGTTATTTTCGTCATCCTCCTGCTTCTAAAAGAAAAAGATTGATTCCGACACACACACACACACACACACACAGAGGAAAAATATAAAGGAAAAAACGTTGGTATTCGCTTTGCACTACGGATAGCCGCATTGATCTGCGTGTTTTATTTCTCATCATGTCAGTTTTTATTTCACAGCGTTTCCATAGCCCTTCGCGCTTGCTGGCTGCAGCGCCTGGGCTATAAACGCTCCTCTATGCCTCTGTTGACTAGTCGAACTGTTTTTAAGCCCATATCTATATCTGACTATATCCTCCTATTCGATAGGAGGATATCTCTCTCTCTCTCTCTCTCTGTGTGTGTGTGTGTGTGTGTGTGTGTGTGTGTGTGTGTGTGTGTGTGTGTGTGTGTGTGTGTGTGTGTGTATACACGGTATATGCGTGATACGCGATACTCCTATGTATGTACATATAGATAAAAGAATTTGTCGACGACGCGACGCACAGTGGATAGGGTGCGGGGCACCCCCCCCACACATATATATATATATACATATATATATATATATATATATATATATATATATATATATATATAGCTATTCCGTGGATATTAATTTTCAATATTTCAATATCTTTGTTTTCATTCGTGAAATATTTTATGCTTTTTTTTATCAAATATAATATTTTACTGTTATTTATATCGCTAAAGTTTGGACAGTATTGATGATTTTGTTTCGAGCAATAAAAATGTATTAATAATCTTCTCTGTACATATTCAAAATTCACTGCTATACCTACAAATTAACTATAATTAGCATAATAATATTTAACAATTTTATTTCTAAAATATTCGTTATTATTAATTTTTAATTATTATTTAATTTAATTAATTGAATAATTAAAAATAAACAATTAGTACATATAACGTATTTATTTTCCTGATTTTATTTGCAACATACTAATAATTCTAACTTTTTTAAAACAATATATCTTTTTAAAATAGCAAGTACTTTAATTATTTCATATTGCAACAAAAAATTGGTTATATCATTTTGAAATGAACAGATATTGAAAGTTAACAAAGATAGATTTATGTCATATAACGTGTAAAAACTAAAAGGCAGACGGGGATGGAAGAGGCCAGTATAGAATTCGCTAATCGCTATAGGTGGGTTGCAGTTATAACGGATCATCTGCGAGTTACATTGACACTGTTTGCAGGATTCGCGGGGGCGATATCAACTTATATATATTATATGTAGGTAGATAGTCCTCCGAATCGGAGCCGAGCACTCGATAGAGCGCGGAAATGGTGGTGGATGCGACGTTAGCCTTTGGGAGGCAACAATCGGCGAATCCGTATATCGGACGTCATCGATGAGATGCGCGCGCTGGCGCACCGGTCCAGCGCGGGAGAGATGTAGAAAAAGGAAGAGTCGAGAGAGAAAGAGAGCGAGAGAGAGAGAGAGAGAGGTAGAGAGGGAGAGAGACGGAGTTAAATGGGCGCACGCGCGGCTTAAAAATTCAATATGCGAAAACGCGATGTTTTTATCTTTTTATTGCAGTTGCGTATATGCTATTGCTTTAGATGCCGTAGCATTGGCCTGCTATCATACACACGGTTCTACGCTCATTAAGAATTTTCGTCGGTGGGCAAAGTGAGACCATTTTTTTCAGAACTATTATTCGTGCATCATATAATTCAGTGTTTTTCAAGATGAAAAACAGAAAGATGTAAATTACCTCAAATTCGTCCCTATAAGAAAGGAATGAATAAATTCTTTTAACGATGTAAGAACCTACATATGATCCCATAGATCGGTTATAATTGGTATTATCGACTGGATCATTTTTGGCAGCAGTTGACAGTGACATAAACGTCATTCAAAAGTCTCGCCAACTCTGATCGTTCGATGAACGATAAAAAGGTTACGGCGAGGGTGTGCAAAAAATAAGCATAGAAATTTTCATTGTTAAATAAACTATCGATAAATTATACTTTTTAATTTAGAGTTATTCATTAGTTAATTAATTTATCTGATCAAATTTTACCCGGACTGGTGCATTTAAACTCCGCGCGTAAGCGCGTCATGAAATTTGAGCGCCATATCTCCATTAGTGTGTGTTTGTTAGCTGTTTGTTTACGACGCAAAAAGTTTGTCTGGCGATATTAACTATGGACTCATGGTGCGTTCCCAGAAGTAGATTTTTGAAAGAGGAAAAAGTCAAGGTAGCCAAATCTGGCGAATACGATGGCTGAGCGATGACTTTCATTTCGTGTTTGGCCAAAAAATATGAGACACAATCATGCTGGGATGTGCCGGCACATTATCATCGTGAATAAACCATGAATTGTTTGCCCACAAATCCGGTCGTTTACTACGAATTGCTTCACGTTGACGCCTCAAAACGGCCAAGTAGTACTCCTTATTGAGTGTTTGACCTCCTTGAACGAATTTATGGTGAACCACCCCGTGGTAATCGAAAAAAACGGCGAATATCACCTTAATTTTCGGTGGATGGGCGACTTGCATGAGGCAAGTTTTCGACGAACCGAATGCTTGATGACCTTCACTGAATGCTTTGTGCCACTCAAATACTTGCATTCGCCATAAAGTAGACTTCCCAAAACACTTTTGCAACATCTTCAACGATTCCGCAGCTGTACTTCCATTGGAAACACAATATTTCAAACAAATCAACTTTTTTTCCATAGTCAATATCGCTAGACAAACTTTTTGCGTTGTAAACAAACAGCTAACAAACACACACTAATGGAGATATGGCGCTAAAATTTCACACGGACATCAAGAAAAGTTTTATCAATATAAGAAAACAAAATTTTTGCCGATTGAGTTTACGTACGGAGTTTAAATGCACCAGTTCGTGTCAATTTTGATCATATGGTATATGTTTTATGGATAAGTATAAATTATCTATATATAAACGTAAACGTTAAAAGTAATTGTTGTTATCTGAGCATTATATTTATACACATTTTTTAGTACATAATGTTATCAACTTCTTATTAGTATTATATTTCATCAATTATTCATTTTGAAATTTCATTGTCTTATATAATAAAAAAAGATGTATAGGATTTACATTTCTCTTGAACAAAAAAAAGGTTGGTCAACTATAGGATGACCTCTTTTTCTAGAATCTGATATCGGGATATTCATATTTAACTGGAGTCTCGATGATCCAGATTAGTATATAGTAACGACGCTCTTGGCCAGTGATATAAATATTAGGCAAATAATGAATATTTTCCACCGATAATTTAACAACGTGGGCGTTATTCTCGTTGTTTAGATGTGCACGAACATATACCACTTGACTACAATGTTCAGTAATTCTGCTTAATTTATGCGTGTATGTATGTATCTACATATTTACGCATCTTTCACACGACTTTGTCGGTTGATGCAGTAAATTGTAAATCCTTTGCTGCCCGAACAGAGCACGCGACGCCAGCCGGCCCCGTGGGTGAGCCCGGCGACACGGAGATCGGTCTCGGCGAGCACCAACTCGGCGACGGCCTCGCCGACGGCCTGGACCTCGGCGAGCCGGACAGGCCGCGCAAGGTGCGTCGCTCGCGCACCACGTTCACCACGTACCAACTGCACCAGCTCGAGCGGGCATTCGAGAAGACGCAGTATCCGGACGTGTTCACGAGGGAGGAGCTCGCGATGAGGCTCGATCTTTCGGAGGCCAGAGTTCAGGTGAGTCGAATCGGTATTTTTCTTTATGTATTATTAATCTTTACATATGTATAAATTAATCGAGATTTAAATTTTCATTAACCCATGGAAAAAAACTTCTCCTCTTCTTTATTAGCTTTCCGAAATCATTGACTCGTTTTGAAGGAATCATATTTCAATAATTTAGAAGAATCATAAGAAATAATATTGAAAGTTATTTGAAAATAATTGGAAATGATTTGAAATTAGTTGAAATCGTTTATGAAATGGTATACCAAATACTAAAATCATTCTGACCATTTCTTTTCTAATGAATAACCCCGCTATCTCGAAAAAATGTCAGGCCTTTTCAAAAGACAAATATATTGATTTAAAAACAAGAAAAAGTGAAAAAACTTTCAAATTGAATTTTTTTTAATAAACAAAATGGAAATTATATTCATTTTTTCAGCTTCGTTTAAATGTTCGCTAAATTGTAAAAAATATAACTTCACCGTTGCAATTTCTAGGGCTTCAGAGGTTTAGTTTTTTAGCTTTAGAATGATATTCCGATGGTTTTTGTGCTATATATTTTTTATTAAATTCTTTTATAAAAACTACTTTTTGAATTGTCTCGAAATTTGAAAAATTATGAGGTGTAGGCATAAACGTTGAGAAACAATATATTTGTTTCTATAAGAAATGCAGATGTAACAATTAAAAGATTAAATCTTTACAATCATAGGGCATTATTGTAAAAGATATCTTATTTGATAATATTCTATAATAGGTTTATAAAACGAGATTATGGATATTTGCATTTAACTTATTTGCTTTGATAATTTTTGGCAAAGTAATAAAATTTAAAATTGCAATAAATTTCTGCATAAGGTATATGGCAATAATAAATGATGAATCTACTGCAAATCTAAATGTTACCATATGGTTCAATTGGTTAATTTATCGTATTTTAATCAAAAGTATAACAAGCATAAAACCAATTCTTCTATCATTACATAATTAGATATACGTAAAAAATATCGCAACATTAATTACTCTTAATGATTATTATTCTTGCGATTGTGGTCGCGAGTGAAGACAATTAGTCAAGAGATTTCCTCTAACGGTGAAAGGAAAATTGTCTAACTATAGAAAATGTATAATCTTGTAAAAGAAGCTCGCGAACGGGAGGCCGTACTAACTGGGAGGTGGGGGCACGAGTCTATATAAAAAGCAAATTTAATAAAACAAGTGGAAGTCTCTCCCCTCTCCTTGGAAGGAGGATGGTTTAACGAGGCTCGATAACCTAAGAAAAGCGCTGAAACTCTTGGCGAGATTCTTTCTCCTCCCCCACTTCATTTTTTCCTATTTTTTCCAACGGCAGCCCTGACTCGCATGCTGCACCCCCAGAGATGCGACAGCTAGTTTCAGACGCGCGCCGTTAGAGCTATTACTCTGTCTCTCTCTCTGTCTCTCTCTCTCTCTCTCTCTCTCTCTCTCTCTCTCTCTCTCTCTATCTATCTATATATATATATATATATATATATATATATATATATATATATATACCGATGATGCTGCTGGGCACCGCGTGCGAATACTTTCGTTCTTTTTTTCGCGAGCGCGCGCAGCTCACTGCTCCTCCTTTTCATACTCCATCTCCCTCTTTCTTTCTCTTTTTCTCCTCTTACTATTCCTCCGCCTCCTCGTTGGCCACTCGACTAATTACAACTCATTGTTCTGCAATCCCGTTTTTTCTCCCTCGTCCCTTGCCCCTCGCACGTGGCCCCCGCGCGCGTAATTTTGCAGGAGACCAGTCTGAGCGGATTAATCATTGCGAGCCTCATCCGTCTCTAACACTTTGTTATTAAAGCGGAAAAACGCTCGCGTGTTCCTCGGTAAAGTGGCCGTTCCTTGTCTCACCCTCTTTCTCTCTCTCTCTCTCTCTCTCTTTCGCTTTCCCTCCCTTTCTCTTAATTCCTTCGGTCGACAATGAAAATTACGCGTTCGCTGCAGTGAGCGCGCGCACACGCGGCAATGTAGGATTGTTGGCGGGGAGACGGAAGAAGAGTGGCGCACGAATTATAAATAATAAAAATAGAGTAAATGGTGAAGTATATAAAGATATTTAAATCAAATTTAAATCTAACAATTATGCTAATTAGATAATTTTATGTTATTTGGCGTATTAGCTTTCAGGACCGTATTGCTATAGAATGCAATATGCTATCACATTTATAAATAAATCTATTCAATATTCTATAAGTATTCTTCTACTTTATAAATACTTCTGTAAGTATTTTTATGTATTGTATTAATATCGCAGAATTTTGTTGCCACTATTCACCATTAAAGAAAGCATTAAAAATTATTCATTATATAGTCATTTTGATATTATGAATATTTTCGTACATCGAAAATTTTCGGCTAACAATAATGCAATACAATTAAAATAGATTAAAAAACATTAAACACAATTATTGATTAATAATCGGGAAAACAATAATAGGTATATAAGTATCAAAACTCATGGTTTAAATTTTTTATTATTATGAAAGAAAAAACGTGAATCTGTCGTGCAAACAACAACGAAATAATTTTTTGCGGAGTCTGAGAAGCTCTCGGCCATGATTCCTCTCACACTAGACAGTTTTATATTATAGATGAGTCTCGTTAACGTTGGGTTGTCCCGATAGAAGGGCAAGATACATACAATACACACACACACACACACACACACACACACACACACACACACACACACACACACACACAAAAGCGCAGCAGAAGCGATGGTTTCTACTCCTAAAACCATAGGTGGCAAAAGGACGAAAGAACCACCATTGGGCTCAAGGAGACCACTAGAGTCGGTCGGAGTACCTACAGGCAAGTCTGAAGCCAAAGAAAATCAATGGCAGACCATCAAGCGTAAGAAGCCCAAAGGCAAAGATAAAGAATTATCTAGTACACGCAGGCTTAATGGACGAAATAGGCCTAACTCCATTTTGATTAAGGCCAATGAAGGAGTTACATACGCGGAGGTACTGCGACAAATAAAGAATGACCCGGAGTTATCTCATGTCAAGAATGAGGTTAACAGGATACGTAGAAATGCAAGCGGTGCCCTTGCACTTCAGTTGGAACGCACAGCCAAAGATGCACATGAGTTGGCACGCATTGTTGAATCTAAGGTTGGCCATAGCGCATCCACTTCGGTCCTGAGTAATCTCATTACATTGGAGATTAAAGATATAGATGAGGTCACTACAAAGGATGAAGTATTAGAGGCTCTGAGAACACACCTCGAGCTAAAGGAGACTAACCTACTAATTGCTCGTTCCTTGCGGCAAGCTTATGGGGGTACTCAGACGGCGGTGGTGTCTGTACCATATAGCCACGCAGCTGAGCTACTACGTGTAGGGCATGTTCGAATCGGATGGGTCAGCTGCAGAGTTCGAAAAAAAACAGAAATAAAGCGCTGCTTCAGGTGTTGGCAGATTGGCCATTTAGCGTCCGTGTGCTCGGGCCCTGACAGAACTAAACTTTGCAGGCACTGCGGTGGAAAAGACCATCTATCCAAGCTGTGTGTAAACGGGCCCTGTTGTTTACTCTGTAAATGTGAAGGAAAAAAGGAGATTAACCATCCAGCATACAGCTATAAGTGCCCGATTACCGTGGAGTTTTTAAACAGACATAAAACATGAAAATACTCCAACTGAATACCAACCATTGCGTAGCAGCTCATGACCTGCTGAAACAGACAATAAAGGAGCTAAGAATAGACATTGCTGTAATCTCCGAACCATATTGTGACAGGGTCAGACAACAGCGCTGGATAAGTGAAACAAGCAATAGAGCTGCCCTCTGGATTGGTCACAATAGGCAGGTACTAAAGCAGTCGAGTCATCGGAGCGAATTGATATCCTGGGCTAAAATACAAGAAATATACGTCTTTAGTGTATATGCTCCTCCAAGCTTGACGGACAAGCAGTTTGAAATCCTTGTAGCTAAATTAGTTGATGAAGCCATGGACAAGAAACCATTATTAATCGGTGGCGATTTTAACGCGTGGTCCACAGCCTGGGGAAGCGCTTCAACAAATAACAGAGGTAGTATGCTGCTTGATGGCCTTAATTCTCTTCAACTCCACGTGGTTAATAAGGGATCTGAATCCACTTTCATTAGGGGTGATAAACAATCAGTCATTGATGTAACATTCGCCAGTGATGACTTGATTCAGCGGATCCTTAATTGGAGAGTAAGCGACCTTTACACCCACAGTGATCACAGGGCGATCTTGTATGAGATTGCAGAGAAGAAAGTAAAGAACAAGTGCAATGAGTGGATGCCCACACGGAAATGGAACATCAGATCGGTAGACTGTGAAGTGTTCGCCACTATAATATCAGAAGAGCGTTTAGAATATGGTGCACCAGGCCATCTGGCAAATGCACTCATGAAGCATATCTCTGAAGCATGTGATGCATCGATGACTAGGACTAAGAGCGGATTTAAACATCGTCAATCTGTCTACTGGTGGACAAATGAAATTGCAGAATTGCGAAAACTATGTCATCGCGCACGTAGACTTGCCCAGAGAGCCCGCACCCATCGTGATACGTTTAATAGTTTATTTAAAGAAGCACAGAGAGTGCTTGTCAAGGCCATTAAGGCAAGCAAGCGTCGATGCTGGCTTGAACTGTGTGCAGAGGCCAACAATGACTTATGGGGACGACCATACAAAACAGTCATGGCACGATTGAGTAGGGCACCAATACAACCCACTAGCACGGTATTGATTGATAAGATTGTTTCCGCTCTCTTTCCCAATGACATTCATGGGACTGTACTGCGCACGCAACACTCGGACGATATACCTCCTATAACAGAAATGGAGCTACATAATGCTTACGCTAAGACTAGAGACAATGCTGCCCCTGGCCCTGATGGTATCCCTAATGCGGCAGTTAAGTTGGCGATTCAGAAGAATCCAGCTATATTTCTAAAAGTATATAATGTTTGTCTTCTTGAGGGTATTTTTCCTGATTGCTGGAAAACTCAAAGGTTAGTCCTGTTACCTAAGGGCAATAAGCCACTTGATGATCCTTCATCATACAGGCCATTGTGTATGCTCGACACGGTAGGTAAAATATTTGAAAAAATAATATGTAGCCGACTGGAAGCATTCACTGAAGGATTGCACGGCTTATCCTCACGCCAATTTGGATTTCGGAAATCAAAATCAACAGTCGATGCCATTAAACTGGTAGTGTGTACCGCAAGAAATGCAATCAGTGGTAAGAGATGGAAAGGTGGCACTAAACAGTATTGTGCCATTGTCGCTCTAGATGTCAAGAATGCCTTTAATTCAGCGCGCTGGTCTTCTATTATGAGTTCTCTTAAAGAGTTCGGAGTACCTGGTTATTTACAGAATGTCGTGGCCAGCTACTTTGAGAATAGGATAATATTATACCGAACGGATGAAGGCACTGTATCGCATAAGGTTACTGCGGGAGTCCCCCAGGGCTCAGTTATGGGACCTATATTGTGGAATATTATGTATGATGGCGTGTTGAGGATTCCACAACCGCCTGGTTCAATAACAGTAGGGTACGCCGACGATATCGCTCTAGTAGTGACGGCTAAGACCCTTGATGAACTTACTGAAAATGCCAATGAGGCAATCAGCAACATCAGTAGATGGATTAAGCGGAGCACAAGACAGAAGTAGTTCTTGTCAGCAGTCGTAAGAAGGTAGATAGTATTACTCTTAAAGTTGGTAGCTGCCGCATTAGTTCTGCGCCATCTTTACGATACTTGGGTGTCCAGCTTGATGCCAGGTTAAATTTCAAAGAACATCTAAAGATATCTGGCGAAAAAGCGCAACGAGTTTCAGCTGCCTTGTGTCGGCTCATGCCTAACATTGGTGGCCCACGTCCACCCCAGAGGAAACTATTAGCTTATGTTGTTAATTCTGTCAGCATGTATGCAGCACCAATCTGGCATCATGCATGCGGAATTAAATCGTATTGTGAGTTGGCCATTGCGACCCGTCGTCCCTCCTGTATACGTATTATTAGTGGTTACAGGACGGTATCTACCGACGCAGCTGAGGTACTTGCCGGAATTCTTCCTGTCGATTTAGCTGCAGATGAATTGGCTAGGCTGCATAACATATGTAAGGCCGCAGTGGATTCTCTACAAGGTGCTAAAAATGTGGAACGTCATCGTTCTATAGAAATATGGCAAAAACGATGGACCGATTCTAGCAAAGGCCGATGGACTTATCGTATCCTTCCAAACATACATAGATGGATCAACAGGAAACACGGGGAATTAGATTTCCACCTAACTCAGTTGTTGACTGGACATGGTTGTTTTAGGTCCTATTTCCACCGCTTTCACCTGGATAATAATGATCTCTGCCCCATCTGTCCAACTTTGGTCGAGGATGCCGAGCATATATTAGTGAGCTGCCCTCGTTTTAGAACACAACGTGAGCACTTGATGAACATCATCAATAAGCCAATAAGACCAGAGAGCATCCTATCAATAATGCTGGAATCTTCTGAAAACTGGAAGGCAGTAGCCAGTTTCGCAAAAGAGGTGATGACCAAACTTAGATATGCCGATAGAACTAGGCGAATGGCCCAGGATGAACAAGGCCAACTGATCCTATTTTAAGATACAGAGGACGAACACCGAACCCCTGATCACCTGTGTGGATGGGGGACGTAGGATAGTGTCATAAGAAGAGGAGTCGTATAGGCTAACTAACAGCCCCGCCGAAGTAATATTCCCAGATAGTTCCGGCGGGATGCTAGTTTCGAGAGGCCACTAGTGCAGAGCTTGCTCTGCCTACGCCTAATAAAAAAAACACACACACGCACACACACACACACACACACACACATATAGACCAGCTTCCGGAAACTACACGGAATCTGGTACCATCGCGGCGAGATTCAATTGCTTATAATTGCCGTTAATTGCTTAAGCGCCAACTTCCCCGCATTTTCCAACCCTAGCCCCAACCAAGAATCTTCAGCATTCATTTTTCTCCATATTATCCATATTCCATTATATTACTCGTTAACGATTGGACCGGAGCTTTGCCTAGGTTCTTGCGAAGATTCTGCAGCTGAGCCTATAATTAAATCGATTCATAATATACGGTACTTTTTTTCCTCTTATAAAAAGAGAAATCTTTTTTTATAATCGGTACATTTTTTTCTTTCAGTAATTGTATACGGATAACTTTTTCAAATTCATATATCGATAAAAGTCCTGATTTAAATCATCATTTTGGTATTTTCATTACATGCCAAAAAGTACATAATATGATATAATCATTTTAGCGTTTTATAAAGTTTAGTCCACGAAGATGAACCGTAGCTGTTCAAAACGTCAGGTAGCGAAGGTAAATTTAAATTTAAAGTAGTACAGGCAGTCAAGTTTTTCTTTGCCAACATATAACGCAGCTTATTTTTATTATTTTTGTTTTATTTCATTGTTTTTAACTTTTAACCTAATTTATTTTTAGTAGTAATTTCTATTTTAGATTCTTCGGGAGTGATTATAAACGAGAACAGTCTGACTGTCATTATTTGCGTATAATATATTATAATATAAAATCTGTAAGTCTGATAAAAATATTTATTAATTTAATTGGTTAACTTTTAAAAATTTCGATCCTGGACTTAATTTTTCCGCTTTTTCGATATTTTTTTAAATTTCCATATTGAAGCTGAATTTACAATTTTCTGCTCTTTTTCTATTTTCAAGGTAAGAAAGTTCGGATTCCGATGAAAAATATCTTGACCCAATTATGACCACGTGTACTCAGTAGTCGGTAAATAGATAAATTTTATTACTCCCTATATTCGAATTTTCCAAAAAATCCATATCGCACTAAATTTTATCGGGTTTTCCTTCTTTTATTCTATACTATATAAATCTTACGAAAATTTTTTGATTTTTGCACAATTTTTATCTGAGTAATTTTATTTCTAATTCCTATATTTCTATATCACATACATTGAAAATAATATAATAGAAAGAAGTATTTCAACAATACTGTGTTCCTTTAGAACACTGGATAATATAGTCATATTACATTTGCAGAGAACATTTTAGTGATGAAATCTGTGCGTTCGGTGGAAGAAGGATAGGCAGAGAAAATCAGTCCTGAGTTATACGCTTGCGCGCGCGCGCCTGTGTGTGTGGGGTGAATACCAGCGCTAGCAGCTCAACAAAAGTTCCCTCCGCCTCTCGAGGCTGATTAAGCTAATTGTTAACAATTATCCAGATTTCCTTCGAACGCGCCCCCGCGACGCGATTCTCTCGAGGATCTCCGCTCTTCTACTCTCTCCCTTCTGCCGCCCTTACCTCTGTCTCTTTGCAGTTAACACACACACACACACACACACACACACACACACACACACACACACACACACACACACACACACACACACAACACACACACACACACACACACACCACACACACACAGGTATAAAGGTATACGCCCGCGCGAATTTCTGTGGGACTATGACGTATATATATATATATATATATATATATATATATATATATATATAACGCTCACGCCACGCGTTCAAATCCATTGTGTGCGTAATGTGCGTTCCCGTTAGGTCTAACCTTCGTTCCTATATATATATATATATGTAGTCTATCGACGCTCTTTCTGTATGCCTCTCTCTCTCTCTCCTCTCTCTCTCTCTCTCTCTCTCTCCCTCTCTCTCTCTCTCTCTCTCTCTGTCTCGCTCTCTTGCTCTCTTTATACCACCAGACAACGTCCGTAACGGACATTCGGCCCCTGTAAAGGGTTGAAGCTCATCTTGTTGAGAGCTCGACGCATCGTCTTTGTTCAGAATTAATCTGGAAGGTCAATTCTGCATTTGTTGGTCGACTTACTATACAGTATATATATATATATATATATATATATATATATATATATATATATATATATATATATATATATATATATATATATATATATATATATATTGATGATGAATTGGTAGGCATGAGATTTTCAGGCGAGAGAAACGCCTTGGGCCTGTTTGCCGAATGGATGAACTATATTTATAATACACGATTTTATTTAGTTTTTTGTTCAGTTCTATTCAGCATCCCCACTAATTATAAATATAGTTTATATAATTATTGATATAGAGGAGGTATCTATAGTGCTTTAAAACTTATATCCCTTTAAAACACTTATCTGTATATCCTGTTATCACAAATTATTATATTTTATACAGCAATATATGAAAATATAAAGTATTATATAAGTGACAACATGTTCAAATGTACAATTACATTCAAAATTTTTAAATATTGCGAGTAAAATTTAAATACGCGCTCTCACTGTTTCGCATCCTCCCATATTCCCTAAATAATTTGCCCGTTCCCCAAGTTGGTTACTTTGTAGGATGGCAGTGTCGATCGATTTAACGCCCAATTAATTGAACCACTCGATCTGTACGCTCATCCCGCTAAGGTAGAGTTGCTTTATCCATGGGTTATTAGAGAACAAGAAGAATGAGAGGGGGCTGCCAGGGATTGGGGTTGGAAAGGGGGAAGAGATAGACAGACGCTAAGTCTTTTTTACCCCCATTGACCGTATAGTCAGGAGTATCCAAGGGGTTTTCTAGAGCATTTGCACGTGTGTCTATGTGTATGTCTATATTATTTGCGTGCCTGCTTGCTATATATATATATATATATATATATATATATATATATATATATATATATATATATAAAGTCGATTGCTTTTGTGCAGCTCTTTGAAGTGAAGTCCTTCGGTTATACCGGAATGATTATTAAATTGTAAAAGTTCCTTTTCAAGAGTACACTTTTGTGTACGCATATGTGTATACGTTGTACCTGCTTAAGGTCCATTAAAAAAAAAAAAAGAAACGATTGATCATCCCAAACAGGTATATTGAAGAGGTTGCCAATTTATAATATTCTCTGCTTGGAGATCAATTACTTTCTAACAGCCCGATCACAATGTTCGAGGTAAAGATCTTCGTCGCTCACTCGTCGTTAGCTTATAGATACTTTCGAAAGGATTGAGATCTGTACATCTGGAGCATAATATCTGTTCGCTGTTAAAAGTTTCTAGCTAAAACTTCAGTAGATCGTTTCTGGCTAAAACTCATACAATATCATCAAAGATTTGCCTTACCGGAAAATCTCAAAGTAGGAATGAAATATCTTGATGAAAAAAGAAAAAAATTTTGTGACTATTTCGTTCTCTTCCAGCTAATTGCATTATTTTAGAATATATTTTTTAATGATATAAAAAGATGGTCAATAACGCTTGCTTTGCTAAAAACACTCTCAAATTACATTAGTGGTGATAATATGAAATTTCCAAAAATGATGTCAAATAAGCTTTTAGTTTTATTTTACAACTCAGACTCCTATAAATGTTTTAGGAATCGTTTACCCCTTGACGCCCATAGTTATTGGAGACTATTCCTAAAGAGGCTAGATAGTGAGAGGCGTTCTTTTTGTTTCTATTGTTTTTTCCTATTATTTCGTATTTTTATTCATTATAAAATCAATTATGGTTATTTTAATAAATTTTTCAAAATTATTCACACTCTGTTTTGAAATATATACACAATGCCCTTTCAAATTTTATACAAAAATTTTGCTTATTTTTATAAAGATTTTTCTATTCTCATCAGCCTTTTGTCATAATTTAAGGTTATTTATTAGAAAGATTAAACATTACAACGGAAATTATTGATCTTTGAAAAGATCTTACCAAAAATTCAAATTACAAGAATATAAAGAACAATTTAGCTATATATATAAATTTGGGAATAAGCAATATGCAATAAGTCTAATATAGGTATAATTATATAGGACAGACAGTTATTTTGCATTTTGTAATTATATGATTTATTTCAATATATGCCTTGACATGGGTTACAAAAAACGTGACTAAAACGTCGCTTGTGTTTTAATACAAGTTTTATGACAATATATAGCTAATTTTTATTTATATATTTCATGTTTTATTTTTTTTGTAATATGACTGGTCAGTTAAAAATTTTTTTGGGAAATATTCTTAATATGCATGCAATGTTTCAATGCAATTCGATCAGTGGCTCTTTGGTCAGTAGTTTTTTTATGAGATCTTCATAGACTGCAGCTTCTGTAGAATTTGAAAAATTAACTATATGAAAATATAGCTAGTATATGTAATATTTTTCTGTCACAACGTAAACTTAATTTTCAATTCAGAACCATTATGGGAATTACTGAAATTTTAGCATATTTATAACAAAATGTACATCGTTTATCCGAAGCATTCAAAATGTTCTCTTTTACTATCTTATATATCGGAGTTTAATAGGAACATCGTTATATAACCATTAGTAATTATTGAGCATTATAATTAAAAACTGCTATAACGCGGAAGCTTCAAACCGTATTCACATAATAAACGCAATACGTATATACGGTAGATAAATGAAGCGTAATTTTGTGTAATCCGATCATATAGACAACCGCACATTTATCCTAACGATAATAATTTACAAACGCCGACTGAATTATATTTAAGCATTTCCAATCAACAGGCATTTCCATCAAGCTGGAACGCCCGTAATCATCTACGTATATACATATATACAAAGACTAAATAAAACCGCTCTCGGGGCCCAAATATAAATTATAGCTGCACGGTCGCGCAGATTTGCCGACTTCTGCAAATCCTCGGTCTCTGTGCGGGTGCGTGTGTGTGATGCGTGAATGTCAGTGCGCCGCACGTCCAAAATACATGGCAATTTCAAAGCTAATTCCCTGGATTGCGTCGCACAGTCCGTGCATTGACGCGCGTCTCGCGCGAGCAAAATCGAATAATGCGCTGCTCTCTTCTGGTCTCTGTCTCGCGCGCGCTCGCTCCGATATCATAGTCATTTGCCCTTTTATATATGTTTTTCGCTCTCGCGCCCGAATCGCACCATCCGTATATTGGATAAAGAGAGGCAAAAATCCGGCCTCGACGTCGTATCAGTGCGTTCG
Source organism: Sycobia sp. Sy_11 (assembly GCA_018907035.1). Lineage (NCBI taxonomy): Eukaryota > Metazoa > Arthropoda > Insecta > Hymenoptera > Epichrysomallidae > Sycobia > Sycobia sp. Sy_11. The sequence goes on along the minus strand of JACCIC010000073.1, from coordinate 112,314 downwards.
CTTGCGCAACCCCCCGCCCACGCCCAGTTTCCCCACCGATCGATCGCATCCCTTCCCTCTTCTGGTGCAGCCGCTAATGTCGCGAAAAATGGGGTAATTTCGGATCCCAAAATTGGTGGCCCGGGATTTCCTAGATTGAAATAAAGTGGCCGTGCGCGGCGCACTCGCCGCGCCAGCAGCGTCGGGCCGTGCCGTCCGGTACGAGGATCGTTTAGCGGTTTCGGCGAACGCGGGGCGTGCGGCCAATTGCCGCGGCATTGTTGCTTCGCCGTGCGCCACAATGGGCGCCCCCCCCTCAATTGGAATGCTCACCGTCTCTTTCGCTTGCATCTCCCTCACCCCCGTTCCACCAACCATCGCTCGATCGCGCGTCTACATCCCCTCTTCCGTCTCCCCCGCAATCCACCCTTCGTTCATCCCCCCTTCATCAGAGAATATCTGTATAAATGGCAAAAGTCGCTCTTTTCTCTATTATTGTCAATGCGACGCGCGGCGTCACTCTTTCGAAATCGCGTGTTCATCTTTTTTCCACACGATACACACACGCGCGTGCGCGCGTGCACTCAAATTTATGCACGTATATATACATACTCTCGATCAGTGTAACACTAAGGGTTAAGCTTCATCCGATCGATTGCTCTTGTGTAATTTAGTTAGTAACAAAACGGAAATTTTATTCTTCAACTAAAGCTGATTTCTTATTGTGTAAAAATATTTTAATATACTTAAGTATTTCCTGTATGTAAAAATAAATAGTCCTTTTTTCATTACAAATTTTTTATAGAGTGTAGCAAACGATATTATCAAAATGACTTTTCAAGATTACATTGATCGATAAAAAGATTCATAGAAAAATTGAAAAATTTTATCAAAGCAATTGAATTATAATAATTTTTGACCCCCAAAAACCATATTTAATGATCAATTGAAAATAAGCTTTTTTTTTAAACAAGAACATTTTATTTACCCTTATTTCGGAAAATTATATACTTAGATAAACTATCCCACATGGGCCATGGTAAATAGGATCTGACCTTTGTTTTCGTTTTATTTTTTTAAATTAGACTTTCAAATGATGTTCAAAAATAATTCTAGGATCAAAATAAATAATTCATGTCTTTAGTCAAAATCTACGCCTTTTCTACTATATCAGGAATTTTCTTGAATCCTGCAGAGTTATTCGGGTGTATCGTTATTTCTATAATACCCTGTATGTTTATGCTTATACCAATCGGTACAAATATTATTTCCTGATTTACCAATTGTCTATTATTTCTTACACTTACTACAAGACTTGATTTTATACTTGTTTAATACTTTAAAATCAGTGCCATTGTGTTCAAATGAATGCACGATGATTTTTCTAGTGATATACTCTACGAATAATGCGGCTTTACAATTGTACAGAAAATTTTTTTGGTTTCCTAATTTTTCCACAAATAAAATACTCGTATCGAGAGGTTTAAAAAAATTCAGCGATGATTTAACATCTAAACGAGCATTTGATTTGTGAAATTCGGAAAATCGAAAAATAATTTTTGTGATCAGATCTGATTATGCTCGTGCTAGCCAAAACACGAGGACACGTACAAATGGAGCGCATATTGATATATTGACGAGTGGTAGACCGGTAATTTTTATTCCTATATACCATTATTAATATTTCCTCAATTTTCTTCTTCTTCAACATGAATGCAAATACGACGAATCTCAAATATTATGCGTGACCTATTCATCTTTTTATAACTCTCTCTCTCTCTCTCTCTCTCTCTCTCTCTATATATATATATATATATATATATATATATATATATATATATATATATATATACATACATACCTATATTTATGCAAGTTTTTTATGCACCATCCCCTTCCAGAATACGTAGGCGGGGAAATTTTTCTCCAACACCTAGCTATGTAGAGCACAACGCGTACAGGATATTCGATTGAATACGCGTATATATTGTGAGCTGGGCGGATTCGTTGGTTTAAAAAAAAAAGAAGAGGATATTTTATTTCGTCTTTTTTTTAACTCCGCCCCAGCGCGGACAAACGAGGAAGAGAAAAAACGATTCGTCAAAATTTTCATGCATATATATATATATATATATATATATATATATATATATATTCGTACATAAACGTGTGTATATAACTGAGCGGGGAAGGGGTGGGCGAGGATTAAATTGCAAACAGCATATCGCACGGCAAAAAAAGTGGGCGGGAGACTTTACAAAATGTTATATAAATCGCGAATGAATTGCGAACGAATTTTATCCCCCTTCTCCTTTTCCAAGCCCGCTCCTGTTCTGCCACTTCTTTTTTCACTGTGTTTTATTTTTTCATACACTGAACGCAATCTGGCGCTTTTATATATCTGGCGATCGTGAAACGAAATTATCACTAATTGCAAAATCGAGGAAAATTTAGATAAAACGGATTTAATTGCGAACGATGTATATTGGAGTACACACGGGCACCGCGTATATAAATAAAATATCAAAAGGTATTTCCAATTTTTTTTTAAATTTTCCTTTAATTACCAACAGTTTTTCATACACGTACTGCAGTAAATTTAAACGAGCTTTTATTTATTATTTAAAATGGTCGTTTGAAAAAATATATGAATTTATTTATTAAGAAATGTAGAAAATGTAAAAACTATCAAGCTCCGCTAGTTCTGTACAAAATTGCAGATGCTGGAATGAAAAACTATTGTGAGTAAATACAGAGTACAAAGAGTATCAGTTTGCCTACCAATTTTTCACTAAATAATTTCATTTTTTTTGTGTTTCAGGTTTGGTTTCAGAATCGGCGAGCAAAATGGCGAAAAAGAGAAAAAGCCATGGGTAGGGATACGAGCTTTATGCACATTGAACAAGGAGGTGAGTAATGCAATTTCTTCTTTTTTTTGTAATTTCCTTACATATTTATATCAATATTTGTTGTTCAGTGTTTCATATCTGTATTGAAACAACTAGTTAATTTCAAATGAAACGTGTATCAAAATCAATCAGATACATTTAATTCAACTTTTTTTGACGTATCAAGATTATATTTATTAAAATGAAATAAATTATATATATATATATATATATATATATACACACGCACAAGGGCGAAAGTAAATTATCTATTTATTATTTTGAAATAAATTTAATTTTTAATTTGTAAAGCTCGTTTCATTCAAATAAATTATTTATTTTAACAATTTTTTTTCAATGTACGTATAATATACATAAACAAAACATATTATTATCATACACAGATATTGTATTTAAATATACATAGTGTAGTATACTTGCATGGCATATTCCTCATCCGTTATGCAAATATAATGGAAATATAATTTTACTGCGGGAAAGTAAGTTATATATATAGTATTGAATTGTATAATACAATAGTATTATTTTTGTTGATAAAGTTGAAAATGTTCTTTATATTGTCACTTAAATGTTTAAACATTTACCTCACATATCACTTATACAACATCACATATACAACATTAAATAGTCAATCTTTCAAATTTCACTTTTTCACTTTTGCAGAAAACATCGTAAAATAGCTTCTACGGGATTAATTATCCTACAGATACGATATACATTCCACGTGTATATGAAAAGTGAAATTATCATTATTTATTAATTGAGTTCTGACGTACGTTTCTGTGCGTATAAAACTGAAATTTTTATTAAAATGGAAAAAAAAGAAACTATGAAAAAACAAGAGGAAGCGAACGTCACACGCCCCAATATGTACGCGTGTATAAGGGAACAATTGCCACACCAGTCAGCACACGCACGTACACTTTCCTCGGCCGCTTGATATATACCTAGTAACGGGCGGAGTTAGGGGTGGTCGAGATCTTATCGAAGGAACAGATAAAATCCGCCACAATTACGCCTAATTTCGCCGTGCGCGCGCGCGCTCGCGCGACAAGTATATATCGGGGACAATCCGCGCGCGCCTCTCCTATAACATATGTACGTAGATACCTTTCGGTCCGAGGGGGAATATAAAAAGGGTCGAGCCAGCAAACTCGTGCATGTTTGATTAGGTCGCGCATTAAACAACCCTTACTCCCGTTCCTCCTTCATATTTCTTTTTCGTGTTTCTTTTTTCTTTTTTTGTTCCGATGCACACCTTTGCACGGCAGGAGCTATGTACGCTTTTTATTTTCGAGCGCGCGTCCGTGTTCTATGACGCATTTCCTCTATCCATTATATTTGGAAAAAATCATTTTTTGTTTACGTCAGTTTTAGATGATCCGCATCGTTTCATATTTGACACCGTTTAATAGCGGCTTAATTATTTCAATCTCGCGATCAGGAATGATACATTGTTTATCTTTTTGACAACTTCTGCCTCTCCTCCCTCTTCTTCTCGCTCTCTCGTTATTTAATACCTGATATGCACAGGCAAATATCATTTAACGCAATAAACATTTACACAGTGGTATAAATATGTATGTATGTATGTATGTATGTACGTATGTATGTATGTATGTATGTATGTATGTATGCATGTATATATGCATGTATATATATATATATATATATATATATATATATATATATATATATATATATATATATATATATTATTGTATAGCATATATGATTGCTCGTCAAAATTACTTGTAGAAAGTAATTATCGAGAAATCGTTGCCATTGTGCTGACTTCTTTTTAACCGCCTCTGATGCCGCGCTCGGACGAACTAAAGCAAAATTGATAACGCGTTTGAAAGCCCGGCGGACAGAAAATCTAAAATTATTCGTTTGTCACGCAGTCCCGCAATTAACGCGCACATGTCCATTCCTTATCACTTTACGTCATCGCACTGTATATATCTAAAATACAATGTATAGGTGGCGCAAATTATACTAACTAAAAAAGAACTCCGCGGCTCTATATATAGAGATGGTTAATCGCTTCTTTTCATATTCCTTTTACGAATAAGCTTATTTTGTGTATTTATATTGTTATTATATTGTTATGGAAAAATAATTTCACGCAAAAACAATGATTTTTATTGATTAAATACTCTTTAATAAATAAATAAAATTCATTTTGCTAACCTGTTATTATCACGCAAATAATTTGCCATTTCGTTGTTTATCTTTATTTTCAGACCATAATTATCTTTGCGGAATTGATAATACAGATGTCATATCATTGCTCGCATGTTCTGTTGCGAAATATAGAATAAAAAATTTTCATAATAAAGATCGTGAGGCAATTAAATAAGATAGGAATAAAATTGTTTAATTAGATACTAGTGATAATTACAATCCATTAGCGTATGAAATGATTTTTATCTAATGCATTGTGAAATTCAAACAATGCAGCTATTATTTATATCTATTATACTATTTTCACTTTACCTATTTACCTAATCACAAGGTATAAAGAAATATTATGAAAATGGTCTTGTTATTACTAACTGAATACATTCTTTTTGTTTATTATATAATGATTTTTTGGTTAATTAAATAACTCAGTTAACTTAAAGGTTATTTTAACAATGTTCGAACATTATGGTTATGAATAAAATTATAAATCGAGAAGCAATATAAAATGTAAAAATTTTAATATTTTTAATGTATTTGTTATCTATATCTATATACAAATTATTTATTGCATTAGTTATCTATATACAAATTTAATAGCATCAAACCAAAGGATCCCTTTTGAGGGTTTATTCATTGTAGATAAACAATAAATCACTGCTGTTGGTTTTGTGACGCTGACACTGCATTGGTGTACCTGAAGTGGCAGTTTAATTAATTATATTGTTCGCCTGAAGAGGTTCGCAAATTTTTGCTACCGAAACGTTGCATCAGCAATAAATGAAGTTTCTTTGTATCATTCCTTATCTGTTATCTATAAAATAACCTCTCTGAAATGATCCTTTGATTTAATTTTATCAATTTTGTTTAGAGCAAGATGAGGGGTGCAACTTTTTTCAATTATTGTACGTAATGGGCTACATAACATTAAATAAAATTCTTAATTTCACTTTAGGAAAACTACCGCATTTTTATGCAATACATATAGTAATAGTAATTTATTATCTATGAATAACTTTGTATGACCGCATGATTTAAGAAAATGGATTAGATCAAAAGAATTGACTAATTGTTTTGGCTTTGATCTCAAGATGATTGATGAAGGCCATTTCAAGGTCAAGTTATTTTAAGTAGCAATCCGTCTTGGAGGCCTTGGATTTATACAAATTCTACCTGATTCTAGACGTTTATATAGGTTTATAATATAGCATCACATGCGTAGTTTATTTGATATTCCAAGATCATCTAAAAGTCTCTCAATTTTTTTTATCGTTGGTATTTCGAAGTCATACAAAAGTAACCATGTTAGTAAAAAATGCTGAAAATTACAATGGCTTGTATTCTTAAGAAACAAATTTTCGTTTGAGCTGAAAAAAAACAACGAATACGACAGAATTTAAGCGAAAGATTATAACCCTAAGATTCAAGGGTCCCTTGCATGCGATACGCTGTGATTGAATTATCTGTTGTTTCTGAATAAAGAAATCCAAATGGGCGTTTCTGTTGAAAAAACAAAGGTTAAGTTTTGTAAATAATGCGATCCCGCCAATTTCATTAAGCATACCGATTTGCATCATCTTTTTATAATAGGCGTACAATAAGATGAATCTTTTCCCAAACTCGGCCCAATAATATTAATAATTTCCTTTCTTTTTGCTTGTTGATTGCAGTAGATCACGTCACCCCGTCAGCAGCAGCCGCCGCCGCGGGTGCCTTCCCCTGGTTCATGCCCCCGGTTTTCCCGCCGCCATGGTCGACGAGCCACGCGCCCAAGCTGCCGCCTCTCCACGCTATTCTCTCCCAGTACATCGGACTGCCGCTGTCGCCGAGCCTGGCCAGTCTGGGCCTCAGCCCCGCGGTCGTCGGCCTCGCGGGCGCCGCGGGCCAGTCGCCCCTGAACCACGCGGCTGCCGTAGCCGCGGCCCTCGACCGACAGCAGCAGCAGCAGCAGCACTCGCCGCCCCCGCCGCCGTCGCAGCCGCCACTGAACCTGGGCCTACCGCAGAGCCTGCCCCAGAACCTGAGCAGCAGGAAGCGCGACCGGCCGGACGAGGACTCGAACTCGGACGAGGAGGAGTTGAGGCGGCACAGCGCCGAGCTGCTCAGGATCAAGGCCGAGGAGGCCATCTTGCGGAAGAGCGAGAATTAAGGGAGCCGCGTCCCCTCGCGCTCTGGCTTCCGCATACTTCATTATTTGTAGCTTGGAAGAAGAGCGTTGATTCCGATGTTACATTTACACACACATATATATATATACACACATATATATATACATACATACATATATATATATACATACACACATATATATATATATATATATATATTAGATTCGTTATACTTTTTTCCCGTGGAAGCTCGAGAGGCTGTACCGGCGCGCGAACCGATGTACCAGCTGCGGATGTGAATCCTTATCGATTCGATTGCATTCTCATTTACGATCGCGCGCAATTTTTACTGGCAAAATTTTACGTATATCATTATATGTCCCTGTTACGTCGTTAATAGATAACGAATGTCGAACGACAATAATACAAATTAACGGTCACTTTTTTACCGCTCGATATTTAAAAGATTGTATGATTAACATTAAATCTGCAACGCTACTTTTAAACTTAATACGTAGACACGTGTCGGAGAAAGAAGCATACACTGACAATACTAATTAATAACAGAAAATGTATAATAGACGATCTCTAAGGGACTGTTGTCATTGGACAAAAAGCGCTCTATTTTAAATAAGACAGCAATGTTTGAACTATTGATAATGTTAATTGAGCATACCCTTCATTTAAGTTTATTCTCAGTGCTATAAAGTTGCAAGCAAATGCATCAGACGGTGTGGAAATGAGAATGTTTTTTGAAAATTTGATTTATAATTTTTGGTAATTACATTTTCAAAACCTTGTCATTTCCACGTCGAATTTGATTATTTCATAAAAGCATCATCTAAAATTTTCAATAAAATAATATTTACATAAAAGTTTTCATTAAAACAGATATGATATATATAGTATAATATATATCGTTGCTTATTCAATAGATATAAAAAATCAATCGACAGCCCCTTAATACATATCCTTTACAGAAAATAATATTTATAAAAGCCAAGTTCGAATTAGAGAAACGTGTCGGTCTGTTTACTCTTCTTAGATTAGTATATATAATTCCGACTTCTCTCTATCTTCGACTACGCTTTAGTGGTCGATTCTCTATTTTGTTAAGAGCTCAAATATAATTATTTAGAAAATAATAAAAGTAATAGACAATATATTCCTGTACATTCGATTTTGATCCAGATACCAAATGGATATATTCAAATGCATTTATTACCTTTTACTATAACTAAACATATCTCATAATCTTTACTAAACTATATTTAAGAATTTAATAGAAAGTGCAGAATTTCATAATCAAAACAAACTCTTTTTTCAATATTATAATAATAAATCTATAAGATTAGCGTCTATGACTATCGGCTAATTACTATTGAATTCACGTTAATATTACAAGGAAAAACATCATATTACTTCTGTTATTAAGCTTATACAACTATAATGAAAGCATAAAATTGTCTCTGCGTTTCGTTTCAAAAGCAAGACTAATGCAGTGCTTGAGCAAGTCAAACAAAGAAATTCGTTTTATTTTAATATCAAAGTGGCAATAAGGGATACATATTATAAATTTTTATTATATTGTGTAAATACTTTTTTTATAAGTACGTTATCTTAAGAATACTTCTGTTCGTGCGATGGACGATTATACAGCGTAAGAAATAATTTATTAATTTATTTATATATTTATTTATTTATTATAAGTAGTGAATATTATCATTTTCGTTTGGGAATCAAGTGTTCGTAATTCGCTGGTAATCGATAATTCCAGTTTATATGAAAAAAAGTATGATAATATGAGAAGTATTCATATCATTCTATATTCTATATGCTGGCCATTATAGAACTATGACGCTCTTACTTTACTTCTCTTTATAATTATAGTGAAAATATAAGGTACCAAATATGAATCGCAATTGCGTTTTACTATTTAGATAATTTCTCTTATTTTTCCGATCTACTTGATATACGCACATGCTCTTCTACGATATGTTACTTTAACATTAAAATATAATTGAATAATTATTACCAACTCCCACAGGGTTGTAAGAACATGTTTTACAAAATGAAAAAGCAAAAACTTGGGAGAGTTTGAAGAGCAGTATAAAAATCTATTAGAAATGTCTAATCATTATAACACAGTCAATTATAGTAAGAAATTTTTAATACAAAACAATGAAAATAACATCATTCCAAGGTCATTCTGTGTACTAATTTTAAACAAACTAGATATATGGAACAGCACTAGGACAAAGATAAAATTATTGGCTTAATATGTGTACGTAATAAAAAAAACGTTATTAATTTTTTTGATACTATTGTTTTTTGTTGATTCTGTTGGAGTTATATTAGTTTTTCAATGTCATTATGTCTCAAATCATTATGATCCAAATGATATTGTCTTGCGTTACAAGCAAGTAACACTTTAATGATTTTATTAGAGTAATTCATTCCTGTATATGATAAGAATTTATAGTAAATTTATAATTAATTCTTCAACAAAGCATACGTAACATTAGCTTTACGACAAAAATCAATTAGTTGTTAAAATTTCATAGAAGGAATAATTGAACAATTGTTATAAACAATAGTTGCAAGCAACATAACTTGAGAAAGATAAGAATGAAATGATAAAACATGTGTCTATACGAAAACTGTAAAAAGTCCTCTTAGATTTTAAGTATAGCGAAACCGAATCGTCGATAATTATTAAATATATGAATAATATATCGGAATATAACGTAGGGACAGTTGTAAATGATCGCGCTCGATTTTGTAAAATAATACGTTGTACGATATTCTTATCATTATGCCCTGTGTGTGCGTGTGAGTGTAAATATGTAGGTAATTTCATTCAACCATAAGGAGAAAAATACACCAACAAATATTAGCAATCTACAGATGCGCATCTTAATTTTTTACATCCCTCTTCCAAATCTCATTATACCTGTTCAAGCGTGTCTTCTTGTTCTTGTTCTTGCTTTCTAATAACGATGAAATTAATGAAACTAGAAACAAATCAAAAGGCATAAGTCTTTGAAGAAAAAAAAATTATTAATAATCATATACATACAACTATATTTTTACATTCAAAGGAATGTCAGCGTGATACCGGTCGTTATATATTCGTCTAATATGAGTTACGGAACGTTCATTAACCATGTGATGCTTTATGTAAAGAAGGATGTGTATCGCGGTGAAAATTTACAAATAGAGATTACGTCAAGGAAGGTGATTAAACCCAAAAAGGAGATGAATTTTTTTACATTATAATCAATTCTATTCTAATTAAAATTTTTAATAACGTTCGATTTTTTTTTAGTTTTCATTGGTGGGGTAAATTATTCCGAATGGACTTTTGTCGAAAGGTAATTTGGTAGAAAAATTAAATTTTTTATTTATTTCTTTATATAATCTTTATGTTTTCATTTCGCGTATTTCAAATTGCATGTAATTATTGTTGTAGTAAATTCATTCTACAATTATGCAGAATCATAACCAAAACGGTGATATATACTTTGAACTGTCAAAGTAAAATTTTAAATACAAAAGTAATGAAGTATAGGTATTATATAGTATAGGCCTAACTTACTATAAAAATCGTTACATGTAGTTGTACACAAGTCACAACAGATCGGAAAATAATAAATATTAAAAGAAAGAAATAAAATTTTTCCGCAAATATAACTTAACAAGATGAAAAGCGTATGTATTTTGCATTTTCATTTTACGATCTTCATAATTCTTATAATTTTTAATAATTTCCTCATTTTACAGAACAGTATTGCAATGCATGTTACATTTATTTTGCCTGACAAAAACCAAAATGAAATGTGTTCATGTTGCAAGAAATTCATGGAAGAAAAAGTGTACAAAAATAAAGTGCAAGGAAGGTTCATGGTAAAAGAAGAACAAAGCTATTGTATATGTAAAGTCGTTTCTTTAGAACAAATAATACATGATTGACTTTAATTTAAAAAATTGCACTTTTTAATTGGATAGCTTCACTATTTACGCTTGAATATGTATTCCAATTTCTTTAAATTATTTTTTTAATGGCATAGAAAAAACACGTGTATTTATAGGTGGGTTTGAAAATATTATATGGAGTAAGCTTTGAGAAGGGAGGGGATTCAAAATCTACTGTGAACTAAGGGCCAAGTAAACTTTTCGTTAGACAAATATAATCTAGTGATATTTTTTGATAACTTAATATTTAATTTTCCAATGATTTCAAATAAAATAATTTAGATACGTTAAGCACTCTGAATCAAATTGAATTAAAATGTGATTAGCAATATATGACATCATACGAAATTCTGCAATCATTTATGTCTATACTCCATACAGCTGTTTTATAGGAAACGATACATCACCAAATTTATATACAAAATAATCATACAAATTTTTCAGTGAGTGATGTATAGAACTCTTTAGCAATTATTAATGTGGATTGGCAACTATAAGATCATTGCATTAATATTTCAAGTAATTATACGTATATATATATATATATATATTATATACAAATTGTATTTAGTACTATTCGAGGTTTTTTACCTCTTTGCTATATAAATTAGCATCCATGATTAATGGAATTCTCTCACGAACGAAGATTGATTTTATAATAGAACGCCCTCGGTATATTATAGATATCAGTTAAATTACACTTTCCCATTAAATTACAGCTCATACATATATATACACCAGAGTGATAATATGTTAGAGGAAAACTTATCTACGCGATCAATAGGCGCCGCATTTGTGTACACGAAGCGCACGCTCATCTCGCATATCATACTTCATAATATTATTTTATTGAAAGAGGAATGAAAGAAAACAAAATACTTCGTATCACACGCGGAGACGCGCTCATTTCACTTATCCTACATATACTTTCGTAAACTCTATTCTCCGCACTGCGCCACGATCTCCTATAACTCCCTTTTAATTACACCGCTTGGCGACGAGCAGCTCCCCCCTCCTCCTTCCCACTTCCATCCAGTGTACAATCGACCGAGGAAAGGGACAAGGTATTCGTCAGCCCCCGGGCTGTATATACACGCAAAATAAATCTCGGGAAAAATTCCGTGTTATTGGAGCGCGTACGATATATGTATATATATATATATATATATATATATATATATATATATATATATATATATATTTCTAATTTCCACGTCACATCGAAAGGGGTAGATGGAGAGGCGCGCGACCGTTCCCACGCGGGTTTCACGTGCATCATCAATCGTCATAGGCGCATCGCTTCGCGACTCTCCTGGCAAACATAGAAGGCGCGCGCTTCGTCAGCACCCTTTTCCTATTGTATCGTGGGTCTCTCTCTCTCTCTCTCTCTCTCTCTCTCTCTCTCTCTCTCTCTCGCACACATATACACCCTCTCTTAGTACTTGCATTCCCTACGTGCATACACAGTGCTCTATTCTTGTTATTTATTGTATATTTCCAAACGGCATAATATTCGAAGGAGTAAAATACTATTGCTCGATGGCAGTATGACTTTTATGTGATCAATTAATAAATTAGAAATTAAGCACTGGAAGAAATAATTATGAATAGAAAGTATTTAACTAAAATAACATTTGGATTATTAATCAATTACATTATATATACAATTCATACGTATATTATATATCGAATATTTATATTATATTATAATTACAAAAAATATATAAGTTAAATCAATTTTTTTCCAGTCTACATCTTTTATCTAATTTTTTGATAGGTGAAAAATGAAAGTTGCTTGGTAATCAGATTGCACTTAATATTAAATTTTAAATGATTCAATTAACTGTATTTGATAACAAATTTTCTATTTGTTATATTTCAATAATTTGTAATTTTAATTTCGTTATATTCAAAAAATTTTTTTATTACACTAGAACAAAACATACTTATTATTTGTAAAATATTTTTAATTTTTATTCCTTATTTACAAGCTGAAACAATCATTTGAGTAATTATTAGTAATTAGTATATTAAATATTGTTTGCTATTGATAAATTAATTTTATCGTCTTTTCTCGTACATTATCTGGCTACTCAGAATGAACTGAATCGATATAAAATATGAAGACATACATGGATAGAGTCGTAATTTCATACAAGAAGCAATAGCAACGTATACAATCGGAGGTAGGCAATAGAGAAGTATAGAGCGAAAGAAGATATATCTTATTGGGTGCGCGGGATTTGCTATACACGAGTTTCAATAATTAATTATAAAGCCAGTTGTAGGACAAAAAGTTCTGAAAAATTTAATGAAAATTTTAAGTTTAAAAAATTTTTTTTCTTTTCTATTAATATGGGAACATGAATTGTTGAATTTATAATTTATATAACTTAAATGCTTAAAATATGAAAAAATTATAAGATCGATAACAAACAAATTTGATCGCATGATATATCTGCGATTATTTGTTTTTAATAGTAGTAAATTTAGCTGAATATTTATATTGTTTCGATTTCACTAATTACACCTATATGGGCCAATAGACATTTTTCATTATAATTAAGCGGTATAGGTTCTATACTAATGGATAGTTGTATCACTTACTCGAATATTATCATTCCAAATCTATATTATCGTTAATGCAAAGCGTGTATCGTGGATATCACCGTCACCGCAATCTAGAAAGGTCTGTAATTAAAAACGATAAAATATTGTGAAAACTCAAATATTTATATATATATATATATATATATATATATATATATATATATATATATATATATATTTAAAGGGCATAGTTAGTGTAGGATAAGATGGTCAAAAATGCTCTGAACAATATTAGTCAACGGATAGTGGTTAAATGAAAAATCGTTCTCTCCAAAATGTCAAATCTTTTCAAGATTTACTCGTGTTTGTAGATCTAAGGATGTCTCAAATCTTTATTTCAAGATAACGCAGCTTCGAAGATAAATTAGTATTTGAAAGGACTATTTCAAATTCCATGAATAAAAAAAGAATAAAAATAACGATTGACTACAAAAATAATTTTATTATTAGATTTCTTTTATTATTTTGGTTTTTTCACATTCTCCAAATATTTTGGTATTCCATTTACTATATTACACGAGATTCATCGAAACGTATTTATACATTTTATCTCATGATTAGATAGTTCTAATTTCTTGTTTAAAACCAAAGAATATCGAATATAACATAATTATATTCATAATTATGTGCATAGTATTTCATACGGTTTTAGGAACTTCTACGCGCAAATTACACGCATGGATTTTGCACTTTATTTGAATCTTCTATATAATAAATATTTTGATCGGTCTTACAGTTTTTGCACAATAATATACTATGCTTATGGAAAGTCTGACTGTCATTATATTATCATAGTATAGTATATTATCGCATAAAGAGTGTAAGACTGATAAAAAGATTTATTAATCTAGTTAGTAAAATCAATGTTTTTTTCGTGTAGTTGTATAACGAGCCGTCTCTGCGAAGTGATCACTTAGGTATGCATGTTATATCTCATGACGGGAGCTATCTTTCGGAACTTTTTTCAAAATATGCCTGTCCACAAGTCTCTTTAGAGTCTTAGGGCAGAGCGATATAAGACTCATGGATCGAGAATCCTTGGCTAAAGTTTATCTAAAGCTTAAGATTAAGTATTATAAATCTTCAATCTTCCATAAAAAGGTTATTACCATTTTAGTGGAACTCGGTGACTTAAACGAACTAAAAGATTGTATCATCCGAACAGCTTTTCTCAGAGACCCTATTTTAACAGCTAAACGATTTCTATTCTTGATTTCTATTCACATTGTTACCAGATTTGTTATAAAATCGAAGTTATCCCCATTTTCTTGTCTTTAGGAAATTAATTCTAAGCAAAGGAACAATCATCTCCTTATCATTAAGCTTGAAGATACTCAAGAATGTATCAGAGCTTTACATAAGTATTAAAAATGTATCTCACTCCTTTAATGGAGTGATCCCGATAATTTTTATTGGGAAGTCCTTAATACCAAGAGTAATTTCTTATGCAAATATACTCTAGTCTGGTTAATACTAATGTTTCCTGGTATCTATTGTGAGAATTAAAATCGCAGTGAGCGACAAAAGGAAGACTTTTCCTACCAGTTGTTCACTAAATTGAGGAATTCATCTGTTGGATTCTTCCCACTATTCATGTTGTTGTGGTTACGACGACTAAAAGATTTTCTGTGCCTAGGCTCATCAATGGAGTATTATTTAATCAATATTTGTAATGTTACTGTAATTTTTCAATATCTGTATCAGAAAATCGAATTCGATCCTCCTAGTTCTGTCATTAATAGCTTCAGTTAAACAAGAGACGGAAACTCGGTTTCGATGACTATTTCTGTTTACGATAGTTTAATTCTTAGTCCTTGATAAATCCAAGCCAATAATGTTAATATTAATCATATGTAGCTTCTAGTAGGGTCTTTTGTATAAAGTTTTAGACTGTTGCCTGAAATGATAGCATTTGTATAACAAGCTGCATAGCTTCACCAGTCGTACCGACTATGTCTCTTTTGGCATACCGGATTAATCACCTGCATAACATTTGAAGCTGGGGCTTTTATCCATCTAGACGGTGGATTATTACTTTCCTGTGCTCAGTTTTACTGATAATTTAGATCATGGCCTGTACCATCTTTTGGAGCAGTTTTATCACACCCACTTTTCATACTGTTTCCATTCACTGTTGTAAATTGGTCATTTTTTTCGGGCGAGTAGTCACTTGTCTGTTAGTCAGCAGTATGCATAAGGAAAATTAACTCCTTTCTCTACCGAAAGAGGTGTCAAACGTCCAAGTGATATTGATGTTTTACACGATAAACAACTCCTGCTCTACGTGCACATGTAGTTATTTAAATGAAAGAATTTTTTTCTGAAAAATACTAAATTTAAATAAATTTAAATAAATTTAGTATTTAGATTTACGAATAACAAATATATAAGAAAAACAAAAATCCAAAAAATATTTAAGGATTATCTCCTATAATAACTAAAAAATTAAAATATTGAAAAACATTCTTCATAATATTCGAATAAAATCCTTAGTTCTAATTTTTTGTTGTTTTGTTAAGATACACTGTCACCAAAAATTGAGTAGAAATATATGTTGAATAAAAAAAATTATTTTTTTAAATATCAAATTTGTAAAGATCAGATTTTTCAATATGTACTATAATAATATAAAGTCATAATTTTTATTTTACACCACTTTACTTTTAATGAATTATGAGAAATAACTTATTTAAATACAGAATAATACACATTCAGCTGCAGCACCTGGCTCTATCATCTTGATAAACCAAATTTCAATTGTAAATATTCAATATTCATCTTGAAACTGCCGTATAAAGGTAATTGATCAAATCTATATGTTTATATGTTTGGATGGTCTTATTTAATGAAGCTAAATATGTTTAATTACTTTGCGTTAGACAAATATTTGAAATTATATGATAAATAATTTTATTTATCGAATAAAAAACTATATTACGGAACCTTTCGATTTCTGCTAGTAAAATTTTACTTTATGTTACGAGAAACATGTATTAGCAATTAAAAATCGTGCTATCGGATTATCAGGAATATATCCGTGGAAGTAATGGAACATTCGAAAGGAGAAATTAATGATCATATGATATATGAAGTCATCAATATACGACAGAGCTTTGCTTAACTGGCTTTCACCTACGGGGTCAGCCTTAATTAAGGAATCCATGGCAAATATTTGAAATAGAAGCATGCTATCTGTTTAATATGCAATTATGTATTAAATCAATTGGAGTCAGTTTGACCTAATCCACAAAATAAAAGGTTTGTTGTTAGCATACATACATACATATATATATTTTGAGAGATCGATTCCTCAATTTCATGTATATTCGCATTGTATGTAATCAAACTATGATAGGCGTTCATTTATTACACAGATCCTATCGAATGTCCTCTAACTATTACATTAATTATTATTCTTTTATACTCTGAAAGTAATAACGAACACTAATATTTACAATATTAGTATAAGTTATTATGAATAATAATATTTAAAATAAAAACTTTTCAACGGTTCACTAAAGCTTTTTCAATAAATATTACTAAAACATTACTTGGTAATTAAAATATTTATACGTTTCGAAACTATTTTAAGTACGATTGTACTTGGTATTTGTAAAATATTCAAATTATAGTCGATGACTATTTGATTACGAGATTTGATTATATAAGATGTAAGTTTTCTGCAATAAATTTGGTATACCAAAATTCATTCAAATGTCAAGTTTTTCAAATAAAACGAAGATCCGTATACTTGTCACACTTTTTAATCTATATCTACACTTCATATCGATCCTAAATAATTAGTTCAGCTTTTGAAAAAAGCCCCTGACGTGTCTGGCTCGATTACTTTTTCATTCGAACGGATTTAGCAAATATATATATATATATATATATATATTCAAAAGAGGCTCGAGGTCGTCTGGAACTGGCTTGCGGGGGAGGCGGACGCTGGTGCGTGATGGAGGGGGGTCAGGGTAAGGCGAGAGTGCCGAGTTCCGGAAGGAAGGCCGAGAGAACTGTGAGCGAGCGGGTGGCCATACATATATAGGTATAACACGCGGATCGCGGAACGCCGCGCTGGCTATACGAAGGACTATTAGATTAAAAGCAGCGCCTCTTGCGGCGGCTTGAGATCCATTAGTGCCCATTGTATCACCCCATTTACGCCCAGTTACCATCGCGCTCGCCGTCGGGCGATCGCGCGCGCGCACCATTCCCGCTCGTTTCCCACCCCCTTTCCATCTCGAAGCCAGGTACTTATTCTCAATAGTAATATGCTCACTTCATATTTCCACTTCCCTCCCTACTCCCCTTCCTAATATCTCTCTCTCCTTCTCTCTCTCTCTCTCTCTCTCTCTCTCTCTCTCTCTCTCTGTCCTTCTCTCATTCTCTCTTTTTCTCTGCCTTCTGTCTTTTATACCGTCTCTCTTTCTCTCTCTTTCTCTTTCTCTCTCTTTCTCTTTCTCTCTCTCTCTCTCTCTCTCTCTCTCTCTCTCTCCCTTATTCTCTCCTCTATTCGGAGATTTTTAGAGCTGCTGCGAGAAGAGCGTGACGGAGCACTTCGTTCTTTTTTAATCTTTTGTTCTTTCCTTTATGTGCTTTTGCCTGCGTTATATACTGCGACTGTGGTGTATCGCTCGCTTTCTGCTTCTTTTTTGTATTATTTGTTCGCCGCTCCTGACTTTTATTGGGCTGAACGAAAGTCATTTTCCGATGCTGCGAATAATATAATTGATATATATATATATATATATATATATATATATATATATATATATATATAGCCTCTTAAAATCTGATAAGAAACTAATGAACCAATCAATGGCTTTCAAAGAGAAAAAAAGCGGTCGACATTCGAATAGGGGAACAAGGAAGCGTAATGTAAAGCTTTGTAACTATACAGATCGTGTTGGCCACACAATGAGAACAATTTTTTAATGCTTGACGAATTCTAGTTTTGTAAATACTTTACTTGAAATTCTATTTAATACCTCAGTATTTTCATCATAAATACTTTAATGAATCCTTTTTCTATTGATACTTTGAATACAGATTTGTCTTGATATTAAAATTTTTCACCAGTGATACACTGTTTCCATTGTAAGTACAAGTTTAAAAATTATAAGAAAAGTTCAATATTTATTACAATCAATTTTTGAAAGTGAATCTTTAAATTATGATAGTAGTATATTTTAATCAGTTATATTTAATGCTTTGAGGACATTATTTTTACGTGCTTTTGTTGAACTCATTACGGTGTTCGTATCCACTATCTTTAAAAAGTACATTTGATATTTCCATATTTCGTAGAGACCTCAAAATTCATACAAAATTCTCTTACCTCGGATGACAATAAAATATTCTGTTGTAATATTAAGACTTAAAGATCCAGTTCGCCGAACGTATGTTGTCGTAGGGAGGGTGATGGTGTAGTTATTTAATATGATTATTTTACAAATTTTACAGCATTGACTTTACACACTGCCGTCTGCTGTACAGACGTGTAAACTAATACTATGCTCTTCGCGGACGAGAATATAACTTTTTTTTAATATTGAGACCTGACCATACAGATCGTTGTCGACGTGGTCATATATGGGGCCCATTTCACTAAAGCTTTTCAACTATGAATTAAAAATTTTAATTAATTACTTTCAAACATTTTTTAATAAAATCAAAAAGGTTAAAAATATATGAAAAACATATATTTAAAAAGGCTTTAAAAAAAGAAGTTAAAAAATAAATAAAAACATTCTTGTTTAAAAATCTGTTTACAAAAGGATCATAAATTAAACTAAAAAGTACAAAATAAAAAAATTAATTACAAAAAAAGGAAAAAACACGGTAAAAATAAATAAATTACAAAATAATATAATTATAAGTAGTATTGAATATCAAATTTTTAACTAAAATCAAATAATATCTTAATAATAAAAGGACCATATATAACAAAGTTGGGAGTTTTGGCTATCGGAACATCCAGGATAAACTGGTCGATGTTATTTCCGTTGACATTGGATAGTTTTATGATGCAATTTACGGTCTTTCTACAACGCCCACAATTTTATTTGCAGTCAAAACATTTGATGTTTAATATCATTTTCAAGTTTTTATTGTTCAATTTGAATTGTTTTTTTATCGTTCTTTAACTCGCTTTTTTACTTTCTTAAATTTTTTCATATACATGTTTAAAAAAATTTTTTTTTACGATTTATTTTATGAATTGTGCAAATATAAATTTTGTTCGAATTGGTTGATACAATCAAACTTATTTAGTATTACATTTCATCATTACAAATAATTTAATATTTATTTTTTCGTCTAGAAAGAATTTATTCATTAAATTTTCCAATCAATAAGGAGGACTTAAAATAATATGTTGTAGTATTAAAATAACTTAAAATACTACCTTGTAATATACATATACCTATACTCTCAGAAACGACAAAAAATTAAAAAAAACGGCGACTACATATACATTTGAATAGAGGCTAAATAGGTCTTTACGCTTACAACGAGGTTCAAAGGCTAGGCCCTATTTCTATTAAATTACTCGATTTCATAAACCGTCTTCTTTTATCTTTTGGTAAATATTCCGCGAATCGTATCTACCTACATAATACGTGCATGACGCGCTTATATATATATATATATATATATATATATATATATATATATATATATATATATCATTTATCCCCGCATCAGTCCTGAGAACGAAATTTCAGCCGACGGGGCATATTCCCCCGTGAAATACAGGCATATGCATAGATATATACGTCCTCGAGCCACAAGGGAGTGCGACGAGAAACGTTCGCGCCGCCCGCCCGCCCGAAATGATTTCTTTCCCCTTTCGCGCGGTCCAACGCGCGCCCGCGAAATCGCGACACCGGGTCTGAATGACACCAATTAGCGCGTCCGCAGGCGAGATGGTCTCCACCTCCCCCGCCTCCCGGTCCCCTGCCACCCTTCCCTCCCAATCCGGATGACGCGAGCTACTCGCTCCGCGGCAGCGCCGCTCCAGCAATTTCGTCGTCTTTTCATTCCTCCTCGCCCGCTAATCACCATTTTTTCGCCTCTTTTAGCTCATCTCCATTTCTCTCGTCCTCGTGTATAATGCGCCCTCCACCCCGCGGGCGCGCACCGTCGACTTATTCCGTTTCGCGCAACGACCGACCCGACCATATATACGAAATACATGTATACATATATATATATATATATATATATATATATATATATATATATATATATACGTATAAATACACATATAGACGCGCGGAGAAGCTGCACCTTCGTGCTTCGCTCTCGCTAAACGTGTATATAATCGTAGCAGTGATCGCGGTAATAGTCACAATTAAGGTGGGCTTCATCTCTTCTTCATCCGACTAATACCACCTCTCTTATACTTCGCCTTTACTACACACATAGATACAACTGATATCTTACTTCTTTTTATTCATGGTATTGTATACATATATATATATATATATATATATATATATATATATATATATATATATATATACCTACACAGGTGCATAATGGAGCTGAAAACATCCCTTTTATCTACATATATGTAAAGTGACTTTTATGGACCCGACAAATTTTACAAACATTATATATATATATATATATATGCTAAAGATTGGCGTTGATAAATTACTTCCATTCTTTGGATAGGTATATAATAACGCATACTATTTAGTTCAACATACCATAGATTGATTGAAAAGAAACAAAACGCGCATATATATATATATATATATATATATATATATATATATATATATATATCAATTTCGTTTATTTCACGTATGTACGCCAGAATTTCCGCGCTCGTCATAATGGTAACTTAATATTTATCAGTGAATAGGTTAACCGCAAAGTTCGAACGGAGCCAAATGATTATTGGATTCGGTCAGTTATATATATACATATATATATATACATATATATATATATATATATATATATATATATATATAGTAATAAAGTGTGTTACGTATCCTCTTATTTTGGTGCATATGTAAAAATATGTATTTCAATTCCTTATACTATTGAATTCTTTATTTGTAAAGTATGCCAAGACTACAAAAATAAGAATGAGTTTTTTTGAAACTAAAATAAATAATTTTCGAATTTACTATATTCGATTGATAATAATCATCGATGTGTTTAATCCTTTTTTCGTAGTGATAAAGAAATTGAAATAGCTGTTTTATATGTAACATATGTCATTGAGTTTATATAATATATATATACTATAACCATTCTATGCCTTCTCCTTACATCGAACCGGTGCACGACAGAGATTTTACTGAACAAAGCGCACTACATCGAGAAGTACGTTTATTGCACGTCGATAATCTTCCATATCCAGAGTTACGTAACTAACGTCCCTTATGTGTTCACTTGTTTAAAAGCTCAAATAACATAATAATAGCTGTTTTTAATAAATTTGAAAGAACAAAAATATGTATAAATATAAATTCAGTATTATTCTCAGTACAGAGTTAATTGATATATAGTATAATGTTGACGCAAAGCAAAGAATAAATTTATTAGTTATATAGTATTGTGACATATGTATAATGACTTTTTTGCATTTCTTATCACGTCTTTTCTTGTATAAATAGTACATAAGAAAAATAAATGATATAAATAAAGAAAAATAAATATACATTCGCATTAATATTTATAATAATAGTTTTATAATATTTAAATATATGCACATGTTGTTTTTTTTCTCGGATTAATAAACTTAGAAACATCTCTAACGACATTTGTTTCTATTTCACTCATTTCGCTGTATATTTAAAGTAAAGAATGATCACTAAAATTAATTTTCAAATTTTCTTATAGTAAAATGTTGAAAATAAATATTGTATTGATTACTTTGACAAATCCGAAATAGTCCTCGAAGTAATAAATAATTACGTTAAAATTATTCTCCTTTCAATTTCTTAGTGGTAAAATCCATTGACCATTTTCATAGATAATTGTTGAAAATAAAAATTGTTAATTTAATTTTTTTCAATATAATGTTTTTAGATATTTATAATACATAAATAAAAAGTTTGGAATTTTATCCTCATATCTTTTTGATATATTTTTAATTAATTTTAATATCTATTTCAAAATAGCAACGGACGTATATTATATAAAACTTCTTTTATTTTCAAGAACATTTAATGTTCTAAATATCTAATTGAATTTGGTATAGGTTCAACTCGTGGCTCGCGTACAGATTCTATGTAGCATTTCTCGCAACTGCCGATAGGAGGCAATGCTTTTGTCTAACCTGTAAGAAGAAAATTTGCAGGAGCTCATCAACGTCTAGCTCAATTAATTTTCAATACGAATGTTATCTAATTAACAAAAATTTTTATATCTGCACATCGGAAATCATCAAATTGGGCGAACCGTTCAATTTAATTTCAGCTAATTTTATTTGTTTCTCAAAGCTTTTAAAAATAATTGTCATGTTTTATTGTTGAAATTCTTTAAGCTAGATTGTAAAAAGAAAAATTATAGTCAAAAGTAGATATTTTTTTATATTGTTGCTCGAATTTTTCTAGTAGTAGAACTTACACAATTTGTCAATGGATTGTAAGATTTCAACATTTGAAAAAACGAATTTGTTTACGTATTTATTTATTTATTATGTTGAACGGGATAGATAGTCATTTTCCCAGATATTTCCAAATACTGAGTTCAATTTTCGCCAACGGAAACTTTGATGAACATTATTTCATAAAACGTTTTCGAAAAATTAGGTTGCAGGGAATTGAATTCCGATTATCGAGCTGCTCTTGATTCGCCACGTAAGTTTCGCAGCGTTTAATGACTGAAAACAAACTGATACATTTATTACCTGAACGATAACAACTGTTTATCATTTTTTCTTTAAACATAAATTGTATCTCAACTCTATTTGTTACGCAGAAATCAACAATTCTAATTAAAGGAATAAAAGTCTACATGTTGGTTTCGTAAAAATTTTAGAGCTATATACTGTAACATTTTTCCCCGTTTTTATTTACAAGCATTAAATATGTGATCAGCGAGTACATTTTGAGAATTTCACTTATATAAAGCCTTGTATTATGAATCTCTTTATTTTTTAACATTTATTTTATTTGGATGAATGGAAAATTATGTCAGTCAATAGCCAAGTACTATATATAATATGTTTACACAAAAGTTAACTTCCTTTAAATTGTGCCCTAACAGAGGAATTGATGGCGAAGGAGAAGAAGTGAGAGTGGAAGGGGGGGGGGGGTAAAGATCAACAATCGGAGAGGGTATCGAAAAATCTTTGAGAACTTCTTGATTCACACGTTGTTAATCAGAGTGTATGGTTATGCTTAAAAATTAGTTTTATTATGATTCGCAGCTCGTCTAATTCAATACGCACGGCGTACACACTTGATTAAGACCATTAGGAGGCAACTGGGCATTCAGTCGAGGTGCGCTCCACGCATATATATATATATATATATATATATATATATACGCCCGGTCTATTCAATGCCCCCCTCTTTCTTACTCACTCGCGGTATCGCTGCACCGCAATCCCCTTTATATATATATATATATATATATATATATATATATATATATATATATGTATGTATGTATGTATGTATGCGCGCGAGCCACCCCGCGTCGCTGGCCGGCATAGCCGCTGAAATTGCCTCTCCCACCTTTCACCTCTCGATCATCGACAATGCCGTGAGTCTGAAACCAATCCCCCTAAATCTCTCGCTCTCTCTTTCTTTCTTCTTTCTCACTACAGTATATATGTTCCATCTCTTTTTTCCAAGTTTCTGGGCTGTGGGATCTTTATGTATGACATTATATTATAATTGTTCAGTATAGCATTGGACTTGTTCTTAAAGCTGGTGAGAAAGTGATTGGCTTTATTTTAAATTAAAAAAAAGAACTTTCGGCTCAACCAATTTTTGGATGTTATTTTTTATTATAAGTAACTCTAATATAAGCATATATCTGTTTTACTTAGCATTGATATTTTTTTTAACGAAAGCAGCGGGCTTTCAACAAACATTGATAAAAACGAAAGTTATATTTATAAAAGTATAACATTAATAAATTGAAATTTCCATTATATTTCTCGTAATATAAACATCACCTCCGTAATATAACATATAAACATTAACATATATAGTTTGTCCACAGCTTATATTTATATAGTATAAAGTTAGACATTCGACCGGGCCAATACCAATACATTTTTTTCAGGAGCCATGACGACTTTCTACAATATACCCTCGGGGGGTACGCGGGCCCTCGACGAAATAAGCCTCGGAATGAGCCTTCGATTTCGACTGCACACCGTCTGCAGGATCTCTTTCCAAAATTAATCGAGCATTTAATCAACCCCACCCGAGAGGCTTCCGGTTTTCGGGAAAATTACGCGCGCGCGCGCGCGTTTGATTCTGCGGGTGCAAAGGATCGCGCGCCGTGCGCCAGAATGATCCGTTTCCGCTCGATCTACTATATAGGCTTTATGCACGCGAGATTTCACATTGTGCCTGATATATATATATATATATATACGCACGCGTATACACGATCAAGGCGAATTTTCCCGGCTAAATAAAAGATGTATTAAAGCGAGCACGAACATATACCGGGTCACACCGTGGGAGTCCCTAATACATAGAATATATTGCTGTACAGGTAAGACTCGTTGCACTTTCTCTCTTTTTTTCGGTCTTATAGTCGTTCACACACACACAAACACACACACAAACACACACACACACACACACACACACACACACACACACACACACACACACACACACACACACAAGCACACAGAGTTTTATAGTACACCTCTGTGGTCGCACACACAGGATGTCGATTACCGTGACATGCAGCTTTGCCTCGTCCAGTTATCACTCGACTGCCCCTATGCTCGCCGTATTGACGCACCTATGTTGATTGTTTCAAATTAAAATTAATTCGAGCATTTTGACCGGTCTTATGATCTTTTTGCTCGTTCGCTTTGATTCCTACGGGTTTTTTTGCTACGGCGCCGATGGGTTTGCTAAAATAATATTAATTATCCTCGGAATCAGATACCTGTGTTTGCCTCTTTACACATTAATCATCAGGAAACTAAATTCATCCTGTTAATATTAGATTCAAATAATATGGATGTATAAGTATTCATTATTCTATCATGTTCTATCACGTATAGAAAATCGAAATATAGCTTGAAACTTTTCAAATTTTATCAGGCCCTGACTATTTTTAGATATACATATATACGTGTGGGTCAACAACATAGGTGATTAATGTTGAATTTAGTTAGGACAATGTTTGTACTTTGATATAGATCTTATTAAAATTTATAGATCGAGATATCCCATCTGAAATTATATGAAATATTATTAATTAGAAATTTATTACAATTTCGAAGTGCTGCTTTAATTGAAATTATGATTAGTACTGTACACTGATCTATTATCAGAAAACTGAAGAGCAAACATTGATTACAATTATGACTTAAAAAGAATGATATTTGACGAACGGGCCTTTATTTTCTGTTTAGATAAATTTTTAATGCTTTGTATTATTAAACAAAAAGTATTTCTAAAAAAATATTTTATACTTATTACTGGAATATAATAAGTTGAATTTTATGAAAATAAGAATGCTGTTGCAGTAATTAGTTGATTAGCGAAAATTCTATTATCGCTGGAAAAAGGAAAACTTATTTTCATATCTGAGTTGTGCTCAGAAATGAACTGATAAAAAATTTAAGTGAATTCCAATAAATCAGTTTGGCATCAAAGGCTTTTTTGTGAAGACAGGGCGATTTTCACAATCGATTAAGGCTCGCTCACTTAAGTTTTTTGAGGGTATTTTGATTCATTGATTACGAAAATTATGGATATTTTTTCCTAATGATTTTTAAAAGTAATTAAAAAATTAATGTTTTAAGTCACGTGGACGCGAATTCTCGAATGAGAGAAGCATTTTAGCAAGCACATACAGTTTTCTGTGCTATTAGTTCATATACAAATCAGCTTATTTTTGTAGCGTTAAAAACTTTGACGTTTCAAAGCTAAAAGATTGCGATTTTCAGAAAATATTAATATTGGTCAATTTTTTTCAATAATATTTTTATTAATTTGGAAGTATACGTATAGAGAAAAAGTGTCTCAATCATTAAAGTCAGAATTTCGCTATATGGTTTTTAAAAAGTTCAAAACATATACAAATCGACACGATATATATCCTAATGCCTTTCGGCTAAAAATTAAATTACGACTGTACCGCTCCCTACAGACACATAGCCATTTATTTCTATCCTCGGGCGAATGTTCCAATAGTTTTATGCTCTGTCAGTATATACATATATAAAATATTACTTCTCCATCAGTGAGAAAATCAGGCTCGTGCGGACTTCTTTCTGTTTCTTAACGATATATATATATGTAATAATTTTATTGGTCTTGCAGCCTTTATAATATAATATATTAATTAAAATAATGACAGTTAGACCGTCCTTGTTTATTATCGCTCCCGAAGAACCTGAAATAAAATTTATTATTAAAAATAAATTAGATTAAAAATTAAAAATAATAAAATAAAATAATAAAAATAATAATCTATATTATACGTTAGTGAAGGATAACCTAACTGCCCCCACTATTTTAAATTTAACTTCTCCTTTGACGTCCGACGTTTCGAACCGCTACGGTTCATCCTTACGAACTAAACTTTACTAACATAGAATAGAGTTTATTATTTTTATTATTTTATTTTATTATTATTTTATTTTATTATTTTTAATTTTTAATCAAATTTATTTTTATTAATAAGTTTTATTTCAGATTCTTCGGGGCTGATAATAAACAAAGACTGTATGACTGTCATTAATTTCATTCAAAACAATGGGCATAAATACAATTTTTAATTTTCATATATATATAATGTACGTATACACAATGCCTACACATCTTTTTTTCTCTCTCACTTTCAATATATATATATATATATATATATATATATATATATATATATATATATATAAACGATGGAATCGAGCGAAGGAAGCGTTACGTTGTAGCTGGTTGTAGTGATACATGTGCGCTTTAGTCGCCCAAGCGAATTGCTTTTGTGCGACGCTCGCACTTTTTTTCCTTAGCGCGCGCTGCGCCATGAGCTAATTACCCCTCGCACCCTCCGTCTTCTCGCAACGCTGTCCCTAAAAATCCCCTTAAACGGCCATTATGGAGACTCTTATGAACGGCTGTCGCATTTAGACCCGACCGAGAAAATGGATACGGTGTGTGTGTGTGTGTGTGTGTGTGTGTGTGTGTGTGTGCATTCGACGAAACTAAATAAGGACGGAGAGGGAGAGAATGCATGGAGAATTATACATCCTGTAAAAAAAGTACATGGTATATGTATAACGAGTATATGTGAGATGAGCTAAGAACATTTATGATACCGAAAGAGCTGTATACAGTATAGAGGCGAGGAAAAGAGGAATATATTGTTTAAAGTGTGAACTGGTTTTACTGAATTATATATGTACGTAATTGAAGGTGTACGATTGATACGTTATGGAGCAGAACGGAAATGCAATTGATTATTTATTAACTATAGTTATTAGTTAATAAATATAGTTTATTAACTATAATAGTTTATTAACTATATTAAACATAATTCTTTTAATTATGTATTTAATATAGAAGAAAAATATTTTTCTAGACTTTCTTTTTTATTATTTACTGCTATTGTAATTTTTCAATAATTATAGATTTACGTATAACTTTTTTGATCATACAAAGGTCAAGTCTACCACAAGAGAAATATAGGATTATCTGGAACAGAATTTTACAAACATTTTTGTTATTCATAAAACTTTATTAGAGGTGTATAATCAACATAAATTGACAATGATGTTTAGAAAATTGTACAGATTAGTTTTCAAAATTCCTATCGTATTAACACTGCGAATCACTGGAAGTAGTTTCATAGTTTCTTTACTCGTAGGAAGAATATCTGAATCACACATCCGTGAATGATTCTAACTCATCAAAATTTTCTTCTGTGCACAAATAATAATTTGTTAGACCATCTTTGATTAACGGAAAGACTAATGCGCTAAGAAAATTAAGTAAAGGTTGAAGATATTCGAAATCAATGGAACATACGAATCAAAACAGGGATGTTAAATGTTTTAGATGTAATAAACTTAATGTAATAGGATAATAAAGAGTTCGAATCAAAATAAATTCCAAAGCAATATTGTATAATTATCAATAATTATACAGTCGAATATTGATCATTACTTAGGTATTAATTGACCGACTGATTTATGCAAACATTACTATAAAAATCGACTTACGCTTTGTTTATGCATAGCCCGTGCAGAAATATACTCGGTATATCCCTAGTTCGGGCTAGATCCTAGTCAGTATTACTGATGATTTCCTCATGTAGGTAAATCTCGCCAGATCCGAGTTAGATTTCCCTTCGATCATCTAATAATCGTCTTATATTAATTATTACTTTCTCGAATTTATTCAGATTTCCTTATCTTTTATTGATGTTAGAAAGAAATACGTGTTTCCACTAGTCAAAATTTTACAAGTAGAAAACTTAAGGAAATGATCAGGCTTTCTATCTTGGATCTAGTCAGATTTCCTTAACTTCTCCCTACTTTGGAAAGAATGGCGTTTTTCTAGGCAGAATCTGCCAAGTAGGAGAATTCAGGAAATGGTTAGACTTTCTATTTGGATTCTAGTTAGATTTCCTCAACTTTTTCTAATATTGGAAAGAACGGCGTCATTTCTAATCAAGACCTTATGTGTATGAAAATTAGATATTATATATATATATATATATATATATATATATATATATATATATATATATATATATAGTATATAAACACCCGCAGATCTTTCCAACATGGGAAAGAATTTAAAAAATTGATTTCCTATGTATGTTTTATCTTGTGTTTATAAAATTATTATATTATCTTAAGTGCTTTACGGTCATATGCAAACTATAGTATAGTAATCCCACATTGCGTTTTAGCATAGTGCATAATGCGTTAGCTTGCGAATCGTAGGGTCGTGGGTTCGATACTCAGCGGAGGTCGGAATTTTTTTCATCGAATAAAATATTATATGTGTTCAGCAGAGGTGTTTAACATTAAAATTTACAATAATTAGTGTATAAAAAATATATTAATAATTATTAATTGTTATTGTAAATGGTAATACGTAATAGTCATATAGAAAATAATTTATGAATGCTAATTAAATGGTATGCGTCACCTAAATACGTAAATATATTTTTTTATTTTAAATAAATAAATATTAAAGAGTCAAAAAATTATTGACTTAATCGAGGAATAATTATTAAAAAAATTAGAATAATTTATTATTGGCTTAATTTCTAGATTTTCTGACTAGAATCAGTCTAGATTCTAGCTTGGTATACCTACCAAAATCTAAGCTCGTTCCCTATTAAAAATGCTATTAAATGTGGGACAAATCGGAACTAGGATCAGACTAGATTTCCCTTCTGGGTTCGAACATTTGATAAAGAAAACTCACCCGATACTAGCTAGATTCGAGAATCAATTTCTACACGGGAGATCATAGATCTATGCCGCCCACTGATTATTACTACTATTTAAGAGCATAAATCTAGCGATGTTAAATAATATAAAGATAATATATATTAGTTTTTAGCTTTTTCAACTATTCTTTTTTATTCTATTCTATTTTATTGAAATACGATTTCTTATGATTTTAATATACACCATTTCATTTTAACGTAAAATAATGTTGAAAAAGGTGTTTTTGAACTTTATATGACTTTACGTGATAAAAATCTCTTGAACTATATTTAAGAAAAAAATATGTAAGCTGTTTCCAAAACAGATATTTCTAGAGATTAGACATTGAAGCTGGCTATAATATGGAAGAATTGTTAGAATTTTTTCAAGAATCCGAAACATTTAATTAAATATTATTTAATTTAAAAAGATGATTTATTAATACTGTCATTTTTTCAAGAAAAATGTACCACCATGGATCACAGATTTTGTTAAAGTTCATTGCCTTTATTCTTGATATTTAATAAATACGATTTATAGACTATAACTAATATTACAACTTCAACTCCTTCGTATTTAAGTATATTATTATATTATAAGCGATCCTATATGAAGTTTTAATTTTTTTTAAAGAAACTTTAAGACTTCATTTTTTTCATAAGTAGAATAGATCAATTTCGTCTAGACGTTTTTTAGTTTTTTTTGTCACCTTTCTATGTCTCGAAATTCGGTATCTGTCGTCCCATTGACTGCAGCCCAGCAGGTGGAGAGATTGGTTGGAGCCATCGACAAATTATATATTTTAACCTGAGCCATTATTATTTCAGATTTCTTTTGGAGAATATTAATTTGTCTAAGTACAAAAATAAATTTTTAAGTTATCGTTTATTAAAAACTTCAAAAATAATTTAAAATATTACTATTCTATTTTTTAATTTGAATTTTCAACTTTTATTTTACGATGTTTTTACATATTGTAAACATTAAAGCATTTGATTTTGTTTATTTACTTAACAAATAGATCTTCTTTCAATCTGTCAAGAAAGAATGCACAATGTTTTAAATAGAATTTTGTAATTGCGATTACATGAATTATAAAGAGCGTAAATCCCGTGTGGAAATTCATTCTCGAATCTAACTAGTATCGGGTAAGTTTTCCTTATTAAATGTTCGAATCCAGAAGGGAAATCTAGTCTGATCCTAGTTCCAATTTGTCCCACTTTTAATAGTATTTTTAATAGGGAACGAGCTTAGATTTTGGTAGGTATACCAAGTTAGATACCAAACAGAATCTAGTCAGAAAATCTAGAAATTAAGCCAATAATAAATTATTCTAATTTTGTTTCCTCGATTAAGAGAATAATTTTTTGACTCTTTAATATTTATTTATTTAAAATAAAAAAATATATTTACCTATTTAGGTTACGCATACCATTAATTAGAATTTATAAATTATTTTCTATATGCATTACTACGTATTACGATTTACAGTTCATAATTAATAATTATTAATATATTTTTTTACACTAATTATTGTAAATTTTAATGTTAAACACCTCTGCTGAACATATAATATTTTATTCGATGAAAAAACTTCCGACCTCCGCTGAGTATCGAACCCACGACCCTACGATTCGCAAGCTAACGCATTATGCACTATGCTAAAACGCAATGTGGGATTACTATACTATTCTTTGCATATGACCGTACAGCACTTAAGATCATATAATAATATTTTATAAAGACAAGATAATACGTACATAGTAAATCAATTTTTTAAATTCTTTCCCATGTTGGAAAGCTCTGCGGGTATTTATATATATATATATATATATATATATATATATATATATATATATATATATATATATATATATAATTTCTGTACACATAAGGCCTTGACTACAAAAAACATCGTTCTTTCCAATATTAGAAAAAGTTGAGGAAATCTAACTAGAATCAAAATAGAAAGCCTAACCATTTCCTTACTTCTCTGACTATGCAGATTCCGCCTAGAAAGACATGAGTTTTTCCAAAATAGGGAGAAGTGAAGGAAATCTAACTAAAACCAAGATAGAAATCCTAATCATTTCCTTAAGTTTTCTGCTTGTAAAATTTTGACTATACAAAACACGTATTTCTTTCAAGAATCAATAAAAGATAAGGAAATCTGAATAAAGTCGAGAAAGTAATATTTAATATAAGATGATTATTAGATGATCGAAGGGAAATCTAACTCGGAACTGGCGAGCTTTACCTACATGAGGAAATCATCAGTAATACTGACTAGGATCTAGCCTGAACTAGGGATATGCCGAGTATATTTCTGCACGGGATGTTAATGATAAATAAATGTCAATGGTGAATGTTATAGTTGAAGGTTCAGTTATATAGCTTAACTATTTTATGAAATATTATTAATATTGCGATGAAAAAACACAAAAACAAAGTAAGTACGATAGAATTTTTGCTTTTACTTATTTAAAAAAAAAAATCCAACCCTTCCCACTGCGGTGTTTTGTTTACAACAATTAAAAAAACAAGAAAGATCTTCAAATCTTCTTCAGGATCGAATTTTTAGTCAAATAGTAGATCGAAGTTGACATAGGAAAAGCGCATGACATATAGTAGTTAAAGAGAGAAAAAAAATGTTCTGAAAAAATAAATAGTTCTCTGCGTTCGTCCGTCCACATCCGAATCATACCTATCGGGCGGACTGAACAAAATAAAAAATTAGAGGGGTATAGAATTGCTGCAGCGTGCGTACATATCGCTGAGTGAAAAAATGAGAGGCGGCTTGTCCGGGGGAGGAGAACGGAGAAAGAGAGGGGCCGAATATGGGTGGAAGCGCGAAAAAAAAGAGCGAGAGAGAAAAATGAGTGCCTTTATATATACCGGTAGAGAAGGAGGAGGAAGGCTACGAGAGAGTGAGAGAAAGACAGGGAGGGTGAGAGAGAGGAGGGAAGCAGAAAAACGCGTTATATTTCAGCCGGGCTCGCGCGCTCCGATGGGCAACACCGTGAATCCGTCGTGCGGGGCGAGGCTTTCACGGACGAGAGTTCTCGCCGCGCGATTGGCCGGCTCCCGAACGCCTAATAGTATCGTCTAACTCGGCTAAAATACGCCCGCGCGTCGAATGCCGAGCCGAGAGCTGTATATCGCTGTATTAATAAGCGAGTGAGTGGGCGGAGATACAGAGGGAAAAAATTTTCTATACGATTGTATTATACGAACGCGGAATACGAAACTAATATTTTGCTTTGGTTATAAATAATTTATATGTGTATATACACATGTTGAGAAGCATGTAATCAGTATTATATATTACTAGCGTATAATTAAATAATATAACATTAACTTACGAATTTGTACATTTCGATCTATTGAGATTATTATTATTTTGATATTTTTAATCAACGATCTTCAAAACATTCACAATTATTAATTTTTACAAATTGAAAATTAATTAATTAAAAATACATGGTTTTAAGATGAAAAGAAAAATATTCTTTAACAGATGGTGATGCAGGATTAAAAATCGATGTCTCTATTAAATTGGCGGCTTACACACAGTGTTTTCTGTTCGCTGGAGCATTTATTGTATTCGTTTATTCAAGACTTTACACCAGCGAGAACTCCTCGAATAAACCAGCTAAGGGAGTTGTAGCCTTTTCATCCGGAAAAAATCCGCCGCCTCCCCCCCACGCCCACCAACAGGGAGAGTAATTATATAATTTTTTTCCAAATCTAAAAATGAAATCTGAAAAGCTATAAACCGCAAGATCATCTTATTTGTACTGATACCGCCGAGAAACAGACTAGCGCCTTACTTTACTAAGGAGTTCATGCTGGTTTTCTTGGACGAAATATTCAAGTTCGTTTATACAAGAGACTCTCGTGTATTAATCGACCGTCCATAGTAACGACATAGAGGTAGCCCGGTAGTAGTGTTTCTCTAGAAAGATATCGGAGTAAGTAGTGATTGTTGCTGATTAGTTCTCACAATTATGCGAGAGAGAGAGAGAGAGAGAGAGAGTAAGAGAGACGCTGACAAGATCCACGTGCAAACTTGAATGTTAAATTTATACATATATAGCTTAATCAAATTTCATATCAAAAATAAAGCAAAAATAAGTTTTTCATGCTATACAATATATAATGAAAGTACATTTCTGAATATTTTCTATTTTCTTCATATTATTTCAAATTAGTTATTTTTATCAAACTTGTAACCAAGCAAAAAGAAGTTTTTGAAAATGTCTTTCTGATACATTAAATTTTTAAAACTTTTTCGAATGTAATTGTAAAATTTCAGATGCACTTTCAAATAATTTGAGTCAGGATTTTCGAGTTCGGGCCGAGGGTAAAAAGATATGAACCATGCTTATTAATAATAACATATTTTTGCAGTTTTTAATCCGGCATGTAAAAATGTAAAAATCCAAATAAATTTGTACAATCGTTATAATCCTATTTCCTTTTTCAAACGTTTAAGAATATATGGAGGCGATATAAAAATATGTATTTTCAGATACTTGTATACTCCACATTTTTGGAAAGAAAATTTGCAAATTTTAGAATTTTAAAGTTTTTAATTAAATGCGCGGGTGATGGTTAATATGTTATTTATTCTTACCGTTTTCTTTTTATCTTTCTCGTATTATATATATATATATATATATATATATATATATATATATATATATATATATATATTTCTCCTTTTTAGCTCCTTAGTTTTTTTAATTGGTTATATAACATATAAAAAACCGAATGCTAAGATATTTAATAGAGAACTTTTGAAAATAAAAAGTTCATTCTTCATTTTTAAAAATTGAGGCTATTCATATATCTAAAAATTTGTTGATTCTCTTTACCCTTCCCCCTCCTAAGCATAAATTAAACAAAGATTTAAAAACTGGAGATACTAACATATTTTTAAAAGTGAATTTTTAGAAATAATTTAAATTAGAAATTTTAAAATATCCCCTGCTAACAAATAATATTAGTTAATTAACAATTTTTTATAAATAAATTTAAGTATCAAAAATTAACGCCAGAAGTCTAGAATTTTCAAAATTATCCATATATACATATAAATCGGCAGTTTTCAAGTCAATAATAATAAGATAAATTGAAGAATTTCTTCTTTACTATTCATATTCCAAAACTATGCAGAGTAGATAAATCTTATAACTAATCAAGCAATTCATGCATTGGACACCTGGTGCGCTTATACAACATTAATAATACGTAGTAAAGCCGAATTTCATCTATACGGAGTACCGATGAGCTCGGGAGAGTGGAAGAAAGTTCGAGGGCGCGCGTTAGACAATATGCCTCTGTATATATATAGAAAAGCTCGCAGTGCACAAGCTTATACCCATACAGTTAGATAACTAATACCAGGGCATGGGTGGGGCGGGGGCGGGGTAAATATACACATATTGTACAAGATCCGTGTCCTATTTGCCGGGGGACGGACGAGGCGCGTTTTTTAACTGCGTCCGCGTCGTAATATTAACAAGAGCGTTTGCGCGCGGCTCGGCTCTCCTCCTAGCCGGAGATTTTGCTTCTCTAAATGCGTGCGCGCGGGCACGACCTCCCGCGGCGCGCACGCCGGCAGATGCAAGGACGTGCTGCCGTTCGAGGGGCGCACACACGCGCGCTACAGGAAAGAACTCGCGAAAACGGGCGTGTGCAGCGCACCGGCTCTACTCGAGGATCGTTTTGTTTCTCATTGTGGTCGTCCGCGCGCGCCCGTATTTATCCTTTGTAAAAGGAGACACGCTGTAAAACCAATGTAGGCATATATATATATATATATATATATATATATATATATATATATATAGATGTATGGAGTGGTCGATGCCTTTGCTTTCACTGGGAGGCGGCTGCAGCGCTATACACCGCGCCTCGATCCTCTTCTATTACGCGCTCGATCGCATTATGCCCACTCTCTTGACCGCTCTGCTGACTATTATAATATATATATATATATATATATATATATATATATATATATATATATATATATATACTGAAATGTCTTATAATAAACCCGATATCGCGTTGTAAATACCAGAAAGGAAGGAGGAAAGAGCGGAGTATGGAGCGAAAAAGAAAGACAGAACAAATCGCCTTCGAGTACACTAATAATGGGGTCCGCATACTTGTGTTTTGATGAACAATCGAGTGGCCGGATATATAGTAGAAAAAAATACGAGCGTGCTCTCTTCGCTCAAACGCGCTTATAATAAACCCAATGTGAACGCGTTATTATTTGCATCGAGGCGTCGCACCGCCACCTTCTGAGTTTTCGAGTGTCGGAGTTTATAATACGAGGAAGATGCAGCGTTGCCTTTGTCGGCACGCGGTCGAATCTGTTTTTCGCGGCTCATTGAGCCGAGAGCTCCGTATATGTGTATATATATATATTTATACGTCCTAGCTCGACTGGTACTAGAATGAGACTCGGAAATCAAGCGTACATTATATACATATTGGGAACCGTTCTTATAATACGGTCGGTGAATCGGTGTATAGATGTATTAGAAGAGAGGTATTATACGGAAAAACGAGCGCGCCAGTAAAAGAGGGAGAGAGAGAGAGAGAGAGAGAGCGAGAGACACAATATTATTGCGGTTCATTATGCCAATGTCGTGCTGTGCGTGCGAGCCGCCGCACCGGGTCCTCGAGTCGGCTTTGCGGACGCCAACCTTTTTCCTTATTAGATTTTTCAAGAGGTTATGTATATAAATATATACATATATATATATATATATATATATATATATATATATATATATATATATATATATATATATATATATATATATATATATATATATATATATGCGCACGTATGGCTTTTATTTACAGACGAATGGATGGTCGATGTACCCTCCCCGGAGGGAAGGGATGGAGTTAATCCTCGTAGAGACTTTTTCCGGCTCATCTTGTAAATTACAAAGCTCCCACCCCTTCTCAAAGCTATAGTTAATACATATACTAGTCATTAATTGAAATTTTTCAAAACTGAAACGGAAGTTTAGGATCGTTTAATAGCGCCAACGCATAGTTTATAAGTATATGTATGTCCTCTTTTTAAAAGGCAATTTACAGCTTATGGACACGTATTTCCATATTAACATTTGAAATCTATAATAACTTCAAATAATAGTTATGTTCGTGACGAAAGATCGTAAAAATAAATTTATCCGTGTTCCGAACATGATTTTTAAATTTATATCCTGTCAGTAATTCGTTTTCACAAATGTTTTAACGTTTTAATTTACTGTTACAATATGAAAATATTGTTTTTGTCATACACGGATTTGTAACATTCAAATTTATGGCGTAAAAACAGTTGTCGACGAGATTTTACGGGTATAATATAAAAAATTAATAAATATTATTGTAGAAATAATAATTAAATACTTTTTAAATATATATGCATCAACGAGTTTTGCAAAGCTAAGTTGTTTTTTTAGATAATTATTACTTTTTGAACTGATAATTAAATTATTCCTTTTGAACTGCTGCAATCTAGAGTAAAGGCATGATTGTATTAATTATGCAATTAAATTATATTAAATTCCACAACAAGATTTGTCTTGACAGATCATAATGAAAACTGACACTATAATATATGCATGTGCAACTGAATATGACCGTTCTTTAAAAAGTATTACGCGATTGCCAAAAAAAATGAAAATTTAATTTGAAACCATAAAACTGCTTTAAATTTTATAAGAGGGGTTAACTAAATATTTGCCCCTTAGTCGATATTAGTCAGCGTCATCCGATCATAAAAATATGTATTTCAATTTTGAAATGCTTGAGACTGTAATAAGTACATTTTTTAAAGCAATCAATTTGTCATATAATCGAATATCGATTGACAAATCGGAAAAATTAATTTGAAAGGTTTTTCGTAATACCTTATGTACACCAAGTAAAGCACATTTATATCTCATAATAAAATAGATTTAAAATGAATATAAATTACGTCGAAAAAATGGATATCTGAAATCCGTACTACTGATGTAGTTACTTATATAGATTTGTTTTGTAAGGGAAATTTTTTTTTTTAATACCAATTGCCACATAATAATTTTAAAAAATAGAATAAAATGAAAATTAAATAAATGTTAAATGTATTTGGAAACATTATACAGAATCTTAAAACATAAGTAATATAAATATATTATGTAATAAAATAATATTAATTTAAGGCTATATATGTTGAATATTAAATATAGTGTAAATAATACTTATAGTATAACAATATTTAAATGCATAAAAAAGTGCCAGCTTCAAATTTGAAAATTCTTACAGTATTGCATAACATATATAAATCTATTTATATCTTACGATTAAAGAACAACTAAAAAAATAGTAGTTTGGTTTCTTGCACATATGTATATTACAGAACCGATATAATATGCAAAATATTTATATATAATCTTATATAAAATAAAGTTTATGAAATTTAAACGAATAATAATGGTGAGTAAATTAACAAATAGGATATGGCATTTGCATTTTATAGTTCACACAAAGTTTAAAATATATTACCATTGAATTTTGTTTTACAAAAAGGAGACAATTAATTTTTGTAGTTGTTACAAAAACTAAGACTTTCTTGTAATTCTCATCAAAGATGCAACATCCACGAAGTTTGAAATGTGTTTCAATCCTGAAATTCAGTTATTTCTACAATGTAAACGGGAACGATCTATAATTATCTACAATCTATAAAATAATTATTATTTAATTTTTTACATTTTTCACGCGTGCATGCCTAAATGTTTATAAAAATATATTGAGTGAATTTTTTTCTAAGGTAAAGTAAATTACGTTCTAGATTCAAAAATTTTTAAATGATACAATAAAAGAACGATAAAAGTATAATCAGTTTATTTTTGTGCTCAAATAATAGATCATAGCTTCTTCATAAGTGATGTATTTTTTAATTTACAAATTAAATAAAAATAATTAATAAATAATAGTTAAATCAGTTCGTATTTATTAATAATTTTTGACAAAAAGTGAACTTATTTTGCCTTCCAATATCCTTTACAAAATAATCTAGAGGTACTGAAAGTTATACAATGAATTTCGGTTGAGAATGTTCTAACGATTTGAATTTTCACTTAAAAAAATTAACATTGTTTGTATATAACAGAACTTTGACCT
Organism: Sycobia sp. Sy_11; assembly: GCA_018907035.1. Classification (NCBI taxonomy): domain Eukaryota; kingdom Metazoa; phylum Arthropoda; class Insecta; order Hymenoptera; family Epichrysomallidae; genus Sycobia; species Sycobia sp. Sy_11. The sequence continues at coordinate 72,724 of JACCIC010000073.1, read as the reverse complement.
TCAAATAACTTTTCCGATCAGATCAATGGCAAATCCAAGCCGACTACGGGATATCTGATGAAGAATACTGTAAATTTTACAGGGGCCGTTGGTCTATACAATGCTTTATGTTATATTATTAAATAGAAATATTGTAGAATATATATGAAGTCTAAAAATACGATTAACAGAATTTTCGCTAAACACTTGGTGAAACATGTTTGAATATTATATAAAATAATAAAATCGACACTTGGTTAGTTTCACAAAAATTATTTTTATTCAATAATTTATTCAAATAAATTATTTTTATTGAATAAAAATAATTTTTGTGAAACTAACCAAGTGTCGATTTTATTATTTTATATAGAAGTCTAAAAAGTTTATCTTATCTTTTCTCGTAATCGGCTGACGGAACACCCGAACACTAATTCTATTGAAGATTTACATATAGCAGCTTAAAATACATTAAAAATTCTTCTATAACTTTCCGTGTTCAGATCTCCTTCTTATCGCCCTGTGTAATTATGGAAAAATAAAATATTGTTAATTATAAAAGTTTTTTATGTATAATATATTACAAGCATTAGTATTGAAATATCGAAACTAATAATATTTCGAACGTCTGGAATGTTTAATTTAAGATATGTATTATGTTCAAATTAGTTTTTAATAACGTAATCTTTTTTATTAATGAAACACGAGTGTTAATCTATTATTGTGAACAATAATTTTTGGAAATAAACCAAATTATATTGGAGCAATCTAATATAGCCTATTCGAAGGATACGCATACACCCGATAAAACAGTTTGCCAGCGTTCTATCTAGGCTGGGAGCTTTTCTCAACAACTGGAACGAGATAAGGTGCGCGAAAGCGATCAGTAAGCTGTCTCTCTCCTCTCCTAGCCTGTTTTTATATATCTCTACTTCTCTACTTCCGATGGTCGTACATATCCACGGTATACACGATATCTCGCCGCTCACACGTCGTCGGTATTCTCGTTATTGATTTCATCTTAATCAGATCTCAATATCTCAATTACCCACGGTTTTTAGTCGAGCTTGGACTCGTCCTTCTCTCCTTCCCTTCTCTGCCCCTTCCCATGCCGATCTGTTTGACGAAGAGATTTTAAAGGCGACCCGAGCCATTGTCTGGCGGTGCCATTCTATCGTGTTGCCTTCTACCGTGGCTTCGACTCGAGCTTAACTTTTCATTCTCCTGTAAATCGCAGCTTCTGACTCTTGCTCTCAACCCTCTCTGTCTTGCTCCTTTACCTTTTTTTACTTTTTCTGTCTTTATCTCACTTTTTTATTGTCTTTCTCAGCCCCATCATTTTTTGATTATTATCCCGCCCACCTCATCTCTGGCCCAATAATTTTAAATCAATAATTTTAATCTTGAAAATAGTTTATATTAATAATATTGATCCCACCATTTTCTTCAATGTTATAGCTTGTTGTTGTACGTATAGGTAAAGAATTTTGATCTATAAGAATCAATCATCTTTTCTTTGTTGAGTTAAATTTGCTGAAGCTCAAAACTACAATATATTAATTAAATGATTTTGATATTAATTTTCAGTATTTACTTATATATACAGCTTCAAACTAAGAGTAGATATTATCAAGAGCACATAAGTCGATTACTAAACTACAATATATGATCACATTCAAATGACAACCAAACTATATACTTCCCTTGTCAATAATCCATCGAGAGCAGGGCCAGATTTAGCCAATTGCGCTACTCTATACTCAGAGATCGCATGTGATCCTTCATAAGGGAATGGATTTTAGCATCGAAAATTTTTTCTTATGTATTTAAATAAATATTAATGCAAATGATGCTAATAGTTAAATAGTTTCATTAATTTAGAACGTAATTCCTAGATATGTAATAAATATTTATTCTTAATAAATAAAATTTTCTTGTATAATTTAAACTAATAAGGCAAATTTTATCTTAATATTATTCAGATACAAATTGATTGAAAATTTAAGAAAGTAAATTATTCTATTTCAAAATTAAAATTATTATACTCACGTATAACATACGTTACTAATATGAAATTTAAGTTGTATTTCATTTCTTTAAGATTTGTCAACGTTCTCCTCCTAGAAATTGATTTAACGTTCTTTCTTTATCCGTACTCTACAAGTCTATATTCCGATAGGCATTCTTCATATACTCGTGAATTATCTACTTACAACGACGTAATCAACTTTATATTTAAAGGCGATCTCATTTTTTTTACAAGTTTATAGCAATAAATTTTTAGAGATAATTTTATAATTATTTTCGGAACTGTAAGTATAGATATAAAAGGAAATAGTTTGACCCTTTAAGAGTGTGAAACTGTTTAAACTTGAAATTCGAACAAAATAGAGCTATATATTTGAATCTATGATACATTTGAAAATTTCAGAGCGATTCCTAGATCTAGTTGGGACCGGTTGAAATCATTTGTTATTGTTTTAAGCTATATGAAGTCATACAAAATACTGAAATTATTTTAACCCTTGCTGTACAAATGAACAGACCCTCTATCCACTACATTTCTGTCGCGACTGGCCCCTTTTTATGCTCTCCATATTCTGCTCTCCTCTTGTTTTTATGCCAACTCACTCTCTATTCACACGTATACGCACATGCGCGTAGAGTCTCATCACGGACTTATATCAGACGCGTCTGACACGCTATTACGTCCGGATTAAGTGAAGTCGCGAGGGGAGGGTTCATTGTGAGACCGCACAAGTCGTCTGTTCGTGTATCGAACACCACGATCTATGTGTATAATTATAGAGCCACGTAATGCTAATTATGATCTGGCTTCTAGTGAATTTTCAAATTTCGAAATGAAAAAATCACGTCTTGTGCAGTGCAGTAAAATCGGTCAACACTTTAATATGATTATTTTACTTACGAATATAGTAAGACAAAAGAAAATCAGGCAGTAAAATCTAGAGTTACATTAATGCCGAATTTTATTTTCTACAATAACAAAAAAATAAATTATATTAACTTTTGCAATTTTGCGAATAGAATAATGATCATAGGTCTGTTGTTTCCAAAAGTTGATAAAGAGATTCGTAAAACATTCTGCAGACATTCCCAGCATAACAAATTATCTATTTGATTATAATTTTTAATATGCTAGCTTCCTGGCCAGCGTAATAATGAAGTACAATATAAGGCAAATGTTAGTTTATATTTTAAATTAATACGTGTACTACTGTAAAATTATTGTATTAAAGGGAAAGGGTGGAGGGAAAGCGGGAAAGTAAGTCACACGGTTCATAAGGTTCAAAATCAGTTTATCTATAATATCATGGCTCACTGTTCTATACTACTGTGTACAAATATGAGTAAAACTTTATTTATAACTTTTGAAATCTTTATTTATTCTTCTAAATCTAATTCATCCTCCTCAATATAACCCTCGCCCCCGGATGAAATGCAACTATGCCAATGCTTTTTCTAATTTTTAAAACATTTTTTATACTCGTATTCCGAAATGACCATCAGTTCCTTCATAGATTCTGCTGTTATTTCTTCAATCGAATCAAAACTGTGTCTCCGAAGTGGTCTTTTGAGTTTGCTGAACAGCCAGAAGTGACACGGTGCTAAATCAGGCGACTACTGTGGTTGCAGAATGATATTGGTTGAATTTATTTTATTTCACATAAAATCAATGAAGTCTGAGCTGTTGCATTATCGTGATGCAAAAAACCAAGAGTTGTCCTTTCATAAATTTAGCCTTTTGAGATGAATGGCTTCACACAAAAGATGCATAACACTCACATAATATACTTTGTTAACCGTTTGGCCGGTTGGAATGATTTCATAATGCACCACACCACGATAATCGAAGAAAACAGTGAGCATAATCTTGATTTTTGAGCGACTTTGACGTGATTTTTCCGTCTCCGCTCTCCTTTGTCACGATATTCGCTAGATTGATCGGTGTTTTTCTGGATCGTAAGCGTAGATCGAAGTCTCATTTCCAGTTATTCGAAGATATTGGACGTCTTTAATATCGTTCCTCTTCAACGCATTCTCGACCTTCTTTGAACAATTTGTGCCAAACAAACACACTTGCTCTTGACATTCGCTTCTCACCAAAGGCCTTCTGCAACATTCTGAACGTTTGGGCGGCCGATAATTCATTTCGCGTATAAAATTTAATGCTACTTCTTTGTTGAATAATTTCAGACATTATAAAAACCGAAGAGACAACTTTTCTTTGTTCACAAAACACAAGCGTAACTTTATGACAAATGAAGATAATTGCGTGACATTTGGCACCGACAACTCTGACAGCACTACCAACTTAAAAATAAAAACATTTGTTCAAATCGATAAGCCCGAAGTTTGAATTGAAAAATCTTACTCATATTTGTACACAATAGAATATATTAATAATTGTTATTTTCTCTTATCATTAGAAAATTTCTTAATGTATTGTAGATCCATTTTATGTTGATAGTAATTTTATAATAAAAAGGGACTAATTGATTAGTTTATAAACAATTCTGCATAATAATGATATCAAAATAAGTGAAATTAATCTATTTGTAGTCAAGTACTCTATGTTTAATAAATAATTTCATGTACAGTTACACAATGTACATAAGTTATACAAAAAATACTATAGATAATCTTATAAAAAATTATAAAACTAAACATTTTTATTAATAGTTATATATATATATATATATATATATATATATATATATATATATATATATATATCTATACACCTCCGAGCTTGACTGGTACTAGAAATATATATTAGGAGGTGAAATTAGTTTCCGACCTTCACTCTTAGAGGACGATATAAGTAGTACAAAAAATCAGATGTGACGGATTAGTACTTATTTTTTAGTTTCGACATTTACCAATAAAATTCAGTTAACAGGCGCCATTATTTGTGTAAACATTATAATTTTTTGATCAGTGAAAAATGAATCGTAATAAATCGTTTTGCCGACATGCTCTTTTGCACTACTTTGATTCGAAAAAAAATGTAGAAGAAACTTATCGATGATTTCAAGAATGTTATGACGAACAAGCTCCATCGCTTACAACATGTAAAGAGTGGTTTCAGCGGATTAGAAGTGGAGATACTGATGTTAATGTCAAAGAACGTTCTGAACAACCGAAAAAGTTTGAAGATAGTGAATTGCAAGCATTATTGGACAAAAACTCAGCTCAAATGCAGAAACAACCCGCTAATGAATTAGGAGTCAGTAACAGAACAGTTGGACAACGTTTACATGTGATGGGAAAGATTAGTAAAGAAGGATGGCACAAGATTTAACCGAAAGTGTCATTATGCATCGATACAACATCACACTGTCTTTGCTTGCCAGGCAGAAGACGAAGAGTTTTGTGTGGCGTATTGTGACTAGTGATGGAAAAGTGAATCTACTATGGCAATCATAAGCGCAAAAAGTCATGGGTGAACCCATGCTAAACGTCCACATTGACACTTAAAACGGAACATCCACGGCCAAAAGCTATTGCTGTGAATTTGGTGGGACCAACAGGGTGTGCTGTACTACGAGCTACTAAAATCGAATTAAACCGTCACTGCCGAGGTATACAAACACCAACTCAATGATTTGCAACAGAAATTAATCGAAAATAGATCAGCAATTGCGAGCAATAGGCGCAAAGTCATTATTTTGCATGACAACGCTCGGCCACATGTTGCCAAAGGCGTTAATAATAATCATGTTGGAGCTCGAATAGGAAGTGTTGCCACACCCAGAGTACTCGCCAGACACACCGCCTTGTGATTACCACCTATTATCTATTGATTTTAAGAATGTCGATACTGTTACTGCATTAGATGCCATTTTTTATTCTTCCTTCTCTTTTTCTGCGAATATAAATAATATTATGGCCAAAGCCTCAAGAATGCTTTGTTCTATTAAAATATGCATCGCTGAATTCATATATCTTCAAACTATTATAAATGTATTTCAGTTTATCGTTTATCTATCATTTCATATGACTCAGTACTTTTTCACCCATTTACTATACAATCACTTAATTTATCGGCGTGTTTTAGTTCGATGGTTTTACGTTATTCTTTTTATAAAACAAACTCTTATATATATATATATATATATATATATATATATATATATTTTTTTTTTTTTTTTTCATTATACCAATTTCAGATGCAACATTTCACTGGTATATAAGATTCTGCATGGTTATACAAACTGCGATAGTTTAAAGTGCTAGTTCAAAAATATTTTCATTTAAAATAGAGTTATCAACTATACTAGATGTTATCTGTATACCATAGGTAAATTTTGATAAGATACCTAATGAAAACATGTGTTCAATTCATTTAGCCCAATACGGTCTTTTGATATATTTACTATGTTAACAGACCAACGCAATTTCGCTTTCCGATTATTCAAAATGATTTCGTAGATTTTTTAATCTTTGTCGTGTTATCGTTTCATTTGCACATTGACTGCATTCTGCAACAACGATATCTATGATCAGTTACACAAATTTTTTCCTTGAAATCTTATTTTTTTTATTGAAATTCAGTATCAAAAGTGAGGTTTTTCATTAAAATAATCCTACGATTACACAATATATTCAATGTAATAAAACTGAAGTCCGTGAGCGCAGGGAAAGTAGTGGGAGGATGATAAGGTGTTCACGTACACATCAAAAGAACAAAACATATATTTACTAACACTATTTATTAACGATTTAAAATATGATATACAAGATACAGAGCGTGCGCGCAGGTATCGGTAGACTACGATTGCTTACAAGAATAATCGTTAATAAGTATACGCGGACTCGGTGGGACGCGGACACCAGATCGTCGGAACGCGGGCGATCTTGACGGGACGCGAGTTCGCACAAGAGTGTCGTTCCGTCTCTCAGTTCTTTCGCATGTTCCTAAATAACTGCACCTGGGCTCAAGGGTCATTTATGGCTGTCGTGCACTCTCTCAAGAAAGACGGATCAGCGCGCGCGCGCACAGCGACAGACTTTATTACGGTAGGTAATAAAAGGTTTGTCGTGATGCCGGCTGCGCACTACTTGCTTTATTGATGTTTACGGAAACGAAGATTTCCGCAAACATCTATTGAGAGAATGCGCGCCACAAAACGATAGTACGAATTGTAGATAATTACTATATTAAATTCTAACAATTTACAGGGCTCAGTTTGGATGCAATCAAAGTTATGCTGCTCAATTATGGAGTAAATACATTACCTATATGTTGTATAATTATTTGTAATTAATTTTAATCGTCTATTGATTACAGTAAGAAGCATTTTTACCCCTATAATATCCATTTGAACTTGCGAGTGTATAAATTATGTAACAAAGATTCAGAAAATATAATAAAAATGAACAAATTCTATAATTTTTTGAAATTTTTTTTGGTCCTTTTTTCTATTTTAATCCCATTCTTAGTCATTTATCGATTCAATAGAGGGTATAAAGTTCAAAAGTAAACAAAAAGTCTGAAGGTATAATTACTTTTAACTTTGAATCTATTGAAAAAACTAGTTTACTCATAGATTAATTAATGTTAATTAATCAATTTCAGAAAATAAATCTATATACGTTTTTCCTACTATTTTTACATATAGAGGAGGACCTTTTTTATATTTTCATTATGCTACCTATCAGCTATGGTGATCTATGATGTGTTCGCAAAATATATTTAAATATTTATGAAGGTGCTTCTATCAACTGCCAGAAATCTAACCTTGAAAAAATCCTTTTTTGTGGTGATTGCAGCATCGGATATTTATTCCACCAAAATTAAACCTGAAATATTAAAATGTTTTTAACATTCTAACTGTTTTGCATGAAAATATCGTCAACATGGAAAGATTCTTTGGTTTCGTATAGGCGGAGGATTTATAAATAAAACATGGTCATTAGCCGAATAATGTTTATGATAATTTGATCTTGGGGAAAAGTCTTAATGGAATAAAAACCCATATAATATTTATAATGAACAACGCGTATTTCATTATGCGCGCATACTTAAGTATTACGTAATACTGTTGTACTGCATATCGGGTTTGGAAAGTTAGAATCCTATCTACTAGATTTGTGATTGCAGATATATATGCAATTCATTATTTATTTAACAATTATATGTATATTATTAACGTACAGTTAATGAATTCGCTAATGAAATAAATGAAATGATTATTCGATGAAGAAAAGAATTAATACGTAATAAAATTAAATAATGTACGCGGAAACGGTTGAACTCGACAAGGAATTTTTCAAAACTGAACTGACATGATCAAGACCAATCCTCGTTCTATTCTGTTCTGAGAGCACTGTTTACATTAAATATAAACAAACTTTCTTATTTAAAGAAAAAACTTTCCGTTCACGGAACACTAATAAAAACGAAATAAAATATTTAAAAATAATATCAAGTAATCTTTTCAAAACAATTTTTATAAGCAAAACTTTTTTAACAAAGAAAGATACCTTTTATATTACTATTGTGGACGTCTACATAAGGGTTCATTACCAATCTGGTCCATTATCCAGCTAATATAGTAACTGATTTTCTGTTTAACACCTGGATAACCAGGATACCCACATCCCTCCTCTGTGTATGAATTAATTCCTTCGGGAAAAAATATTTTCAAATCAAAAAAAAAAAATAATAATGATTAGCAAAATTACAATACTCATCAAATATTAGTATTTTCCAATAACAATACAAAAGTAAATCTTATATGTACTGTACTGAGTACAAATGTTTTATATATCGATATTTAATAATAACGAAAATCTAATTAAATTATCATATTAATAATATGATCATAATTTCAAGTGTTAACGACCACGATCTTAACTTAAGTGTTTATGGAATACGATTGCAATTGTAAATTTAAAGTAACAATATTCTAATCCAATATTATCGACTATAATTCTTGTTCGTAATACAATATTATACGGCTCCATTCATTCTGCAGTACAATAAAATCTCAGTTAATATTTATGTTAATAAATAAGTACTAAATAATCTACCTATGTTTTTCTGTACTTGATTTATAAGATCTGTACTTGACTTCGTATCAATACAGCATTTGAAATACATTCGTAACCAGTATAGTACAAAATACAGGTATAGTAGTTAAGGCATATTATATTAAAATATTCTATTAAAAAATGAAATATTTTTTCTCATAGAAAAAGTTAATATTATTTATATGAAGTATTCTCAAATTTGGATAATATTATATTGATTATCACAGAGTTTTAATTTTCAGTATATAGTATTAATGGAAGTCAATAATAGGACTACCTGCTACGATCATTTCATTCATTGGGCCTTTCACCATAATTGGTCCACCACTGTCTCCCTATAATCATATTAAATAACGTATAGCTAATTAAAAAAATATTCTAAAAACTCTTTTCTATATTTTAATACTTTTCGCGAACTTACTTTACAAGTAGCAGGTCCGCCCTCCAAGTATCCTGCACAAAATTGTGAGTCAGGTATTGTAAAATAATACTTGGACTTATCGGCATTCATCCGCCGATAAAATTGGCAGAGAAACCTTATATAAACCATCAGCTTTAGTTCCATCTGCATCTAACCATCCCCATCCAGCACCGATTGAGATAGCACCTGTAAAATCCTCATACGCTGTAAAAATTTCACTTATTAATATAAATAAAATCTGGTGGATTGGTAATGGAGATAACATGAATAAATTTTCTTTTAATTAAAGACAACAACTTTTAGAATAACAGGGGTAGTTTTTCTAGTAAACAGATGTTTATTGTAAGATTAATTAAGATTTTTATGAAATATTATATAGTTCAATTGCCGATTACAATTTTTCAGCGACTTTTTTGAATCTTTTCGATTCTTCATTCCAAAAACATTTCATTTTGGTAAAGATTTCTTTAAACTATCCTAAATATCATCGAAAAGCTTAAAAAATATTTTGCAACTTCTTTGGTTTATCATTAAGTCTTTGAATTGAGAATTGTTATGATTTTGAACATTATGAACTTAAAAAATTAGATACTCGCTGTTAAACTAATACGTAGAGAAATTTATTAATATATTGTAATTATAATTGAGAAATAATTGAATTATTTATATGCTAAAATCTTAATCATTCTCTGCCTTGCATCATTAATCCGCTATTTTGTAATTTAATTACTTCGCAATCACTATATTTTCTATTTAGAATTACGCGTACTTGAAAATTTTTGCCATCGTAAAAATCGCTGGTAAAGTCTATCTTTTTGAAAATTGTCTTTTTTACACATTCGCCCCCGAATTTCAGCTACCGAATGGCATTGTTGCTTGCAAGTTTTAGATCTAGATTATTCAATGTGTCAATCGTCCGAGACTCAGACTTGAACTTGGATCACCGAATTATTAGTCCTTCGTTCTAGTGATCGAGCCATCGTAGTCTCGTTTGTATTTATTTTATACACTCATAATTTAAACATCAATGTAAATTATTATAATTAGCAATTGTATTGAAAAAAATTCTTTGATATTTTAGCAAATTTAATATGATATTCTAGTAATATATTTACAAGGAACAATAAAAGTTTAAAATTATTTTATTCTCACAATGCCTCATGAAATATATAACGCTAAAATTTGAAAACCAATATAAATGTTCCTTGATTTTAAGTTCTGTAGGTTAATATATTCTAAACCTACCCGATGGTAAACAGATCGTTACAACTGGATGTCCTAATCTCACTGAATATTGAAGTATGCCTATAGCAATGTCATTTTTAGACATATAATCATTTGGATCATAATCCTCATGTTGGATAACATGTTCAATCTCATAATCTTCGTCATCGCTAAGCGTGGCATAACCAGATACATATCCATTTCTATAAAATAATTATTAGTAATAATTATATATTAAAATATTCATCACGCTTCATTTAAAAATTATCTGTATTTTGGTAATAATATTATTCATTTGGTTAAATGTCTGTTTATTTAGAGCCTATAAAAATAAGTGATATATACTCGACAGCAAAGCAATGAGCTGCAGATAGTAAATGTGCCTTAGTGATCATTGCACCCGCGCAACGGCTCTCCACTAGTCCATATTCTGAAGTAACTCTTCTCATAACCCGGACTAACCATGGAATTTTTTTATGCGATTCGCTCTGTCCTTGATAGACCCTAGTCCATCTTTGTATTGGAACTCCACATACTATTTACAAAAACTAATTAAAAAATTCAGATATTTTTTCAAGGAAATATAAAAAAGATACCAAATACATGTTTTTTTAATATAATAATTCACTATTAATATTAATTTAGAAGTAGTTTAAATATTGGTGATACTTAAATCTTGAAGATCTCAATTAATTTTCGTTAATAAATAATAATAATAATCCGACGATGATTAATAATTTTTTTTACAAAAAATTGTTTTTGAAACAGTATTGAAAGAATTGACTTTGAATGGAACTGATTAATTTTTTCTTAATTTGTAAAAAAATGATTTGACATTTTATATCTTTATTTATAATAATTCATATCAATTTAAAAAAATTATTTCACAAAGTTTTTCCTGAAATCTATGCCGATTACAAATTATTATCTCAATCAATGGAATTTCACCCATAGAGTCAATTACGTTTTTCACAGCGTTATCTGTAATTATTTAACCTTCAGAGTGCTATAGAGTATTCTACTAGTGTGAAAGTTGATTATTTACGTTATCAGACAGTTATATTATTTGATAGCTATATGTTTTTTAAACTAACGAAATTTTTTATTGGTCTTACAGTCATTATACAATAATATATTTATAATTATATAATAATAGTCAGATTATCCTTATTTCTTATTCCGATGGAAACACCTGATGTGTCGTGAATGAGTTATCATCTATTAATGTTAGTTTTGTTTAATTTAAATGTATCAAACAGCCAAGAAATCCTCCCATTTTTTGTGAGTGATAGTAACACTTCAAGCTAAGCAATCGTCACCAAAACTGATCATTTTCCTAAAAGAGAGCAAGACATACTCATTGACTGTGTTCGTACAACTGTAGCTTTAGTGGTTACAGTATTTATTCATATACTTATAGATCTATGGTAACAGTAGATTTGTTTATAAGTCGGCAATCGTCGGAGCAACGCGGGCGTCTCTAGCGCATCTGAGTTGAGAGTGGGAAGGGCGATTAATTTTGGGTTGGAACCGAGCCGAGCTGGCGAGCTCGGGCTGAAACTTTTTGACTGCCTTGAAGTGCGTACTTTATAATTATTGTCTGATTCGTTGTGCTACGATTTTATAGTCGAATTGAGTAATTTATATAGTGCAGACCTGTGTGTTTGGCAGTATAGTCATTGTGTTCTAAAGGTTATGGCCATCGCGTCAGTCGTGTGCACCGACTGATTATCCTACCCGGGAAGCTAAGGCTCTTGTAGCCTATCCACCAGTAGCTTATTCACTCCCATCATGTACCCCAAGTCTATCTGTTGGTGGATCCTAAGGTGCTTGGGAACCTAACCTCCGCATTAATCAGAAGCTTGAAGGCAGTTTGTTTGTTGATTTCACAAGAGCTCTTAGTGTTTTTTTTATGTTATTTAATGTCGCTCTATTTATGCTTCCAAATATTGGTGCCAATCAACGACGGAGATCTACGATGTGTTTGTAAACAAAGCACATGTAAATGATTACAGCGGTGCTTGTGTTAATCGGCCGAGACCGGGATTTAAACTCGGATCATCAAGTTACTAGTCCTTCGCTCTAGCGATCGAGTCATCGTAGGCCTCCTCTCAGTGTTTTCTTTATATGTACATTTAAGTATAAAGCTTTAAGTTGTGCGTATAAAACATAATTATTATTGCGTTATTCGAATTTAGATGTAACTTTATTTACGTTAACTACATATTGTGTAGTTTGTTTGTCTATTTAATAATAGTTAGTATCATTAATAATAATAATAATTTTAATTAGAGTTTGTTGGCAACAGGCTTTTTCTCTACTTGCAGCTAGAGTTTCTGAATGCCGTTGGCCATTAATTTTTATTTGATTAATAAATAAATATAAATTCCTTTTATACATAATATATTGTAATTTTATTAAATTAAATTTCGTACGATTCCCCACCCACTCCTTAATAACACTTATATTACATATATATATATATATATATATATATATATATATATATATATATATAATTATGGCATTGGTAAGTCATACGTCAATACACTGCCTACATGGATTGGATTCCACTGCTAATACACGCGCCACTTGCGACATAGAAAAATACTTTATTTTATTTGTTTCACAAATTTCTAGAAACCGGATGTACTTGTATCTGAAAAATAAAGAGCTAGTCATCGAAATCATCGATAAGTATAAATCGTTATTTATTATAGGCAAATATAATCTTACTCTTTGACCGTTAATAGCTAAACTTAAGAGTAATTTTCTCCAATGTTTTATTTACTATTTCCAATTATGTCTTAGGAAAATATTATAGAAAACCTAAAAGTAAATTTTGCTTCTCCTGTGTCTATTTTGAAAGCAAAAATTGCTAAGGAGGGCTATCAATATGTATTGAACTTTAGACGATAAGTGTACGTAAAGCCTGAACACGTAGAAAAAAATAGCAGATATATTTACAATAAATCATGAAGACTTAAATTATTTTATATACCTAAGCACTGAACTACGCAAACGTTTAACGGTAAAGTAGAAGGGCACCTTGTGAAAAAATTACAAGTATTTAAATTTAACTTCTTACATAATTAAGCAATAAATTAGTCTGATAAAGTAAACATGCATGACAGAACAATATGCACAGAAAGTCAAACTATAAAAAAACTATTACATATTAATTTAATTGACGAGCAATCGTATACGTCCACATCTGAAAAGCATAGTCATGATAAAAGCTCGCCTTCGTGGTGCTACTGCACCACTTGATTAGTATATTACGACTGTTGGCCAGAAATTTGAATTTCCTGGCCTATGTTGTATACAGTTTTTCTTGTTCTCCGGCCGAAAGTAGAATTATATAAATAATTAATTCAATTTATATTGTTGCAAATATTTTGAATAGTGGTAATATATAGTTTGCAGGAGGAGGCATAAAAACAAAATTCATATTAAGAAAAATACATTAAAAAGAAAAGAGCAATAAATTAAAAAAATAGTTACGTAAAAATATTAAATAACAAATATAGGTTAATTAAAAAAATATATAACATATGATGAGTAAAATAATCGAATTTCAAAATTATGAATGATATATATTTTCTGAATCTCGTCATATAAAATATGTTTGAACCCATTTAGTCAATATGATCAGTAGAAGAAGAAAGAAAAAATGTAATTTCTTTTTCTACGATATACTACTTTTTCTGCGATTTACTATTTTTTCTAATCTAAAGAATATATATAATATTGATGTAGGCAAACATGTTAGTGCCTACGCAGAATTTATATGCACGCTAAAAAATTTTTTATTAAATAAATTGTTTATTATGACAACTAAAACCCTTGAACAATTTCCAAAATTTCAAACATGTCTATTTAGCTTAGAAAAAATAGAGATGAAAAAGTAGTGTGGAAAGAATATATAATTTTTACTTCAAATGTGAAATTTCATAAAACCATCATTATATTCTAATGAAAAAACCCATTCAGAAATATACTCGACGATTCCCTAGTTTGGGCTAGATCCTAGACAGTATTGCTGATGATTTCCTCATGTAGGTAATACTTGCAAGATCCGAGTCAGAATTCTCTACGTTCATTTAATATTTGCTTATCTTTTATTGATGTTAGAAAGAAGTACGTGTTGTCCATAGTCGAATTTTATAAGCAGAAAAATTAAGAAGATGATTAGGCTTTCTATGGTGGATCTAGTCAGATTTCCTTAGCTTCTCCCTATTTTGGAAAGAATGACGTATTTTCTACGTATTTTCTACACTAATTCGGAAACAAAATTGGGACACTGAAAGGTGTCATTGACAGAGCAATAAAATTGTTACATAAGGATTTTAGACTAATTTAGAATAATTTGCAGATAGTAAGGGAAAGTTTCATTAATAATGTATATCCAATTGAATTTATTAATAAATTAATTGCAGGGAGATTATTTGACATTTATAATACCGAATGTTACGTCGTAATAAGATAAATTCATTCGAAGCGCGTTAATAGAATACGTGCCTTTAGTAAACTTATATTTTTTTTACGTTTCTCATGTATTTCTTTAGAAAGCATTTTGCAAGCAAATATAAATCATAGGATTTCAAAAAGTGGCACGAACACTTTCAAAATTCAATATAAAACATCTGCATTATTATTGCCACTCTTAAGCTGTCCCGAAACATCTGGAGTGCATATTTGCGTTTACAAAGGACAGTTTAAATCGTTTACTTGCCCGACTTTGTGACTCTTGTTAATCGTCAGTCGATACGCAGTTGTTTTAGAATTTAAGATTATAACCCCGACTACTGCACCTCCACCTTCCTCCCTTCAATTTTCCAATCCATCATTATAGAACAATTTCAATAGTTTTCTTTTCTTATATATATCTGTACAACTTAGTTCGAATAAAAAGAAAAAATAAGATTTAGATTCTCTTCGGACACTACCGCATACACATCTAAGTAAATTGTAAGCAATAAAGTATGTATTATCCATTAATTCGCATTGTGTTTTATCATTCTAATTAATTCATTAATTAGCAGTATTTGTGGTGATTATCTGATCACACGCACCACCGAAAATAGACATAATGTAAGAGTTGATGTCAATAAGGGCAAAATTATAGTTTTACTATATGTTAGAGGATTGTCGGAAAGAAGTAAAAGAAATTTTCGGACAAACAAGTAGATATTTAAAAAAGAGAATTTTTGAACATAAATCTAGTTTACGTAGTTCACATATTACTTCTGGTTTAAAAGAACATTGTTTGAAGTTTTTATATTCTTTTGATTTTGTGAATGTGGATATTTTGGAACATGTTATTAGTAATAAATACAAAAGGGAGAGTCTTGAAAGTATTCATATTTCAAGGAATCGAAATAATGTGAATTTATTGTTAGAGTCAAGTAAATTAGATATCATTTATCATTCTTTATTAAATTAATTGGTTTTGAAAATTTAGTCTAGTGGGGAGATTGTATATTCAAATCACAACATTTTTGATTTAGTGGGGATAGAGGTGTAGATAAATTGGAATATTAATATAAGTTTTAGTTTGGTCTTTGATGAGGAGCCGTAGCGGGCTCGAAACGTTGGCCAACCTTATTCAATCTTGAATTGGATAAAGGTAGTGGGGACAGACAGATTTCACTTCACTAATAAAGAATTTTTTCAGCTAATATATTTTTCACTTCAGATTAGTCTACGGAGGTGATTTTAAACAAGGACAGTCTGACTGTCATTATAATTTTCAATTAATTATATATTGATAGGTATTAGTATTGATATAAATATATATTGATATTATTATAGGATCTAAGTATATGCGTACTTGTATGAGTGAGACAGTATATAATGCTGATTACCTGCTGTGGACGGTTAATGAGTGTTTTGCCCAAGTGAATTTGGGAAAGAATTCTGCAGCATGTCAAGACATGTATGACAGGTGCTGGCGGTTATTCGGGAAGTGGTAGTTTGAATTCACCGGTACTGTTGAGTAGCACGTGTATGACAGGTTCGAACGTGCAGGATTAATGATTGCGGGGGAGGGAATGGAAAGCGGGTCCTCAAGCGTCAGCGAGAGGGTCAGGGTACTTCAGTTTTCAGGGAGCCTCTATCAATCCCACCACTATCAATCCTACAATCTGGGGGCTCAGCCACTTGTGATAAGAAATAATGAAAAGGTGAGAAGCAAGAGAAAGTGAACGGCTTAGTGCGATAATTGGCTTTGCGGGATAATTTGCTTGTGCGATAATTTGCATTCTGCGGCTTTACCTTGGTGCGTTTGCCTTGTGCGTTTGCTTGGTGCCTCATTAGTTTCGTGCTAGTTTAGTTCAGTGCGTTTGCTTTATGCGTGACTAGCTTTGTGCGTTTGCTTAGTGCGAGTTTAGCTCAGTGCGTTGCTTAGTACGATTTTGGCCTTACACGGAAGGGGCTGGTGCGATTTGCCGGATTAACACGATTGGATGGTTAGGACAAATTGCGAAAGGAGTAATTTTTGTGCGTAATTTAAGCGGGCATCTCCAGTCTTTTTGCATAAATTTTCAAGATTTTTTCTTGCAGTAAACTTTATTATCAAACTACAATTTTTTTTATATTAAAAAAATACATATTGAAGTCTGCAAAAAAAATTTTTTTTCATTTTTCATCGAATATGGCCCAGATATGGCTGCCACAACAAAGCTTGCTTTTTTGTGGCTGACATCATATCTTGACACAGGAAGCTCTGAAATTAAAAATTCAAAAAGCATATTGAAGTATAAGAAAGTGGCTATATCTCGTACTAAAATCAAGAAGTTTAAGTAAAAAAAAACAAAATGGCGGGCTTTTCTAATTTTCGGCTTATTTTTTGAGGTTATGTTGTTTAAAAAAATGCTCAAATGTAATTGAATATTCATAATTCTAGTAAGTGCTATAGCCACTTTCTTATACTTTAATATGCTTTTTGAATTTTTCATTTCAGAGCTTCCTGTGTCAAGATATGATGTCAGCCAAAAAAAAGCAAGTTTTGTTGTGGCAGCCATATCTGGGCCATATTGGATGAAAAATGAAAAAAAAATTTTTCTGCAGACTTCAATATGTATTTTTTTAATATAAAAAAAATTGTAGTGTGATAATAAAGTTTACTGCAAGAAAAAAATCTTGAAAATTTATGCAAAAAGACTAGAGATGCCCCCTGAAGTAAGTCTACTTCGTTTGTTTTTGACTCGTTGTGAAGCGGAAGATACGCTTTGAAGATTTGTGTGAAAATTGATCACGAGTTTAAGTTCGAAGGAATTACCCACTAGAATAATTGTAAAGGTGGAGGATAATAGTGAAGAAAATGCGCACGCGCAGGTTATTACAAAGAAAAAAGTCAGAAGTTTACTTATACTGCCATCACGGTTACAGTCTTTGCGTCGCGTTAAAGCGATAAATTCAGCTGTAGGTATATCGCTCCAAGAAGAACAGCAGCGGCGTGAAGCGACCGAAAGGCAAATGTTGGAGATTCAAAATTCTATGCAGGAAATGAACCATCAAATGGAAGAAGAAATAAAGCTAGCATTTCAGCAGTAGCAAGTATTGTTGGACCAAGAGCGGAAAAATACTGCTGCTCTTCAAGAACAACAACCGCAAGTGACCGCGGTCCAAGCCCAGGAGGCTGAGAAAGTACAGAACGAGCAAGCAGCGATCGCGGCGGCGCAAGAAGCTAAACGCCTACAATTGGAACGGGAAGCGCAGCAACAAAGGATTATGCAAAATCGCGAGGAAAAGCAGATTGAGGAGACCGCCGCGGCTATCACTAGAAATAGAACGATAAACTCAAAGGAAGATGATGATGTGATTCCGGTGTTTGAGCAGAATAAGCGAGTAGCATTCTCGCTTACAGTGAATATGCTTGCAAAGTATAACCGGGATGAGAAAAAAACAAAGGTGGAAAATTGTCTGGAGCAAGTCGAGGATGATGCCATAACTTACGGATGGACATCTATGGACAAGTTTTTCGCTGCGAAGAAAGCCCTGAAGGGTCTAGCAAAATCTTGGCTTCAAGCACAGCGGGGCTTGCGTGATTGGCAAGACTTGTGTGAAGGGCTAAGAAAAGAGTTTGCAAAACGCATCAAGTTTTCAGAGGTACACGGTGTCTTGTGCAGGAGGAAGAAAAAGAAGGAGAAATCGGTACTCGCGTACGTATCGGAAATGGAGTGCATCGTCGGCAAGGAGGTATTGCTGCGGACGACGTGCGTCAATATATTATTGAACGACTGACTGATAATATGCAGTCTCGAATGTCGATCGCGAGCGCATGGTCAAGGAACCAGTTTATTCATCTTCTGGAAATGCTCGAGCGCGAGATGAAGTGTCAAGTACCTAAAGGAAGGTATGGCCACAGAGTGAATATTAGAACATGCTATAATTGCCGTCAGTCAGGACACATTCGCG
This sequence comes from Sycobia sp. Sy_11, assembly GCA_018907035.1. Lineage (NCBI taxonomy): Eukaryota > Metazoa > Arthropoda > Insecta > Hymenoptera > Epichrysomallidae > Sycobia > Sycobia sp. Sy_11. Next base: position 53,622 of record JACCIC010000073.1, on the reverse strand, counting down.
ATAATTGCCCGAACATGAGGGGGCAAGAACGCCACGAAGTAACAAAGACAAACGGCAGAGTTTGTTACAACTGCGACCAGCCAGGCCATTTATCGTATTCATGTCCGCGGCCGCCGAAGATGTATAGAAATAAAACTGCGAGCATGCGAGAAAGGGCGGCTAACATCAATCAAGTAGCGTCAGAATATAAAAATCGCAGTCGAGTGCAGGCCATTTTCAATGGAGTAACGATTGATTGTCAATTGGACAGTGGAGCCGACAGGAATGTGATATGTGAAGACGTATTAAAAAAAGTAAATATTGATAATCGTTACAGAATGAACGAAAAACGCATTTGCCTCCAGGGAGCAGGCGAATATTTAGTAATACCAGCAGAAAGTATTACATCGCCCGTGTTAATAGGTGACCCATTACTCGATGTTGCGAAAATAGAACTGAGCAAGGAAAGACCTGCTCTGATACCGCTAGTACAGTCAGAATATGTGCAGTTAATTCAGGATGAGGTGGCAGACGTCATAGACCCTGTGATCAACGAGGTTCCAGAAAAATTTAGATCGAGAGTAAGACACCTCATTGAAAACTACGTTCCGAAAAAAGAAGTAAGATCTCCGATTAAACTTAAAGTTATCATGAAAGAGTCCAGGCCGATTAACTCGCGGCCACACCGACTATCGCCTAGAGAAGAAAAAGAAGTGAGGGCCCAAATCGACGAATGGCTAAGAAAAGTCGTCATAAGGAAGATTAGTTCGGAATATGTGAGCCCTATAGTAGTCGCGAGAAAAAAGGACGGCAGACTTCGTGTCTGTATAAATTATAAGCGCGTCAACGATTTGGTCGAGAAACAACGCTATCCATTACCAATAATTGAGGGCGCAGTCGATGCAACGGCTCAATCAAGGGTTCATTTCACTTTGGATTTAGTTGACGGATTTTTTCACGTCGAAGTGGACAAGGAGAGATAAAAATTCTTGGCTTTTGCTACACTGTGGGGGCAATATACGCCTAAAAGAGCGCCATTCGGATTTTGCAATTCTCCAGTGATTTTCCAGGAGCTTATAGCTAAATTTTTGAAGAGTTGATACGCACAAAAATTATCGTTTTATTTATCGATGATATTTTTGTTATTGCTCAAAATGAAAATCAAGCATTTGAGAGATTGGACTTAGTTTTGAATGTGGCAGGAAAGCATGGATTGCAGTTCAACTGGAAAAAATGTAAGCTGTTGCAGCGAGAAGTGAAATTTTTGGGATACATAATCGAAAATGGAGCAATCGCTAAATCAAAATCAAAAACTGTATATTCTTCCCATGCTAATATTTTACTCTTTTGCACATTAGAAACATTCGAACTAAAAAAAATAGCTACCTTGATTGTATCAACATCAGATTATGTATATAATAGAATAATCACTTAAGAACAATCTAACTGCGATCTCCACAATTCCAATTAATCATTATTTTTATTATTTATTTATACTTTAATTATTCATTTAAAATTAAAAATAAAGAAAATCGTACTTATTATACAATCTTTTTGATTATAAATGTTTATTAAATTAATATATTTGATGCATTTGCTTAAGTTTTACTTACTTTATAAATAAGAATCTTATTATGTAGATACATAATTATTTTGTAATTTCTGATGTTCATTGTGGGGAGATGGGATAATGGTCTACGGGGAGACTATAATTTATTAAATAAATTTATTTCATTATTGTTTTCTAAAAAAATGATAGCTTAAATTTTCTATTTTCACTTTTTAATTTTTAATTAAATTCAAAATAGAAATAACTGAAACTTATTTCAATTTTAAATGATCGTCATCCCTCTTTTTCCCTTACTATCCATGCTATAGCAATGTCTAGAATTTTATACTGCCATGACTTTGACAGAAAGACTTTTGTACCTTTTGTTTTTGATAATGTATTTTGTCAGAAAATATATTTCAGAAATGAAATTATTCTTCATGCAATATTCAGTAAGTCGATAACTCTACACATACCAATGTATATTTTGGTGAAAAAAATTATTCAAATTTTATAATAAAAATATAAAAAATCCGATTAATTTAAATTAAATAATCCTTGTACTTTTTTCTTTTTAATTTATAAAATAAATAAATTAACATATATATGTATCTATAAATCAGAGTTAATATATTCTTTAATTTGTCGTTAATAATTAATAATTTCTTTTAAAATTTTATTAATATATTCATTTAATTCTCTATTATTTGCAATTATTAATTACATGGAATTTTAATAAGCTATTCAAATTCTGTGGCTGATTTAGATTATAGGAAATAAAAGGATAATCTGTATATATTAGCCAAAAACTGTGTCATAGGCCACTACCGCATCATTTCCCTGATGTAAACATATACAAATGCACACATACATACATATGCACATGCGTGTATATATTTATACACACACACATTGGGATTAGATTTTTGGGATTAGGAGTCACCTTATCGACAAATCACGTCGTTCATAGGTTTATAAAAGAGTAAACGGTCGCATTTAGTTTGTTAAATCGAATATAATTCAATTTTTCCGTTACTTTGTTGCACGAACTTGGTATCATGTGAGACGGTGGTTTTTATAGATTCGTTAACTGTCAACGCAATGATACACAGATTGCAAAGCGGTGGACAGTGATATAATCTAAATAATCCACAGGAGCTAATTGAATAATTAAAAATAATGGCGAATTAAAAGTTTACTTTATTTATAATTGAAAATAATAGTTTATGAATATATATTTCATTTTCCTCCACCAGGAGTTGACACCTTGTTTGTAAGTGCCTCTTGTAGGCCGGTGTGAAGGCTCGTCTGGGGATCCGAGCGGCTGACCCGGGAATGGTCTGGGAGAGTGCGGCCCTGCTCTAGGGCGGGCTGGGTGGAGAAAAGGTGCTGATGTAGCAGACTGCCTCTCTGTCGCCAGAGTAACCACTCCTGTGGGATCCGTGAATAAGGAACCCGCGTAGATCTCTCTCGCAACCGGAGCTGGGCCTCGGGACTCTCGAGAACAGCCAGGTGGACACTCCAGAAACCAAGGGCAATCCCCCCCCCCATTGCGTTCGGAAGGAGGCGCAATGGGCATTATATCCAACGCCCAAACCCAAGGTGGGAGCCATCCTGCTGAAGGGTACCGACTTAGCCGCTGGGGTAGTAGCGGTCGCAAACGATGCCTCGGGAACACCGGGCCACCTTCCCGAGTTTTTAGCCTTACCGTCACTTGCGGGGCTCTGTGTCGGCGGACTTTTCTTTCCCTAGATACTCGTGGGATTCTTATGGAAAAAACTTTACCTAAGAATAATGAAGGCGAGGCCCGGGAGGATTCAACGCCCCCGAGGACCTCAGTAGGAGCTACTGGCTAAGTGGGCAAGGAGGACGCAGCTCCCGGCAACAAGCCTGGAGTGGTTGTGACCCCTGCAACACTAACCAGTGTAGAGGGTGGCAGTACTGCCCCCAAGAAAAAGAGGCTGTGTGGCTCGGCCAGGAGGAAGTCGGTCCGGCAGCAAAATGCTAGCGGGACCGGCACCTCTGGGCTTACCACGCAGATTCAGATAGGGATGAAGAGGCGACAGGGATCTGATAAGACTCCGCCCTCGATATCCGGTATCGCTAAAAAGCAAAAGGAGGGGAGTGGCGGCGGTGACAATAAAGGAATCCTGCCCCCTAAGGAGGGAGGCTACCAGGTGCCGGAATTATTACGGCTGCCCACAAGTCAAACCCCCTTACATTTGTCGTGGTACATGAAGGATACCCGTAGGTAACCATTACCTTGGAAAGGTTTTCGCAATTCCAAGGGGCGGTGTCGAAGGTTATTTATAGTGCACCACCTGACACATGGCCCAAATTTGATGCCTCCTTCTGCAAGGGAGGGACCATCATACTGGTGGCCAACAACCCGGAGGCAAAGGAGTGGCTAGCCGCTAGACTGGCTACTCTGGACTTACCCTGGGGAGGGGCCAATCTGAAAATGGGGAGTGTAGAGATCCTACAGGCTAGAGTCAAGTTGGTGACGTGGATACCGGGACCCCCGAAAAACCCGTTCACCGTCTTGGAAAGGCTTGAGAGGCATAATGCATTCCTCAGGAGCAAAATAAACCTATGGAGGGTCGTCAACACCAAGGACGGCGAGGAAGGAAGGGCTGACGGAGCAGATAAACATCTCCTCTTACTGACCATGCCGAAATCGCACGCCAGGTTGTTAGAGGCGTTAGATCACAGACCCTGGTACCTCCTGGGCAGGATCGCCTTTAAGGTGAGCCTCCGACTAATATTTGATTACCTTAGATGTAAATCATATAGAAGTCAGTTTTCAGGAAACTCTTCGATTTTACCCGTCATGGTACGAATCAAGTATACCTTAGTTGTATACAATTTGTGGCCTTTAACGAAGGTTTGCTCGCGATCCTGACTTCAATAATTAATTAATTTCAATTCATACCCAATTAAATTAATTCATTCAGGATCCAATTCAAAATTTCAAATTATAACTTATAAATAAGATTTCAAATCGCCAACCGATGATTTCGTTAAGCATTATTCAATATCTCGTATGTTCTTGCATATCATATATAAACAGTTTTTATAATTCGTGCGGCGCCGTTTTGTCCGAGGAGATCGCATAACATTTCTTACTCATATATTCTCCCGCAAATACAATATTACATCAATCTTTTATTTACATTACTTCCAATTTTAAAACTAAACATTTCTCGCAAATAAAAATAATTTTATTCATGGAGGTCTGTCGTTCATAGCGGCTGCTGCTCAAAGGTGGGACTCGAAGGGTTTACCCATGCGTCCAGAAGCCGGGAAGGCCCAACTCCTTAAAATAAAATAAAATAAAATAGAATAAAATAAATAAATTTCATTAAGAAATAAAAAGTAATTTTTAATTATAAATGGAAAATTAAACAATATCACGACGATGATAAGATTTCTTAAATAAATTTATTCAATAAAATGTACAACCTCTAAGGAAGACCATTACCCGTTCGCTCCCCTTCGTAGCAAGCATATAACACGATAATGGTATATAATGAACATAATAAATTACGGTGGAATAAAATGGTATTTCAGAAATGTATTTCAATTTAGACTAAATTAAAGAAGGTATTGATTTTAATTTGTACATACGTAAAGTATACGTAAAAATGACAATTATTATCTTCTACAATATATATAAAGTTGGAAAAGCCGATAACACAAAATAGATTTTTTCGTACATTTGAAGTTCCATAAAATTCAGGAATAAAAATCAGGTGCTGCAATCGATTTTAACTTCCGCCGGAGGTATGGAGCACTCTTAAGAGTTAGAAAGAGCGTACGGTTAGAAAATATATTGCTGCGAGTTAGTGAAATTATGCTGCATAAAAATAAGTTTCTGTTTTATGGACTATTCAGGAACGTATTGCTCAGATATATCATATATCATATATCATATATCATATATCATACATCATATATCATATACTAATTTATAAAGACAAAGCGCACTTTTGTTTGTACACGATAACCGAAAAAATTACTGAACCGATTGTTCTGAAATTCGACATATAGATTCTATATTATTTTGGGAAGGACATAGGCTATGTTTTTTTATTGAAAATCATTTTACTTTCATCAATAAATTAAGTTAATGGTTTTAACAATCAGTTTAACCAGCGCCACTACGTGACGTCTTGAATCACGAATAACAACTCAAAGTAATCCGCTTAAAGTATTAATACCAAGCTAGCTCAAACGAATGTTCATGGCCCAGTATTTGATCGGGATAATAAAGTCGTTCCTATCAGACCGATTTATTCGAGTTGGGGTAGGCAACTCCCGTTCCGCTCCAAAGGCCATCTCAGCCGGCGTCCTTCAAGGGTCTAAGTTCTCCCCCCTACTTTTTACTTTTTTCTGCCTTGATCTTCCCATACACGATACAATTACCACGGCACTCTACGCGGACGATATTGCCCTCATAGACGCCACTAAAACAATCTGCCACAGCACCTTAAGGCTAAACAGATTTCTCCCAAACCTCATCAACTGGTACTCACGGTAGAGACTCTCCATCAACGAGAGCAAGTCCAGTGCAATCTTTATCTCCCGTAAAAAACGCACCCCTCCAAACATAACGATCAAAGGCTCCTCCATCCCGTGGAGCCAATCGGTCAAATACCTCGGAGTGACGTTCGACAGGAACCTATCCTGTAACAAACACCTCCGCCTCACCAGTAGCAAAATGCTAGAAGCCTTCTGAAAGCTCATACCTTTCTTCCATAGCAAAATCCTGTCACCCAGAACAAAGGCCAGAGCCTTCTCCGTCACCATCAAGAGCATTGCCACATATGCCATCCCCATCTGCGGGTCCATCCCCCCAGCTAGATTTCAGCGACTCCAGGACACCTATACGAGGCTGCTACGCTCTTCCCTCAACACATCTTTGTACATAAGGAACACTCAAGTACTTAAGGAAGCTAACCTTCTTACTCTTAACGATTACGCGAACAAATTCGTCAAAAATCTGAGAGAATCAATTAAACAGCATCAGAACTCAGGAATCCCATCCCTGAGTAGTATCCTTCCTAAATCGACGGATCGCTACAGAAGGCCTTGCCACCTGATCAACGGTTCGTAACCACATCAGCCACCACCGGCCACTCCGTGCTTCGTTTTCGTACGTAAGCTTCTGCCCCCATGAAGGCAGAGCCCCTAAACTCACCAATTCCTCCCCCTATCCATATCCCACCCCTGCTTCCCCACCCCCTACACCGCTCCAATAATAATTTTATCCCAACAGGTAAAGGGAATGATACCTCCGGGTAGGAATCCCTGCGGGGAGGGATTTTGGTCGGTAGGTTTGCGAACAAAGGCTCCATGAATCCGACACTACCTCTCTTAGAGAGGTGTCCTTAGAAGATTTCCCCCTCCCGCATCACTAAAAAAAAAAAACGAATGTTCATATCGAACTTTGGGATTGGTATCCTAAAGGATGTGTGACGTTTAGTCGGTACTATCTTTTTTGTTCTTCAGGTTAATCTGACATTACTCTCACACCTTATGGATATATTTGATTTTTGTAAATTTTATTTTCTCTTACGTTGGAAATCTCTTTCTCTCTCTCTCTCTCTCTCTCTCTCTCTCTCTCTCTCTCTCTCTCTCTCCGTCTCTCTACTTCTTTTATAAAATGGTTCTGTATGACAAATCATACTGAATATAGTTTGTGACGACAAATTATGTTTTTATTTTTATACATTATATTAAGTTCAGAATTGTAGCAAGAGCTTATGTATTTTTTTAGTTTGAACAAAAGAAATAATGTCAAAATAAGGTTCTTTACAAACAACCTCGAAAATATGTATATATATGTGAATATATATATATATATATATATATATATATATATATATATAATATATCGTCACTTCTGCATAAAAAGGCAATACCCATCGTCTGCTTAAAAAATACGCTATTCGCATACCAGTATTTTGCTTAAATTTCAGTTGGCAACACTACGAAAATATTCACGGTATTTAATCGAAAAAACAAAAATATACGAAATATGAATACATATGTATGTATGTATATAATATATATATATCTTTACACACACACATATATATATATAGTTTGTATATATATATATATATATATATATATATATATATATATATATTGTACATCATATCACATCATATACTAATTTATAAAGACAAAGCGTGTTTTTGTTTGTACACAATAACCGGAAAAACTACTGAACCGATTGTTCTAAAATTTAGCATAGAGATTCTATATTATCTTGGGAAGCACTTTGACTATGTTTTTTATTGAAAATCCTTTTACTTTCATCAATAAATTATGTTAATGGTTTTAATTATCAGTTCCACCAGCGGCCACTAGGTGGCGTCTTGAATCACGAACATCAACTCAAAGTAGTCCGCTGAAAGTATTAATACCAGGCCAGCTCAGGCGAGTGTTCATATCCAATTTTGGGATTCGTTTCCTAAAGAATGTGTGGCGTTAGTTGGTATAACCTTTTTTGTTCTTCAGGTTAATCTGACATTACACTCACACCTTATGGATATCTTTTGATTTTTGTAAATTTTATTTTCTCTTACGTGGGAAAATCTCTCTCTCTCTCGCTCTCTATTTCTCTGTCTTTCTTTCTCCTTCTCTTATCAAATGGTTCTGTATGCCAAATCATACTGAATATAGTTTGTGACGACAAATTATATGTTTATTTTTATACATTATTCTATTATCTTCAGAATTTTGACAAGAGACTATGTTTTTTTTAGTTTGAACAAAAGCAATGAGGGCAAAATAGGATTCTTTACCAATAACCTTGAAACTATGAAGATATAAATATATAATATATATATATACGATATATCATATATATAAAATATATCGTCGCTTCTGCATAAAAAGGCAATATCCATTGTCTGCTTAAAAAATATGCTATTCGGATACTAATACTTTGCTTAAATTTCTATTGGCATCGCTACGAAAAAAAATTCACGTATTCACGTATTCAATTGAAAAAACGGAAATATACGATATATATATATATATATATATATATATATATATATATATATATTGTATGTATATTATATTGAACATATTATATATACACATTTTAAATACGGTTTCCGTCGATACCCCATTACCGCAAGACGAATTCTATAGGCAGTTGTGTGTTCGGATGATAGAATGCCATGTTTAGGTGTTTTTGGGCGATTTCTACGGGGAATATTGTATTTAGTTGATAGAAAACGACGTCCAAGTATGAGGAAATAATCTTCTATGGGAAGATTCGTGTTGGAACGGTAAAATACTATATCTAGTTAGTAGAAAACGATGTTCAAGTATGTCGGGACAACTTCTACGGGAAATTTCATGTTCGGACGGTAGATGACGATGTCTGGATATGACGGGACGACTTCTACGGGGAATTTCGAGTTCGGTCGGTACAAAACGATGTCCAGGTATGACTGGACTACTTCCACGGGGAATTTCGTGTTCGGACGATAGAAGACAATGTCCAGGTATGACGGGACGACTTCCACGGGGAATTTCGTGTTTGAACGGTAGAAGACGATGTCCAGATATGAGCGGACGACTTCTATGGGGAGATTCATGTTGGGACGTTCGAATACGATATCGGGATGTTTTGGAACGACTTCTACGAGGAGTGTTAAAGAGACTTCTATAAAGAGATTCATTTTCTATCATTTGAACACGCACACTCCCAGTAACAGTCGTCCTGGGATACCTGGACGTCGTATTCTACCTTCCCAACACAAAACTCTCCATAGCAGTCGTCCCGAGACATGTTCTATATTTCGAACATGATACTCTAGAAACGTCGTCTTGAGACACTGGGACATCTTTTTTTACCGCTCGAACTCGAAAGTACAATTTTCCTCATAGAAGCCGTATGTAATATGCATATATGTGTGTATTAAATACGGTTGTACATTCTGTATATACATACTTTATATACAGGTAAATTACGATCAATTATTTATAGTAAATATAGATTTTTATATATAGAGTACTTTTTATTTAGATAATATTGAATTGCTTATGAAATCGGTTAAATTATTATCTCGGGCGAAGCTGAGACGGGGGATGCTAGTATAGACATAAATGTAGCTCGGCTAGGGCATATATATGTATATATATATATATATATGTATATGTATATATATATATATATATGTATATGTATATATATATATATATATATATATATATATATATATATATAAGCGATTTCGCATATATTGGAGATAGAGACAGAGAGAGAAACGGACATTCAATATATTTTGCATATAGAACCTGATATATCTAATAATATAAACCAAAAATTGACAGTTGACTGACGCATTCTGCGCTGATGCCGGGTCTGAGATCGTGTACAGAAATAGCGGTAATAGCGCATTATTTAATTATATAAATTAGCTAAGCACTTGTGTTTATCGCGTTTTGATGAACCGTCCGACGATCGGCTGCTATCGTCTTAGGTAAACCTCTGTGCAACTCTTGCACACATGATTCGAGCTGATATGTAGTGGTTGGTAGGAAAATCTGAAGCGGAATGGCTAGGACAAGAGGTTTTTATGGTTTATACAAAAGCTTTACGAGTCTCAGAAAACCTATTCTGCTCCGAATGTGGGGGTACACTATGGGTTCGGCATTGGGGAGGTATGGGCTATACGTTTTTAATGGGTTTGATGCTGCGTAAATAAAGCAAGTTTCAAATGTCAAAAATTTAATAAATTATTTATAAATTACAATCTAAAAATAAAATACAATTACAAACGATGAATAAATTATTGTGATTACTCGAAAGTCCGAAAAGAAATAGTTGCTTTGGCTAAATATTTCATAGTCGACAGAAGAAATAAGCATATTTTATTTTGTAAAACACTAATTTTTTATAATTAAAATTTTAAAAGTTTGAATCTGATTACGAATAAAATAATTATTAATATAAAACGGAAGAGATATTTTGAGAAAGCAGAATTTATTCTTTTTATTAATTATGTGAATAATTCTTTATATTAATCCAATAAATTTTATTAAATTATGTTGTAATAAAAATAATCTATATTTTTAATAACAGCGATAATAAAATTCGATAACAACGCCAATTTAAATAATAATATCAAAATTAATGTTGCAAAGTTTATAAAAGTCTTTATGTATATATTAAATATCATGATATGGGAGATATGAAAATTAATTTATAGAAATGAGGAAAGGCGAAGTGACTGCTGCGAGAACTAAAAGAATTCTTCCAAAGTTTTTCAATTTTAAATTAACAAGAATGTTTCTACTAAATATTCTTGCATATACTGGCTAATACACACGCACGCACGCACGCACGTACACAGGCATGCACACCCGCGCGCGCGCACACACACACACACACACACACACACACACACACAAAGACACGTTTACGCGGGCTGACCGTAAACTCATGCTGAGTTCGGTTTCCCAAGCCTTTCGAGTCTTTGGATTCAACATGCGGACAGAATAAACATGACGTCCCAATTTTCAACCGATATTTGGGAATTTCATAGAGCTCGAACAATACGTTTTACAATACATAACGAGATTCATCGTTAAACACGGTCAAATCTATCTCATCTTCCTTTTTAAGAAATATAATATCATATATACTCTGTGAGCCAGCGACGTTTTTATGTCATATATTTATCCTCGGTCGAAACTTAGTTTAAATGATTCGTTACAATGTCCTCGTAAGCGTAGCGATTGTACGCTGCGTCAATTAATTTGGATGTAGCATCGCCAGGTATCCAAACTTAACGAACACTTTAAAAAATTGATAAAAACCAGGTGTTGTGAAATAATTTTGAGTTTAAGAAAAAATTATTCCAACAAAAGTTGTAAATCCTATTTAAATGAATATTATATGTTCTATCCATTTTTGCTGTGAAGCTAATAATTCAACGTTTTCGCAGCCATCTTGGAAACGCTTATACCACTCGTAAACCCTTGCTTTACTCATAGCAGACTCACCATATGTCTTTGTTAACATTTTACAAACTTCACTACACTTTATTTCATTTTTTACCCAAAATTGAATACAAATTCTTTGCTCCATTTTTTTCACAAACGCATATCGCCGAGCTCAAAAAGCACGTCTAACGTTAGCGGCAGCCATTTAAAAAGTAAGCAATGAATATTGCTGAAAATTTTATCGTATTTCAGGGGCATTCGTACTAACATAATAAAAAAAATTTTTATACAGGTCGACTCTCCAAACCCGCGAAATTTAAAAATTCTCGTTACTTTTCGAACATACCTTGTATACTAGCTATAAAAAAAAGTATACGTCGAAATGAAATAAAAATCCACAATGAAATATAAATGTTCTATAAACTGCTTTACCGAAGGTGAGTGATAAACCCTATCAGTCATAAAATCATAGCATTAATTAAAATACTTTTTCAATTATTACTCAAAAGACAAAAGGTCAGATTCTCAAAAAATTAAAATTGTGATAATATGCAAGTATATTTCTTAAGTGTTTTTTACACTATATTAATTTATATTTTATTATGTTTTACCAAATTTGTAGCACAGATACTATTAATTTAATAAACCGTTTGTTGATATTAACAGCACCACTCTGCGCCGCGCGTACCGATTATGTTTGAAATACAAGAGTTTCGACTAAGACGATATTGAGCACAATGAAGCTCTTTGTTCACCTCGATTCGAGATAAAGAACTGATATATGAAGAAATTACAATGCAAAATAATTTTATAAATATTATAAAAAATAAATTTTCTCTATGTCCTAAAAGCTTAATTAAAATACGCTTAAATCAAACCTCGCACGATCCATCCCCTGCCTCACCCGGGGCACTAATGTGACTTACCAATGCAATAATTATATATATATATATATATATATATATATACTAGCATCCCCCGTCTCGGCTTCGCCCGAGATATTAATTTAACCGATTTCATAAATAATTCAATAAGGGAGGGAGAGACAGATTTTCTCGCGTAAGAGAAAATAAAATTTACAAAAATCAAAAGATATTCAAAAGGTGTGAGTGTAGTGTCAGATTAACCTGAAGATCAAAAAAGGTAATACCGACTAACGTCACACCTTCTTTAGGATACGAATCCCAAAATTGGATATGAACATTCGTTTGAGCTGGCCTGGTATTAATACTTTAAGGGGACTACTTTGAGTTGATGTTCGTGATTCAAGACGCCACCTAGTGGCCGCTGGTGGAACTGATTGTTAAAACCATTAACTGTAAAACCATTAACTTAAATTATTGATGAAAGTAAAAGGATTTTCAATAAAAAACATAGCCTATGTGCTTCCCAAGATAATATAGAATCTCTATGCTAAATTTTAGAACAATCGGTTCAGTAGTTTTTCCGGTTATCGTGTACAAACAAAAACACGCTTTGTCTTTATAAATTAGTATATGATGTGATATGATATAATATGATATGATATGATATGATGGTCAACGGCATTAAAAAACTCTAGCTGCAAGTATAGAAAAAGCTTTTTGTCAGCAAACTCTAAATAAAATTATAATTATTATTACTAATTATACTAACTATTATTACACTAGCAACAACTATAAAATATGTAAATAACGTAAATAAAATAATAATAAGAAACTAAAATTCTTTATGTTTTATCTACAGAAATCATAATCTAATAAAGTTAATTCGATTCGTTATTATATTCTACATCTAGGTTGACCCAATGTGCCTAGCCATTATACGTAGAAAATGTAGAATGTTAGTTTGTTATTTGATAATGAATCAAAGCAGATATTTCTCTAGTACTATAATATTCAAGTAAACATTTTTTTATTTTTTAAACTAATTTAGAAAAATATTATGAATCTAATGAGGGTAATCCCGGTTCTAGAGTTTTTCAAGGATTAAGATAAAATTTGTTTCAGCATTAGAAAACGTAATATATATATATATATATATATATATATATATATATATATATTATTTGTTATAATAATAAAAGAACAAAAAACGAAATCTCGATTTATGCTTTATTATTCCCGGTCTAATAATTCATTGTGGTGCTGCGATCGTGCTGTGGAGTACTCTTAAATTATTCCTAATATATCTCATATACTTGCGATAGAATACGTCACAAATAGGCTTGAAATCAGGCTAGTCAACATCGGATGCTGAACCCCATAGTTGTAGAGCGTCTTAGGGGTAATCTTTGGTTTGTTAGGGACGGAAAGATTGGAGACCAAGAGTCAGGTCAAGTATCTTGGGGTAACATGGATACGAAGCTGAGCTTCCGGCTATACCTATGAAACGTGACCAATAAGGCAACTGAAAAGACAAAGACTTTAAGCAGATTAATGGCCAAGACGAAAAGATCTAGACAGAACGTACGAAGACGCTCATAAGTGTTACCCGCTCGATGCTGCTTTACGGGGCGGAGGTATGAGCCGACGCGATGAATATCAGCAAACGCGCGAACGCGATGAAAATCGTACAAAGGGCGGGCGCGTTAAGAATCGCGTGCGCGTATCACACCGAGTACGAGAGCGCGGTTTTCATGATCCTTGGAGTCATTCCCATCGATCTGCTCGCGGACGAACGGAAACGTATTCACGAGCGGAGTTCGAACGTTGGAAGGAAAGACGCTGCAACTGAAGAACGGATAAAGACGATCGAAACGTTGCAGAGACGTTGGAAGGCGGACGAACATGGACAATGGACGAAAAGACTTCTATCCGAAATCGGTCCGTGCAAGGCGAGACAACAAGGGGAGGTGAACTTCTATCTTAGCCAGTTTCTATCCGAAGATGGATACTTCCGTATGTACCTCTACAGGATGAACAGGATTACCTCTCCAAAATGGACATACTGCGGATGGGCTTGGGAAGATGTGGAGCACACGTTCTTTGTGTGCTCCAAAAAACACCTCAAAAAAAAAAATCTTTGGTTTGATCAAACTTCGCTTCTTGTAATAGAAACTTGTAATAAACTGTACGCTATTATCTTCTAATAGCGTACGGGTTACTCTGCTGCAAATTATGGGGGGGGGGCGGTTCGAGACCATTGGTTAGTAGAAAGGTTTGAATAATGGAAAGATTCAGGACACCAAACTACAGACCAGTGACCATCGAGCCTCCTGATCACTACACATATTTCAATTAAAACATAAATTATAACCTTAAAAAAAATGAAAGCAAAAATTGAATACAGTTACTAGAATATCACCTGTAACCGACTCAGTAAAGTTCATAGAGATTTACATCTCCCCGATTACGCTTATAGGCCACCTGGCTGGTGTGACGAATAACGCTCCAAGTAGTCTACTGAAAGTCGGTAATCACTGACTCTTCCAATTCGGTAATCTGATTGCAGAAACTTGTGTTCCAGGGAAGGAGCAATTATAATAAAACCGGCTAAGACAGGTCATTAAAATGATTAAGGCTCTGGAATTTTTGGACTTGAACTCTGTCACAACAAGAGAGGAAGTCGCAAACGTGACAAACCAGGTAATGTATAGAAGCGAGGAACGTAAACCTCATGTGTGTGAAGCTAACTCTCGCGGACTGAGTGTATCAGTATTTGAATTCAAATCGAAGGAACCGACAGATCTCTTAAAAAGTGACGAATTCAAATCGGAAGGGCCATACCTCGAACAACGCTAGGCTGTGGGTCCCGCGCTGTTACGGATGTCTGGAATATGGGCATATTAAAAACGACTGCACAGGAATGGACAGACGCAAATGCTGTTGGTGATATGTTCCGGAAAGGCATTTCCATAAGGATTGCGTAACTACAGTGGAGTACTTTTTATGCACAGACAGAGTAGGTCAGACTGTAATGTATTCTCCTGTCTCATCCACATCAACAACGTTTAAGGCCGTACTTACAGGACTGAAGCCAAAATCCTCTAAATGAAGGTAATACTCTAATCCAATTACAATGGAATCTAAAAGCAGTATAGCAGACACGATTCTATCCCAGATTGTAGTGAAAGTAGGCGTTGGCCTGCTTAGAATAAGTGAAAATTACGAAGATCAATCTTCACTGACCTGATCTGCTAGCAGCTCGAACAGGACGGCTATATAGATACACAGAAGGAAGATGCCACAGTAGTGCTCGCGAATACGCGGAAAAATTTGAAAAGATCGAAGACCTGATACGAGAAATCTCTGGCTACATTATCATGGTGGGCGATTTTAATGTCAGTGCATTTGAGTGGGTAATATCACAGATGAATACATGTGGCCTATTGTTATTAGAAATGGCTGCAAGGTGGGACCTAGCATTAATGAATGAAGGAACCAGAACGATGTACAGAAGAACAGGATATGGAAATCCCATAAAAGATGTAACTGTAGCGATCAGCAGAATTAGGAATAGGATGACAGCGTTGTGGGTGATTGAGGACTATATATACGTCTGGTGATATCAGTACATTGCCTTCGAACTTACAGAAGCGATACCGCAAGCCAGAATTCGAAAATAAGCATGTGTACTTAATGATCATTAAGCGAATAAACATGGTGGAATGGAGAGAATTTTGCAAGTTGAAAAATCTTGCTTAGGGAAATGACTTCGGGAGTGAAGGGGCGTGACAAGATTAAAGTATTAGCTAAGGCAGTGACTAAATTCTTCCAACGCCTATGTAAAAGAATCATGCCCGAAATTGTCAAGTACGGAATAGAAGACACGTGTATATATATATATATATATATATATATATATATATATATATATATATAATAGAAGAACAGAGGAATACATTTGGATTGCGGCCAATACAACGGGCAACAAATGAACGAGGATGATGGACGAAACGGCTCGTAGCTGTGGTCACCCCCTGAGTGGAGAGAAGGCACGGTGAGCTAGATTTCTACCTCACTCAATTTATGCCTGGATATGAGCACTTTTATAAATAGCTCTACAGGATGAAGAGGGTGACCTCATCAGAATTTAAGTCTTGCGGATGAACTTATGAAGATGTTGAACATACCTTTTTTGGTGTTCACCCATTGGAGGGGCTTACGATCGAGTCTTGAGAGAATATAATAAATAAGAGCGATCAACTTAGATAATTTTACTAGATTTATGACAAGAGACACGGAAACGAATGATTGATCGCTAATTATGTCACGAATGTGTTATAGAGCAAAAGAATGGATGGATGTCTGAAAGAATGATTGAATCTGGATTTAAATCTGGAATAGCGAATCAAGGAAATACTGATATGAAAGAGTTGAATGTATTCGACAAGAACTGCCTCCGATGGTGAAGTGAAGTGCATAACAGTTCCGGGCTGGTGTCGTTGTAAACAAAAAGACACGTGTCTAGTGTGTAGGGATGCAAGTATGTTTCGAACTATACATATTCTCGTGATCGGTCTATCAGTTTATTACTACAGCAATCCAAAGACATGCGTAAAATGCATTCGTAGACTCCTAAAAAAAATAATAATAAAAAAAGGAAAAGCCCGTCTATCGCAGAATAAGAAATTGGAGAATAACATTGAAATAATGATTGAAATGATTTTACTCTGGACACTAAGAAATAATTAGGAATAAAAAGCATAAATATAAATATTATGAAAAACTGAAATAATATTTGGAGCCCGGATTTAAAGGAAAATCATATAAATTATCAGGTATGTGAATAAGTCTTTCCCGTTTTTTTTTTCAAATTTTGAGCCTTTATTGTAAAAAAATGGTTACAAATGAATTATTGAAAGTATTGGCCATCGCTAGCTACAACTTTTTCCCATCTTTCTGGCAACATACGAATCCCGTTGCGAAAAAATTCGACCGGTTTGGCCTCTATCCAGTCATCCACCCATTTTTTGGCTTCCTCGTAGGAATGGAAGTGCTGGTCAGCCAGGCCATGCGTCATCGATCTGAAGAGATGGTAATCAGACGGAGCAACGTCTGGACTATACGGCGGGTGGGGTAGGACTTCCCATTTGAGCGTTTCTAAGTATGTTTTCACCAGCGGTGCAACATGTGGGCGAGCATTGTCATGTTGCAAAATAACTTTGTCGTGCCTGTCGGAGTATTGTGGCCGTTTTTCTCGCAGTGCGCGGCTCCAACGCATCAATTGTCGTCGATAGACCTCGCCTGTGATCCTTTCATTCGGTTTCAGAAGCTGATAGTAAACCACACCTAGCTGGTCCCACCATATACAGAGCATGAGCTTGGCGCCATGAATATTTGGCTTGGCCGTCGGTGATGATGCATGGCCGGGTAGTCCCCATGATTTTCTTCGCTTCGGATTATCGTAACGTATCCACTTTTCATCGCCAGTCACGATACGATGCAGAAAACCCTTTCTTTTATGTCGCTGAAGCAGCTGTTCGCAAGTGAAAAAACGCCGTTCGACGTCTCTCAGCTTCAGTTCGTACGGCACCCAATTTCCTTGCTTTTGGATCATTCCCATGGCTTTCAAACGCTTGGAAATGGTTGTTCGGTCAACTCCCAATGCTTCAGCAAGTTCTTCTTGCGTTTGACAAGAATCTTCATCAAGCAAAGTCGCCAATTCTCGATCTTCAAAGATTTGCGGCCGCCCGGAACGCTCCTTGTCTTCCACGTCGAAATCACCGCTTTTGAAGCGTCGAAACCATCCGCGAACACTTGAATCATCGACACAACCTTCTCCATAAGCCTCCTGAAGCAATCGATGCGTCTCGGCAGCAGATTTCTTCAAATTGAACCAATAAAGTGAAACTTCCCGCAAATGACGTCGACTCGGCTCAAATTTCGACATTTTCACGATATCAAAAATTTATGATGCGAAAAAATTTTAACTAATGCGTTAGTATGGAATTGTTGACATATGAATAAGCTTTGATTATGACATATGTAACCATTGAATACTCGCACAGTATTGGTGGCGCCATCTCTTACCAAAAACGGGAAAGACTTATTCACACTCCTAATATATCAAACGAAATATGTCATTGCCTAATCGAGCTCTAAAATTCACTAGAAGGCTTCACTATGAAGTGTTCCTTAGCAGACTTCGAATCAGGAACGTCCACATAATGCATCAGCATATAGAAAAAAATGTACGTAAGTCTATATGAGCGATATCTTATTTCACCACGTGTACATATTCTCGAGAGAGCAAAGTAAATTCAACCTACAAAATAATCTTACCGAACTACTCAACCAAAGAAAACGCTGCAAAAATATTGTTAAATTTATAGATATCATAAATCTATGTAACCATTTACATTCACAGTTATGATCTACACTGTCACTTCTTTCAAATTACTATAGAGAGACATCATTATTTATTTATTTCATTACATTATAAAGTAGCCCCTAATATGTACTATGGCTATTATAATTATACAATATGCTATTTACAATATATGTAAACGTATAAGCATAGTCGATAATAGGCAGCAAAGGCGTTGCGACTAAGAATAAATGAAAAAAAAGAAAAGAACAATTCTATGTATGTCTGCATCATTTTCAACTGCTTTCACTAGATGATAGTTATAAATAAATAGTTAATACTCTGTAATAACCGTAAATATGTAAACTTCATACTTATAGATATTGAGTATTATTGATTCAGTGCTTACTTACTACAATTATTTGATGTTTCTTCTTCTTGATCGTTGTATTGATTATAATGGTCGGATTGATTATAATATGTTTGTTGGTTGAATGGATACGATGTTGGATGTGTCTGATGCTCTGATGAATGATATTGTTGGTTCGGAGATTCATAGTTTTGTTGGTACCACGTGTTGTTGTATTCTTGATCGGATGGTTCATTATTTTCTTGGCACGATGGTTCATAATTTTCTTGGTATTCTTCAAACCATTCTTCTGTTTGCTCTGCATTTACTTCTTGATTATATTGTTCTACTGACGATGGGTTGTCTTCATCAGAGCTATGTGTTACATGCCAAATATGTGCAGTACTCTTCTTTTTAAACAATTTACTGAAAAAATTCTAATGAATGTTGATATTATTTTTTAAATTATTTGAACTACGAAATTTAAATAATAATTTTTTGTTACACGACTATAAAGTATTATTTTTATGCATTAAACATCAGCGCTGCATGAAATTAAGGACAAAATCGATCCAAATATCATTCATAGAATACTAAAGTTTTGAATATTATCGCTGAGCTTGTTATATTAACATTAGGCGTCATGGTAAAATTTATTTTAAGTTTGTTGAAGTTCTTATTACTCAAATACATGCGCGCGCGCGTGCTTGTGTGCATGCATGTAAATTATACTCATTTTCTAAAGCACGTACGTCTTATATCTATTATGTTTTATACTTAATAAGTTTCTTACTCTCGTGCTAGTCTTAATTAATCCTGCTTTTCTACAAGTCTTTAATTAATATTAACATGTATTATACATAGCTAATATATAACTCCAGAATGTATAAAGAAAATATTCTTCATAAGAATAAAATTGTGCATTACACAGATATAATTATGTATGTGTCGACTGTCTTAAAGTGATTTGTAAGACTATTTTCAAAAGAAAAATCATGCTTTTTCTCTATAAAAAAGTTTGTCAGATAGCAATTATCAATTATTTATGATGAATTCATTGCGCTTTTTTACGTGCTTATCCATGACCATAGGTTTAATATTTATTTCCAATGTTAACTTATGAATCATACCAATTGGAGACTTTACGTCAATGCACTCTGAAGGGAAGACAAAGCAATAAAGACTTTTTTATGAAATTTTGCGGTTTTAAAAATACTTATAAACTTTTAAAAGGTTTGTTATTCAATTTTTATAGATAAAAGTTGCTACAAGAAATCCCTCAAAGCTAACTTTAGAAGGTCAACTCCAACCAGGTAACAGGCATACTATAGAAGGGGCAAAATATCTTTTATTATGTTTTTATTTAGTACATTGAATTTTTTGAACTTCTGATAACAGATAATGGCAAGCTATTGTTTCGAGATCTGCAACCATCGATTTGACCTGAGGAACTTGATATTTTAATCTTAGTAAGTTCTTTATTAGTTAATCCCTCTCCGAGTTATTAAAAGAGAATTGCCAAAGGATATGATTTATCTCTTATTCATACATATTATACTAATATTTTTTGCTATTTAGCTTATTATTTCGGACTAACAAAAAAGCTAACTTTTAACGATTTGATTTTATGCGGTTAATTGTAGAAATTAAAGATCTTTTCATTTTTTGCTTTGTGTATCACGGGTGCTAACGATTTTTGCAAAAATATATTTAAAGTAAGTACTAAAAAACTAAACTACTAAAAAACTTTAAATATTAACCTTTGATGAAGAATGATTCTGTAGTTTGTTTGTTGCATATTTTTTTGAAAGTTTTGTTGAAATCTGTAATTGGTATTTTTTAGGTGCCATTCATTATCGACTCAACTACAGACTTCATGAGTAGATTAGCTTTTTCCTTACCTTGAATAACCTAGTGAAAAGGGAGCTAGTATAAAGTAATAGTGTTATTTGAATTCAAGGCTTGGAAAGCGCTATAAGAGTAGGAAAAAATATGAATGTTACAAAGAGCGCTTTGAATAGCTATATCAAAAGCATCGTTTAAGGCACTGGATTTTGCTGTATTTCAATTGAGAAACTATAGAATCAGTCTAGGTGCCTTCATGATGCTTTCACTCTGAGTATCATGATAAGAGATTCCTTCAAACACTTTGTTATTTTCATAATCCGGCTTCTAAAATTTTTATCTGTAATATATTTGGATATCTCTTCAAGAATGAAATTTAGTAGAAGAAAATCTGATTTAACCAAATATTTTTGAATTGGAAGAAATTTGTAAAAATCTTAGTTAAATTCGTAAAAAGTTAGTTGTGATTTTTGTTTTTGAACAGTTTTTGTAATATTTTGGGAACTTTTTTGTATTTTAGATTTATTGTAGTGCATACATCTTTGATATTAATAAGTTCCTGAATTGTGGTTGATAATGACAATGATTTTGAATTTGGTCGTTTGCTTGTGATGTTCACTAATGGCGCCATGTTCGTAAAATCTCTTTTGTCTTGTTGGGTATCAAAATTTATTGCACTAGTAGATAGGTTGCCTTAATTGCTTTTTATATATTTATCTCTGACATTGTGCTTTTCCTTTGGCTTTGTGTAGGAGTTTTACTATTTTTGCAGCATTTATCCGTATAATTTTCTTTGTTGTACATGAAAAAGATTAATTTTTCTGCAGATGAATGTACGTATTAGACCGTATCGTGAAAATTGCTTGAAATTTAAAGCGATAAGTTTGTTAAGTCATTTGAATATACGTATATTTTTTGGCGAAAGTTTAGTAAATAATTCGTTAGGTTTTCGCAACATGTGGCCGAGTGTTGTCATGCAAGAGAATGACTTTGCGCCTATTGCTCGCGATTGCTGATCTATGTTCTATGTTCTGCATCGTTATTAACTTGATTAGTGACTCCTGAGCAACTTTTATTCGCCGCTGTTTTTGTTCGAAATTCAACAATTTTGGAACAAATTTTGCTGATACACATTTCATATCCAAAACATTCGAAAAAATTCCATGGCATGAGCCAACTGATATGCCAACATCATCAGCGACTTCTCTGATTGTGATTCGGTGATCGTTCATAACCATTTTTTTTCACTTTTTTTCACGTTTTCATCGATTGTTGATGTGCTTGGGCTTCCGGGTCGTTCGTCATCTTCAACGTTTTCGCGGCCATCTTGGAGACGCTTATACCACTCGTAAATCCTTGCCTTACTCATAGCAGACTCACCATATGCCTTTGTTAACATTTTACAAATTTCACTGCACTTTATTTCATTTTTTACCCAAAATTGAATAGAAATTCTTTCCTCCATTTTTTTTTCACAAACGAAAATCGACAAGCTCAAAAAAATTCGTCTAATGTTAGCAGCAGCTACTTAAAAAGTAAGCAATAAATATTGCTGAAAATTTTATCGTACTTCAAGGGCATGCGTACCGACATAAAAAAAAAAATTTATACAGGCCGACTCTCCAAACCCGTGATATTTAAACATTCTCGTTACTTTTTGAACACACCTCGTATGCACTACATAACCACCAATGTCATCTCTTAAGTTAAATAAAAATATAAGAATGACAATATTAATACGAAAAAGGTTAATTTTTTTTATTCTTTTCGACTACGCTTTATTTCAATTTTTAACATTCTCATTTCATTTAATGAATGTTTTAAGTATAAATAATGTTATAATTTTTATTTATTTAAGACTCACCTTAGAATTAGTCAAACTGTTATTGCAAATCAGGATATAAACTAACAAAATATAATATTTTTGTTTCATAATTGTAATATATAAGTTAATAGTACTCAAATAGTTTTAGTAATATTGAGATATCTTCAACTCATAATAAACGATATAACGTCTAGAATATGTTTTATAATAAATAGTAGTTATGCTTATCTATTCCTGCATATAACTTTTCATAAGATAAGATAAATAACTCAGTATAACTGTCCTTAATATTTCTTCTAATATGAAAATCCAATCACTATGCAACAAGGCATTATATATGTAGGCCGAAGCAGAATATTCATAACAAAACAAAACTTAATATAAAGTTCCCTTAAAGTTATACACTTTATATTCATGTAATACAGTTTGTAATTAATAGAAGTCTTTTGTCTGAGAAGAATACATTTTTCTAACAAAATGTAGTTGTTATTTATTATATAAAAAGCCTAATAAATATATTATTAGTGTGAAAAAATGTTATCATTGTTATATATATATATATATATATATATATATATATATATATATAAACTGTCAATGAATAAAATTAATTTAAGTTTTGTTTCTTGTTTAGTTTTTTAATATTAATATTTTAGGACAAGATATAAAAACGGTACTTTAATACCTTTAGAGAGTATTTTAGTTATAGCAGGTTATAGAATACAGTTTCTATTTCAGGCTATTTTTAAGATCTAATGCAGACTGACGAAGTATTCATTTAGAATTTTGTGTGCTTATATTATGATTATTATTAATAAGTTGTTACACTGTTTCAATGACTTATTTTTTTGCGCAGACTTTCAGCATTCATATAAGCATTTTTGTAATTACTGACCTATTTCATGGATCAATATTGTGGAATATATTTAATACAAACATGGACATTTTTTATAATGGTAATAAAATATAATTTACAATTTCATTACCAAAATTCTGTCTTAAATACATTTATTTTAGTATTATAAAAGGTTTTCCGTTTTAAAAACTACAAATTTCAAATCTTGATTTTGAATTTGCCATTTTGTTTTTTTGGGAACTGAATAATTGTTCTATGAAGAGTATATAATATGTATATAACACATAGCACTAATCTTTTCGCTTTCATTCGTAATCTTTCGCTTTCAATATATCACATTTATATGATGTGCAAAATTTAATACATGCTTTATTTTCCGGAGCAGATAGGCAAGATATTGGCTCGATATAATATGAGATAGCATTTTTATCCATTTTCTTAGAGGAACGAAAATGACCAAATCTCGATTCTCTAAACCCACAATTCTGAACCTCTGGACTATGAGGATTCGTGACGTTCACATAATAATTTTCTGTTAGACATTCAAGAAACATTAAACTTTTGAATTTTCATTTGTCAAAAAAAATTTTTACATTTGATGAATAAAATTTAATTTCTTAATTTTTCTTCAAGATTTAAAAATCAATCATTTGTTGTGAATCAATCTAAAGTTCCTTTTTCTACGATATCATGGACGATA
Source organism: Sycobia sp. Sy_11 (assembly GCA_018907035.1). Lineage (NCBI taxonomy): Eukaryota > Metazoa > Arthropoda > Insecta > Hymenoptera > Epichrysomallidae > Sycobia > Sycobia sp. Sy_11. The sequence goes on along the minus strand of JACCIC010000073.1, from coordinate 29,314 downwards.
AATATAATTAACAACGAATATTGACTCATATAGAAGAACATTTCCTACATTCATGGAATACTGGGTCACATCTGAATTTAGTATTTATAGTCAATGGTTAGATGGCATTGTAAGAAGCCCCTAAAGCTACGCAACTGCAGTTTGCACCGCCGGCTTCGGTCTGTCTCGAAGGAGAGACTCATGTTTGGACACTCCCCGGGTGCGATCGAACTTAAAAGGAGTCCATGACGGGACTTAAAATAATTTGTCACATAATAGTATTATATTATAATTAAATAAAGGAATGATTCACATAATACTGATCAAAGATTTTGATTTTATTAAAGCTCATTCTAAGTACCTGGCTGGAGGACTTACAAGCGAGAGCAGCCACTGTGCCTAGCCTACATAAACAGCTGCACTGTTTTTAGTTTCCGATTGTTTATTTTTGTTACTTATACTTAATATTTCCTATATATTTTTTAAATAAATTATTTTTCTTTTGCAAGCCTTTAGCACAACGAGTCATTTATTCAACATCCGAATTCAAACCGATCGCTTTCCGAAACTCTGCCCATTCCATAACCCGACACAGTAATCGACGCCTCTCTTGAACTTCTGCTGGGTTGAGTTAGAGATTAAAAAGGGTACCGAAGCATTACAAAAAGAACAGATAAATAAAAGCTGTATATGAAAGAAATTGTTACTGCACTGAACGACCAAGAGCTAAGGCGGTTTGAGTTGAGGGCAGAGTGCAATATACATCGAATCGCTTTTCAAACTTAGCATGTGGGACTCAAGCGCGATTGCAGATAGGTTGAGCACGACAGAATTTGCCGAATATGAATATAACATTATAGAAAATGATATCTTCAATATATATCATAATAATAATAATGAATATAGACGCCAATAAAGAAAGTCTCTTATAGGAAGAAAGTAAGGGGGAGCTGGGATTCCGCCAAGTCACACCTAAAGCCCCTGGTGAATGTGCAATTGATTATATAATGAATTTTCCGAGAGGAATTTTATCAATGTCAAAATGAGAAATGAACAAACAGAAGGCTCAAATATAATTATCGTAGACTATCTTGTAAGATTGATGGACTTGAATACAATGCAATTGGACTTTTTCCACGTGATAGTTTTTCTAATGTAATCAGAACTTTTGCCTTGCCTCAGTTACGACATGAATGGTTGTTACAACTTCAATTTTCTTTTTTACAATTTCCAGTAATATATTTATCCTTCAAAACTATCTTCTTAATGTGTGCAAGTATGCATATATCATAATCCAACTTACAAGACTAATTGCACACTGCATATATCAAGCTCATGTAGAAATTTAAAGAGTTGTATTGCTGTTGAAATTAAATTATTATAATCTAAAAGCAAACAAATTTTTAATAAAGGCCAGATCCTCCTGGATTTATCATAAAGTATAAATTTTATAACAGAATTAGGTACACCTGATATAGTGTATAATTATAAGCAGATCCTAGCCGTAATAATAATAATAGATATAGTAATACATAATAATTGGCTGCGCCAATTCGTTGTTTGGAAGTGTATAAGTCAAGTAGGACTTCAACACCTTTCAAGAGCAATATCGGTAAGCTAAGTTAACTTGTCCAAATCTACAGACCGATATTCTCACAAGTAAGTATAATAGGTGAATTTAACAGCAGACTAGAAGCACTCTGAAAAATCGCCCACTTCGTTGTTTGGAAGTGTATAAGTCAAGTAAGACTTCAACACCTTCCATGAGCAATATCGATAAACTAAGTCGACTTCTCCGAGTCTATAGTTAGATATATAAGCGTATTTAGCAGCAGTCTAGTAGAACTCTGAAAATCACTGGAACATCTCTGGAGACTCTCAAATCTCTCGAAAAATCTCGTCTCCATCGCGGAAGCATGCCTTAATTATACTTCTCAGTGTCCAAACTTGATTGCGGGTAGACAGCTAAGTTATAAAAGGCCACTCCTGATCTGTAGTATTGGAACTTATATTGACATTTCGTTGTTTACTTCAGTAAGGAAAAACTGAATGCCAGTTCCCAAGTGAAGTTGCTGTCCTGAAGATAAAATCCGAAACTCATTGGAAAAACCCGACTGTTGGACCAATCTAATTAAAGTAGTAGTTGCTATTGAGATGAGTTCTGCTCTTTAGAGAGTGACAAGTTCCTCCGTCAATGAAGACAATAAGCTATAATAGCAACTAATTTATCAATGGAGGAAAGCCGCCCAAACCATTCTTCCCAATCTTCATGATCTTGAATAAACCATACTTCAATTAAACGTCGGATTTCTAAGTTTGTTGAAATTTCACCTGATTGGATGGGCCACAAGGACTCATCCTCCATCAACCAAATAGGCTCTGACTGCCACATAGTTGATTCTTGCAACTGTAGTGCAGTACAACCTCTGGTTGTTAAGTCTGTTGGATTATATGTGGACGGTACATGTCGCTATTTAGCTGTTGGTAAGAGAGTTATAATCTCACTAACTCTATTTGCAACATATGACTTCTAACGAGATGGGTGTGATCTCAGCCAGGCCAGAACAACTTTTGAGTCGGACCAACAATGAATATCTTTACGTGAAGAGTCTAATTTAGAAAATATTCTAGCCATAAGTTTGGCTAATAATGCTGCACCACAGAGTTTCAACTTTGGTAGACTTACAACTTTAAGTGGAGCTACCTTTGTTTTTATGAGCAACCGTGGTGCACATCTGGCACTTGGAACAGCCACAAAAATTGCAGCTGCAAAGGCATCACAAAACCTATGTAAATGGCAGGATTCAGACTTGCTTGTATTTGCCCAACGTTGAATTCAAATCTTCTCTATTTCACCCAGCTGTTGTCTAGAGAAACCACTCCTTCTGAATTCGACCTGAAACAGGCTAATCTCAATCGACACCTTGCATCTACAAATATTGAATTAATATTTTTGCAAGAATTATAACTAGACACAAAAAACCCACAGGGTCGAAGAGTTTAGATACCTCAGACAAAATGGAACGCTTGGTGGTTGTTTAACTCGAAAATGAAAGGCATCATCAAGGGGACTCCATCATAGACCAAGAGTCGAAATCGTTTCCTTCTCATTTAAGTCTTTAAAATCGCCTTGAGTGTTTAATAGATTTAAATTGTTATGGTTTGCTGCGCACTTGCCGACAGACATGCCCGCAGAACTAAGCACTTCAGTAAGTTCCTGATATACTTGTGCGGCGTCATCCAATGTATCTCCGCCAGCTAAGAAGTCATCCACGTATCTATTTCTGAGAATAATTGTGGATCCAATTTTATGTGAATGTGCGACCAAATTAGTTAATTCTTCTAAGCAAGCATTTGTCAAAAATGGAGCTGATACTGTTCCATATGTAACAGTAAGCAAGTGCCAAACTTGAAGAGGCAGAAGTGGATCAAAACGTCAGTATATACGTTGCCACTTAGTATTCGGAATGTCGACAAGCATTTGAGGAAAATTTTTAATTATATCACATACAAATACATATTTATAGAAACACCACCTAACAATAATAACAACGATGTCTTCCTGTAGCTTTGGACCAGGATATAAAAATTCGTTTAATGAATTTTTTGCTTTATCCTTTTGTGATCCATTCAAGACAACCCTTATTTTTTTGCTACCATCCTGCTTGAGTATCGGATGATGAGGCAAAAAGTATCCGTTGTCAACCTTGTATTCATCTGATGGAAGAAGTTCCATATGCCCAAGGTCAACATATTCTTGCAGAAAGGCATGGTAAGCAATGTGAAGTTCAGGTTTGTTTAAGAAAACGACATTCTAGTAGATTCATACAAGCTTTGGCAATTTTGTCTGAACCTATGAACTTAGGCTATTTGCAAAAGGAGAGTTTAACGATGAAGTGACCATCAGAATTTCTACAAAACGTGGTTTTGAAATGATCCCAACATTTTTGATCTGAAGGAGACATATGTTTTCCCTGAGGACTCTCTTCTGTCTCTCAGAAGCGACTGATTGCCTCAGAAAGCTGATGATCTACTACTAAATGATGAATAATAATAGTAATAGATATTGTTCATTTATTATAATATATAGTCGTTATTTACAGCGGTCCAATAATGCATAAATAAATAAAATAGATAGACAGGTCATAGGATATTCATATATAAATAACGAACTACGATACAATAAGTCATAATTAACTAATAATGAACGTTTCTTGATCAATGAACGTATTTTTTGTAAATAGACTGTACGTTCAGACCTCCGGACATTTATATGCCAAATTCAGAATAAACAAGCTAAAATTTTATCTCTGAGGAAAGACGCTCCTTTGTTAGGAATAAAATTAAAGCGTATTAATGTCAAGATGCACCTCGAATTAATATGTCTACATAGCCAGACATTTATATACCGAGATAGTAAAATCGACGTGTCACCAAGTAAATCGGTAGTATAGGAAAATTCCTATAATTAATTTATAACGAAAGAAAGTCGCACCTTCTCGCCGAAATAAATCATAAGAAATATATTAATTGCAAGGCGTATTTTGAATTAATAAATACACACCTTCCACAATCGAATATTAGTCATTTTATAAAATATTTGTGATAAGATTTTGTAAATAGCAGAAGGTGCTTGAGAGCTTTTTAAGAATTGACAAATTTATATTATGGATGAGATGGATCTCAGAATGATATAAAATTAATCATACATTTATTTAACATAATTATCTAGTTGATGTTAATAAATCACACTAAGAAATTAAGCGAGTAAATAGAGAGAGAGGGAGAGAGAGAGAGAGAGAGAGAGAGAGAGAGAGAGAGAGAGAGAGAGAGAGAGAGCGAAAATTGATCAAGTCCATGACGAAATAGTTGAATTATTAATTATGAACATTACGCACATTTTATATTTAAAAATTGCTTAAAATTTATTCCTTTTATTTTTTCGTTTGTTATAAGAGATCAATACGGAAATCCCACTGGGCTAATAAACACCGGTTTATAGTATTAGAATATTCTTTTCTATTTTTACTTTTAAATAATATATTTGTTATTTTATTTTTTTTTAAAAAATTCCCTATGAGTTATTTATACCGGATCCATTCACCAGTCTCGATACTATCCTCTATCTTGCAAGAACCCTAATTTAAGTATAAAATTATAAATCTATTATTCGAGACATACAAAGTTATGCATTTTATTTTCTATACCTATACAACACTGTGTATTTTTTCTAATAGTTTTGCACATATTTTGACACAAACTTTTCTATTAAAGCCTTTTTATTATTCAGTTTATTTACGGTATTTCTTTCAAACTTATTTACAATACTTGACAGTTTACATAAATTATTCTCTTTTTTAAAACCATCGTTTATTGTTACTTTGCCTATGGATTTCTTTTTCAATTTTCTTAATGTTTCCACCTGTAAATATAGAAATATTTATTTCATTTAAAAGTACCTCTTGGTAATTTTTTGCAAATCTTTTTTCCGAATTTTTTCTTAATTTTTTCATCAGTAATTATAGAAATGTTCATTACTTTTAACAAATAGCTCTTTGATATGATCCTTGAAATAAGCATCATCCTAGGATAAATGGCATACATAATAGCAGGCTCATATAATTGTAGTTCTGGGAATGTTTTGCAACAAAATTTATGTCGCTTACATTTCTTCATAAATAAATTCTAAAATGATATCTTAAAATTTCTATGCTGTTCAAAGCGTGAATCATACTCCATTATTTCATGATGATTAACATTTTTAAATTTTAGATGATTTTAAATCTTTTATTTTATAAAAAATCAAACTTATTAAACTAGAGAAACTTAGACTCAGAAATTCTAAACTTTCTTGAAGTAAAATAGTACAAGGTTAAATATAGGTACAAGGCCAATAAGTGATTCATTATGGGATAACATGAAGCTAGCCGCCGAGCGAAGCCAGATATTTTATAGTACGAGTAACATAAATTATGTTATAACCTTTTCCGGTCAATAATAAATATGTAGGGAATAAAAAAATTCAGAAAGAGTGAAAGAATAATTCAATTTTAAATTTGTAGTTGGGTATAGAGAGCTAGGATTATTTTATTTAAATGAATCATAATAAAAATAATAACAACTATTATAATTCTTAGTATAATAATGAACCCTAAAGAATAAAATAGTTGATCTTTCAATATAAGGGATAATTAAAACTAAGTTTGTAATTATAGTTGCTCTTCAAAATGACAAATTCATCAATGTCAATGTCATCAATGTCAAAGATATCCTATAAATGCAGTTATATTAAAAAAATTATACTTCCTATTATTTGCGTTTTAATATTAAAAATATTAGTCATTATTAATATTAAAAAATATCAGTCATAATTAATATCTCATATCATATGAGTAAGTCTATTAAATGTATAATCAATATGAGTACAATAATGAAATGATTATAAAATTCTAATAATTGTTTTAAAAAAAACAATCCTAGTCAATGTACTAAAATTCATCACACTGAGACGTTACAATGAGTGAATAAGCTTATTAAAGAAGAGGAAATAATATTGAAAATTTTATTAAATTTTATTAAAGGTATTTTTTATTAATAATTATTTTTACTTGTAACGTTTTTATGATGAATTAAAAATTATTGAAATTGTTAATGATAATAAATTTTTAAAAACTTGTAAAGAATAACCAATGATTAATAATTATGTGTATTTTTAATATTCAAATAAATATAAATAACATAATTATGAACATTTTAATGGAAGAATTTATTTCAAAATTTAATCTAATACTAAGACTATATTATGTATAATTATGACTTATGAATAACTTATGAAAAAGTGCTTAAAATTTATGGTAGTGATGCCCTGAGTTGTAGTAAAGTGCTTCGCTGGCATGTCGATTTTAGAACAGGCTGTTAGAGCGTCAAAGACGAGACGAGGAGCGAAAGGCCAATTCTTGTGCGAACCGACGCTAATGCGCGGTGCGTCCGCGCCCTCGTTCGTCAAGACCGGCGACTAACCATTCGAATGTTGGCTGACGAGTTTAATATGAACCGGGGAACAAAAAGATTTTAATCGAAGATTTCGCCATGAAAAAGCTGTGCGCGAATATGGTACCGAAGAACCTTTTAGATGAGCAAAAAGCTCACCGAATGAACATCGCTCAAGATTGTCTCGAGCAGGTTGAAAATGATCCTACTCTTCTTGGTAGAGTTATTATTGGTTACGAATGTTGGTTCTTTCAATACAATCCTGAAACTAAACGACAAAGCCAACAGTGTCTATCCCCTGGAACACTAAGGCAAAAAAAGCGATAATGAGCAAGTTCAAAGTGAAAACCATGTTCATTTGCTTCTTTGACAGCAAAAGAGTGGCTCACAATGAATTTGTACTACTTGGACAAACCGAAAATCAAGTATTTTACCGCAATGTGCTCGAAAAATTATGAAAAAGGGTGATCAGAGTGCGTCCAGAGATCGCGAAGACTTGGGTTCTGCATCACGAGAATGCTCCTTGTCACAGTGCGTTCAGTCTCTCAATTTTTAGCGTCTAAAGATATCGCAACGTTACCACAACCGCCCTATTCACCGAAAATGTCACCCTGCGACTTTTTCTTATTACCCTATTTGAAAAACTTCGTCAAAAGTCAACATTTTGACTCCGTTGAAGACACCCAAGAATCTCTGACGAGGTTAATTAAAATTAATTAATTGTAGGCTTACTATTTATGAATGATTTTAAAAAGACATTAAATAAGTTAGTATATTTTTATCAACGTAAATTTTTTATTTAAGAAAGATACTTAAATCTCCTACAACACCATAAATAAGGATTTGAAGTCAAGAAATAGTAGATGAATAGCTCATAATACAGTAACCAAATTATTAGAATTACCTATCAGTCCATACTAACTGTATAATGCCAATGTCTTTAGAATTCCTACCAATCAATTCATAATTGCATGAATATTCCAAACTTTTATCAGTAAGTCCATTAAAATAAGCATACAAAAAAGACGATCTTAGTAACGTTTGTATATCTTAGTAAGATTTGTAAATCTGTATCAATTTTTAACATAAACTTCGTTATATTGTCATTTATAATATAATTTATGTTATTAGATAAATTTACATTATTTTTTTAAAATTTGTGTATTTCACTATTTTGGACGTGATGTACGTAAGGTGCTACCTCTAAGATCACTATGATATTTGCTTAAAAGTGAACTACATTAAAATATGATTGTTACGAACAGAACCCGAATTAGCTGTAAGAATTTATATTTCAACAAGAAAATACCTTCTTATAGTTTTTAGAATTTGAACTTAAACTTATCGAAATTTGTGTGTCGTTATAATTAATTTAGGTTTAAATTATAGATTATATCACAGGAAAGGATTTTATATTGTGTAAACCAATATATGAAATAAGATATTTTCTTTATCACTAATAGCTTTATGTATGTTTATAGTTTAAGAAAGTAGAGCTATAAATTTAAGTGTAATTTGATGATTTTCAATGTCAGAATTATTTAGTCTGATATTGCATTAAATTAATGCGTAATAGTTTTCAAGAAATTTTTATAATATCGCGTTGCCATATTATATGTATATATATATATATATATATATATATATATATATATATATATATATAGGTTTAGTATTTCTTTTGTAACTAAATATAGTTATAAAGTATGTTTCGAGAAATGTTTAGTTTTAAGATTGGAAATAATGTAAATAAAAGATTGATATAATATTATATTTGCGAGAGAATATATGAGTAAGAAATGTTATACGATCTCCTCGGACAAAACGGCGCCGAACGAATTATAAAAACTGTTTATAAATGATATGTAAGTACATACGAGATATTGAATAATGCTTAACGAAATCATCGGTTGGCGATTTGAAATCTTATTTTATAAGATATAATTTGAAATTTTGAATCGGACTCAATGAATTAATTTAATTGCGTTTGAATTGAAATTAATTAATTATTGAAGTCAGGATCGCGAGCAAACCTTCGTTAAAGGCCACAAACTGTATACAACTAAGGTATACAATTGATCCGTACCATGACGGGTAAAACCGAAGATTTTCCTAAAAACTGACTTCTATATGATTTACAAATAAGGTGATCAAATATTAGTCGGAGGAAAATCTTGAGATTTTACGAAAGAGGTTTGACTGGTTATGCTTCCATAAAAGCAATTGATCCGTACCATGACGGGTAAAATCGAAGATTTTCCTGAAAACCGATTTTTATATGATTTACAAATAAGGTGATCAAATATTAGTCGGAGGAAGATCTTGAGATTTTACGAAAGAGGTTTGGACGGTGTCAGATTACCACCTCGGGTTCTCCGACCGTCCGGCTGCGCGAAGTGTTTAGGCTGCGATCGACGAATGGGGCTTATCGCCCGAAATTTGACCCGCGATAAGAAGAAAGTCTATAAAGGGCGCTGTTTGAGCGCAGAAGGCATTATTCGTATCTCGTCTGTACACTAAGGTGATTGCTATTTGTATTCTACGTTCATTATATATATTAAAATTCAATGAGTTCAACACAAGTTTTTAAATTGTTATTGTTTTTAAACCTCCCAGTAGTAGTATATTACAATAATTTCTGGTGCCGAAACCCGGGAACTAAGTTTCCGGAAAGCTGGGAAGTTTAATAAAAGTTTAATGATTGTGAAAATTAATAAGATTTTTTTGTTCAATCTTCCGCAATGTCGTCGAGGAAAACACGTGCGGCTACTGCCGCCTCTGGTGCTGAGCGTCCATCAACTGCAAAGCGGTCTAAGGTGACCAAAGTGTTTTCTGCGACTACAGGGACATCGTATCGTCCACGTGCTAAAGTAGTGCGAGTGCCGAGAAATGTCGCCAGGGCGACTTCTACTCCTCGGCCACGATACCTGGTGGCGCCTGAGCAGCTACGAGAATCAGCAAACCAAGACGTCGACGACGAACAGCTTCGAGCGCAGACAACTGAACAATTTAATATTGTTCAACAATCACCATCGCCCCCGATAATCGTCGGTGGCGGAGCTGTTGCAGCACCCATCAACAGAGTAGCAGAGACTAGCAGAGAAGCAGCAAACGAGTCGGCTATGAATACAACAATTCCGGTGAGAGAGTTCCGATCTGATTATACGCTTAATGATAATAATGCGACTATGCGACTGACTCATATGTTCGAGCAAACAATGACGGCGATTCGCGAATCGTCGTTAGGCAGTGGAAAAAAAACTATTTCTGAATATTTTATAAATAATTTGAATAATATCGTGAGAGAAAAGGGAATAAAGGCGTATTATAAGCCGCGTGTTCACATATTAATCGGCCAAGATAATTGGCATCTCATAACTACGCGAGAAATAATAACAGTGCCGCATACAGATCTAGCGCTGTCTCGTTGCTTATTGGGTTGGGTCCTGCATGGTCCGACTGCTCATATTTCAAGGTCGCAGTGCGAAGTTTCGAAAAAAGCAAAAATTATGTTGGGACGCGATGAATCATTTACAAAACAAGCCGAAAATAGGGAAAACGCTTTAGATGATTTAATACGTTATTATTTTGATTTATAAGCGATCGGTGTAGGTGACGATATCTTTAGAAAAAATAAAAACAATCACGCTGAAAAGACGCTCGAAGAAACGTGCCGATGTGTAGGAAAATCATGGGAGATCGGGTTGCTATGGAAGGAAGACCAGCCACCAATCGTGGATAGTAAAATAACCGCGAAAAAGAGACTTTTTGCACTTGAAAAGAGATTAGATCGTGATGCGCGTTATGCTGAATTGTACTATGCAGAAATGCAAAGATTTTTAGATCTCGGTTACGCGAAAATTGTAGAGAAAGATCGTAAAAGCTCCCGCATATGGTACTTGCCGCACTTTGGCGTATCAAACATTAATAAACCTAACAAAATACGGCTCGTGTTTGATGCTGCCGCTAAAACCTCTGGTATAAGTCTGAACGACCAATTAGAGGCCGGACCAGATTTATTAGAATCTTTGCCCGGAATATTGACTCGATTCAGACAATACGAAATTGCCGTGAAAGGAGACATATCGGATATGTTTCTGCGGATAAATATAAGAGAAAACGATCGTAGCGCGCAAAGATTTTTATGGCGAGGCCGGGACAGAATTAGCGAGCCACGTGTGTACGAAATGAACAGCTTGATATTTGGTGCAAAATCATCTCCGTGCAACGCGATTTTCGTGAAAAACAAAAATGCGAGCACCTTTGCGAATACACTCCCTCAGGCATCGAAAAGTATTATTAGAAATAGTTATATGGATGACTTTCTTTGCAGTTGTCCATTTGAAATAGAAGCGACAGCATTGATATACAATGTGATTAAAATAAATGAACAAGCAAACTTTTCGATGCATGATTGGGCGAGTAATACTCCGGATATATTAAATATTGCTTTAAAAAATAATAAAATAAATGAAAAGAAAGAAATGCTTTTGTGCGGCAATGAAAAGGAGCGTGTCCTAGGTCTCTACTGGGATACGAGTACGGATTACTTGAAATTTAATGTCGAGTTAAGCAAAATACCGCATGAAATTATTACAGGCAATAGAAAACCGACAAAGCGAGAAATACTGCGTATTATTATGTCGATATTTGACCCTTTAGGCCTCATCGCGCCCTTCACGTTACAATCGAAAATAATTATGCAAAGAATATGGCTTAGCGGAATCCAGTGGGACGTGACAGTTCGAGACGAAGAGTATGCGAACTGGCTCGATTGGATAAAAAAATTGGATGTTTTAAAAGTATGCCGTATACCCCGTAGTCTAACGCCGAGAAATTTTGATGACGGAAAAACACAGCTGCATGTATTCTGTGACGCAAGTCTTACAGCTTTCGCGGCGGCGGCTTATTTATGTGTCGAAACAGAAGGGGAAGAAAAACACGTGTCGCTCTTAATGGCAAAAAGCCGAATAGCACCATTGAAACCGACCACAATACCACGCTTAGAGCTACAAGCTGCACTTTTAGGCGCGAGGTTAATGAAATTTCTCGAAAACGAACTCGACATAAAAATTCAGAAACGAGTTTTATGGACAGATTCAACAATTGTATTATGTTGGATTAGATCCGAGCCTCGCGTATACCAAGTTTATGTAGCAAACCGATTGGGAGAAATTGCAGAACTTACGAGAAGTTCAGAATGGCGCTGGGTGCCATCAAGCCAGAATCCCGCGGACCACGCGACGCGATATGAACACGAAAATTTAAGTAACGATCATCAATGGTTTACAGGCCCGGATTTTTTAAAACGCGCGGAGGTTGAATGGCCAATAGAAAAAATATTGAATAAAATAGATAGCAATAAAATATATCCGATAGAGATAAAAAAAACATATGCCGTTATAGCGAACACTGTTGTATCAGACTTCTCTCTTCCCATGCGTTTGCTAGGATGGCACGGATGTCTTGTAATGGCACGGCGCGTAAGAAAAGCTTTCGATCGCTGGCGAAATGTTATAAATTTAAAATCAAAAATTGAAAATATTCAAGAAAATGAAAAATATTTATTCCGTATAATCCAAGTAGAGTGTTTTAAAAACGAAATAAAATCGATACAAAAGGGTGAGAATTTATCAAAAGGTAGCCGAATTGCGAACTTAAAGCCTTTTTTAGACCAAGATAAAATTTTAAGGGCAAACGGACGAGCCACCTTAGTACCTACGCACGATTTTAATAATACTCCCATCATATTAGATAGTAAACATAAAATCACGAAAAAGTTAATCTCAGAGTATCATAGAAAATATCTACATGGCAGTAAAGAAACAATCATAAATGAATTGCGACAATATTATCATATTATTGGTCTTCGAAACGCGTTAAAATCTATGATAAGCCGATGCATCATATGTCGCATAAGACGTGGAAAGCCGCAAAATCCGTTAATGGCAGCGTTGCCTCCCTGTCGCATTGCCTATAGACAAAGACCGTTCTCGCACTGCGGAATTGATTATTTCGGGCCGATGCATGTCAAAGTCGGTCGACGCAGGGAGAAAAGATGGGGCGTACTAATGACATGCCTGACAACGCGCGCGATCCACCTTGAAATAGCGAGCAGCCTGACTTCAAGTTCGGCTATAATGGCCATACAGAGATTGGCAGCTAGGCGTGGTATGCCCCTCAGCATCCATAGCGACAAAGGAACCAATTTTAAAGGTGCGAGCAAGGAACTAAAAAACGCGATTCGACAAATAAATGATGACGAAATACAAGGTTTCACTCTAAAAAGCCGTATAGATTGGCACTTTAATCCTCCTGATGCAGCTCATATGGGAGGTGCATGGGAGAGATTGATTAGATCTGTCAAAGTTACATTAAAATCGATTTTAAATGACCAAGCGCCTACGGAGGAATTATTATACACAGTATTGGCCGAAATCGAGCACTCGGTGAATTCGCGACCGTTGACTCATGTATCTCTCGACCCAAGAGATAATGAGGCTCTCACCCCGAATCATTTTCTCATAGGAGCAACGTCGGGAAATATAAAGCTAGGCAAATATAAATTTGAAAATATCTGTTTGAAAAGGCAATGGAAAATCGCGCAGTCTTACGCGGATGCTTTTTGGAAGCGTTGGCTTCGTGAATATTTACCAACAATTATGCCGCGTAAAAAATGGACACAAAATGAGAACCCGCTAGAGGTAAGGGACATTGTTTTAATTCTTGATTTACAAGCGCCGAGAAATTGTTGGCATAAAGGGGAGATTATAGGTGTATTTCCAGGTGCAGATAAGCAAGTCCGAATAGCTGAGGTGCACACTTCGAGAGGGAATTTTCTGAGACCTACGCGTAAATTAATAAAGTTATTAGGTAAAACCGAGGTACAAAATGACTAAATTTTGTACGGGGGGAGGATTGTTACGAACAGAACCCGAATTAGCTGTAAGAATTTATATTTCAACAAGAAAATACCTTCTTATAGTTTTTAGAATTTGAACTTAAACTTATCGAAATTTGTGTGTAGTTATAATTAATTTAGGTTTAAATTATAGATTATATCACAGGAAAGGATTTTATATTGTGTAAACCAATATATGAAATAAGATATTTTCTTTATCACTAATAGCTTTATGTATGTTTATAGTTTAAGAAAGTAGAGCTATAAATTTAAGTGTAATTTGATGATTTTCAATGTCAGAATTATTTAGTCTGATATTGCATTAAATTAATGCGTAATAGTTTTCAAGAAATTTTTATAATATCGCGTTGCCATATTATATGTATATATATATATATATATATATATATATATATATATATATATATATATAGGTTTAGTATTTCTTTTGTAACTAAATATAGTTATAAAGTATGTTTCGAGAAATGTTTAGTTTTAAGATTGGAAATAATGTAAATAAAAGATTGATATAATATTATATTTGCGAGAGAATATATGAGTAAGAAATGTTATACGATCTCCTCGGACAAAACGGCGCCGAACGAATTATAAAAACTGTTTATAAATGATATGTAAGTACATACGAGATATTGAATAATGCTTAACGAAATCATCGGTTGGCGATTTGAAATCTTATTTTATAAGATATAATTTGAAATTTTGAATCGGACTCAATGAATTAATTTAATTGCGTTTGAATTGAAATTAATTAATTATTGAAGTCAGGATCGCGAGCAAACCTTCGTTAAAGGCCACAAACTGTATACAACTAAGGTATACAATTGATCCGTACCATGACGGGTAAAACCGAAGATTTTCCTAAAAACTGACTTCTATATGATTTACAAATAAGGTGATCAAATATTAGTCGGAGGAAAATCTTGAGATTTTACGAAAGAGGTTTGACTGGTTATGCTTCCATAAAAGCAATTGATCCGTACCATGACGGGTAAAATCGAAGATTTTCCTGAAAACCGATTTTTATATGATTTACAAATAAGGTGATCAAATATTAGTCGGAGGAAAATCTTGAGATTTTACGAAAGAGGTTTGGACGGTGTCAGATTACCACCTCGGGTTCTCCGACCGTCCGGCTGCGCGAAGTGTTTAGGCTGCGATCGACGAATGGGGCTTATCGCCCGAAATTTGACCCGCGATAAGAAGAAAGTCTATAAAGGGCGCTGTTTGAGCGCAGAAGGCATTATTCGTATCTCGTCTGTACACTAAGGTGATTGCTATTTGTATTCTACGTTCATTATATATATTAAAATTCAATGAGTTCAACACAAGTTTTTAAATTGTTATTGTTTTTAAACCTCCCAGTAGTAGTATATTACAATGATGAAATCATTATTACTCAGATCCGTAAATATATTTTTATATCACTATAATTGCTTTGTCAGATAAATTTTCAGTGTTTTCAAAAATTTTACTACTCTAATATTTATTATTATATATATATATATATATATATATATATATATATATATATATATATATATACTATGATGTATTGGTACATATAAATTTGTTGGAACTGAATAAAAAACTGAATGAACTGAATGAAACTGAAAACTGGTTTTTAAGTGATTTCAAAATAATTTCAAATAATTGATTTTATAAATTATTGCGATTGTTGTGAGTTTTATAACTGGTTAAGAAGGTCGAATAATTTTACAGAATGGACAGTTCGCTAGCGTTATTTTATGTGGGTAGGTATTTTGCAAATAAAAAAATGATAAACATTTGTATCTAGAATTCTCTTGTTTATAAGAAAAACTTTTTAAAGATAGGCCTGCAAGTAAAATCTCAAAATAATTTTTAAATTATATGTTAGTAGTACTGTATTTCTATATTATAAATAAGTGAGTGCATAGGTCTGATTCTTGGACAAGGCTTGTTTTTATTCGATACTTTTAATAAGCAACTTTTTCATTCAATAATAGTAAGTAATCATTTCAAAACTTACAGAAATTGATACTTATTCATATTTACACATACTTAACTACGTAAAAATTTATTTCAACACTT
Source organism: Sycobia sp. Sy_11 (assembly GCA_018907035.1). Taxonomy (NCBI): domain Eukaryota; kingdom Metazoa; phylum Arthropoda; class Insecta; order Hymenoptera; family Epichrysomallidae; genus Sycobia; species Sycobia sp. Sy_11. The sequence continues at coordinate 13,353 of JACCIC010000073.1, read as the reverse complement.
TCTTTTGTTTAAATTAGAAATAATGGAATATAATTCTGAAATGGCATTTTGTTACTATCTTAGGGGATAACTTTTTTTAACTATTCCATATTTACGTGTAATTTATTAAATCTAATTACGAAAAATTTTATTTACTCGTATATCAATGAAATATATTATAGAGGAAAGTTCTTAGATGATAAAAAAATACAATTTTTCATATTTACCTCATTTTATACTTTCATATAAAGTAATTTTAAAGTATGATATAGGGTTTGATTTTGCATTCTTTATGGATGGGTCATATCTTTCTTTGAACTCGAAAGCCAGCGGTTACATGGACAAGGGAGAAGAGGGTGGTGTGGTCGATAATAATAATTATTAGTAATAATATTATTTTTATATTATTTTTATTTTTTTCTTATATATAAATAAAAGCTTTTTGAATTATCAATGCTATTGTCAGCTACTTTACTATTATTGTATAATTATATAAGCATAAATAACTCTTTTGTCCGAATGATAATCATTAGTGTCGGAATGAAAGTAGTTTACTACATTATGTTAACTGAGAGCACAATTGAAATTGTAAAAACTATTAACAAGCAGAACTCTGAAATAAGAAAAAATACACAATACAATTATTAATCTAAACTTTTTGGAACAATTTATCGTTACTATATTATACCTGAGCTGGAATATAATTTTCTTATATTTGTGTTCTGTAAAAATAAAAAAATTAACATTTATATTGATGAAGTTAATTAAGATAGCAAAAGATAAACAAAAGTAAGATATTCTTCATCGCACTATTAAAGAAAACTCTTTAATTAGCCTACTTTATCTATTAGTATTTTTAAATTTATGAAATACAAAGTAAAATAATATTTAAAATACTCAATGTTTTGTGATAATGAAGACATCGTGATGCAAATATAACAAAAAATAATGTGTAGTTCCATCATAAGACTTTTGGGTTATTAATAAAATAGTAAGTTTCTTAATCTTAAAAGTACAATGATGTTAAGCATAAATCAATTTTAGCATAAGGCTTATAGTATGAACCTACAGATCAGGAGCTAACTATACATTCCTTACAATCTATTCTGAAGCGTAGTCATTGTCCGCTGCGGTATTTCATTTGGATGTTGCAACGCCATAAACAATTTTTTTTACATTATGTAGGATGAAAACTATGGAAAAAAATCACAGAGAAAATTTTCGAAAGGAAACATTTAATTGTGTAAATGATAAAAAAAATTATCGAAGCTATGATGGAATAATTTTGAGTTTCCAAAAAAAAATTTCCAAATAAAAGTTGTAGACTTCACTCAAATAAATTTTTTATGTTCTATTCATTTTTTTCTTCTAAATTAATATTTATCGAGAAAAACGTAAAGATGGTCATAGATAAAATTGAATGAATAGAAAGAATTTAAAACGGAGAAAAAAATTTTTACGTAATAATTTTAACATAAAAAAGCTTTTATATTAAATTTTTTTTTAAACGTAGTATAACAGAATAGCTTTATATTAAACATAAGTAGAAACAATATAATAATTTATATAATATATTAATAGCTTTATATTAAACATAAGTAGAAACAATATAATATTGGCACAATAAATATTTGAAAATCTCGTCAAACAATATTAAAGAATAAATAGTACGGCTGTCCGTAAACTGCAGTACCTATACTTGCCTTCGGAGCGCGATCGCGTTATTTGATTTATTTTGTTCTTGCTACTGATTGCAATTGTTGTACATGAAAAGATGTAGCTCAAAAGATATACGATTTTATTGATAGTCGAAATCGGCTGTACAAGCCTTTGGCTCGAAATCCATCCAGGAAGATCGAATTTTCGGTCGAGGGATCAAAGAAAAAGTTTTTCAGTGAGTTTCAATTAGTGTTATTCCTGAGAATATTTAATTCTATTTTTTAATTGATAAGATATACAAAATAACAAAAAAAATTACATGCAAGTATTAAAAAATGTTAAATGAGAATTTGATAAAAAATCCTTTAGTAATTTTTTTTCATAAAACTCGATTTTCTGCGTTTAGATGTCAGTTAAAATTAACTTAGAATTAAGGAACTTATATTACTATTTATATTCCTTTCTATTATATTTTTACGGTATATATGTATATTTACTTATTTATCTTCTCATTCTTCTATATGAGAATATCTTACAAAGTCATTTTTATAATTAGCAACCGATATTCACAAGCCTCTAACCAAGTGAATGCATTATTACGCCATGAAATAATAGACAATTTAGTTCATTTGTAAACGTGTTTTAAGTATAGGTTTAAATACGCAGTGCTTTCAAAAATTATTATAACATAAATACATATAATAAAAAAAACTGTCGAATAAATTTTTTTGTTCATCAAAACATCGATTTTTTTCATCAAATAACTATTTCAAATTGAAAATTATAAATAGTGCAGTTCCCCATTACCTAAAGTTTTCTTCAAACTTTTTTGTCTATCTGTAAGTAACAATACCTACAAATAAATTTATTTTTGTCCCTTTTTTATTTTGTTAATTGCGACTATTAACTTATGACAAGTAGGTGATAATATCGACACAACTATACATTCGAAGAGGTATAGATTTATTAAAACTCCTTTCTTGACGTTCGAATTTCGAAACGAAAATAGGGCTTCTCATTCCAAAAATTCCTCTGACTACATAATATATTCAAGGTATAATAATGTGTAAATAAGTAGTTATCTTCAATTGAAAAAAATGTAGATAACTACATATATCTTTAAAATGAGAAAATATAAAGTTGTGACATTCTACAGGATTTATTTTGGCTGCAATAAATTTTATGTGTCTTAATCAGGAATTAAATGATAATATCGCGTTATTAATAGATAATCGCTGAATTACCTATTTGCTACGTACATTGTTGTACTTAATGTTAATAGTTATTTGAGTAGCGAATAATAAGCATTTTTACCTCTAAAATCATGATTTGAATCTACGAGAGTACAAATTATATATCAGAACTTTACAAAATATATCGTTCTTTTGAAAAAAAAGAACAAATTCTGTATCGTTTTCTAGATTTTGTATTAATATGCTATCTTATAATATTTTCATCCCTTTACTAATACATTTCGGATTATATAGGGGGGGGGGGCTGAAATTGAAAAGTAAACAGACATTTCGAAGCAACACCTACCTAGTCAAAAAAGATCGAAGATAATACTAATTTTTATAAAAGTAGATTTCCAAGCAGTGATTTGGTATCATTCACGATGTTTTAGTTTTTCTATTAAGTTTTTCTTTCAATTTTTTTTCTTAAATATTATTCTATTATTTTTCTATTAGATCATCAGCTATGACAACCTACGATGTGCCTGTCAACTACATTAAAATTTTTACAGATTTGTTTGCGGTAATTATCAAAAACCTACATTCAGCCTCGAGACGATCTTATTTGAAGCCCTTTTTTCTCATCGTTAAGACATTGTGTATTTATTGTACCAAAATTCAACATATATTAATAGCATTTTATGATTTTAGGACTCTTGGTCGGAAAGTTGAGTAGGTAGGCTATAGGCATACTGGCACATAGGCATTCTGGCACAGGCAAAACTGTGCCAGAACGTATACATTCATTCTGGCACACTCCCACTCCTCAAAATTGTGCCAGTATCCCGTCCGACGTCACACCCACGAATTACTCAAGGTGCCTTTCGAATCGAGAAGTGCCTGGAGGAGCGGGCAGTGCGCCTTGAAATGTGCCAGTATGCCTATAGCTATTAATTCTACTTTTTAGTTGTTTTTTTTCTTTTTTCTGTTGGTTGCTAATGGAGGACTAATAGAATAATTTTAGGAGTTTCGCTTCGTAATATTATCAATTGTCTATTTAAATAATCTTTCTCACATCTCCGCTTATTGGATTATACTGAACGATGCGGTCATGCAAGATCAAACAATAAGCTGTAGTATTGTTTGGGAAGTTATTCCTTGCCTCAATTTCTAGCCGCACATCTACAGGAGCGTTCTTTAGAGATTCATTTTGTCGCGAACAATCGATAACTATGAGTGGTTCATTGTAAAGAAAGTTTGTCCTTGTAAGGAGTGGTCGAGGATCTCTTGCATAGTATGCTTTTTGAAAATTTGCATACATATCATAGAGTAGTGCATATTGATTATTAGCAATGTCAAGATTTAGATTATTATATGGATAATATTGTGAATTTAAGAAAAGCCTCACATTACTTATATTACAATGATCAAAACGACTTGCATTTGCAGTAAGCTCATTTTTTTTCTTCGTCTGTAAGCCAAGAATGATAAAACGAGGTTTTTCCAATTGATTGGAAGTTTTCACTGTCCAGATATGTTTATTAGCGCTTGGTAGAACAGGATATTCAAATAGTTCCCATGAACGATAACACATTGAGATAGGACTATCCTTGCTAATAAAATTTAAAAGTTGTATTTTTTGTTTATCAGATGCAATGACATAAGGCATTAGCCATTCAATCTTGCTTATTTTTATGTCACATTCTTCATATATAATATTATTACCAACTGTCGTACCTTCGTGGATTATTGCATTAATGTCCGATCTTGATTTTATGAGAATAAGTTCATGCTTCATATTAACTACTATTTTTTTGTAATCTTCTGCAAAGCCCAAAATCATACTCAGTGGAATAGCAATGTCAAAGTTTCCTTGTTTATCCACCAGAGATTTCGACGCTTCTTCATTGCCAAGCCAGCCTGCATTTTCAAGCATGAGAGTCTCATTGGGAATAAACGAAGTCCACCCTTTCATCACACTACTTAATCCGACATTTTTACTTTTGTCTATTTCTACTCCATTAATTTCATAGCGAATTTCATCAAAAAGATGACAAATAGCATTGTTAACAAATCTAGATTTCATAGGCAAGTTGCCATCAGTTTTTTTAAACTTTCCAGTAATATGGATAGAACTTCGTGATGGTAGAAGACACAAATCTTGATGTTGGATAGAAATACGAATTTCGTCATTGTTATCAAAGCTTAGTGCTGTGTATGGCTGATGTGCGTGGATTTCGTAATGAGCAATTGACTCATCGAACACGACACCTGATTGAATTTTTAGAATTTCGTCCATTTTTCAAGAAGCAGCAGAAAATTATACAAGTTAATTTTTGCCACGAACTTTTAAACCCAAACTTTGGAGGAACTGAATGCTCTTCCGTGTTAACGGTCTCAAATTCTTCAATCGACTGATTGTCGATTGACATGATGGAGAATTTATATGCGTGCTAGAATTATAAACTATCCCCATTATATAGATTTGATATGAAGTCTAATAGTAATTTCCTCTCCTCGAAAATTAACCAAATTTCCGTCTTGATCGACTATTCGAATTTGAAGATGATCTATAGACTTAACACTCAGTGGTAGATATATAACATGAGATGGAACTTCAATGATTTTATATCCTGGAGGAACTCTGGGAAAGAATTCATGAATGGTATGAACCTTTTTATTGTCAGTGAATGCTCCCGCAGTAATATTACACTCGACTCTGAGTGCGTTGATTTTCAATATTTTCACTGGTAAATCAGAACTGTGCTCAGTATTTTCCTTGAGAATACGAGGAGTAAAGCCGAGAAGACTACCTATCGATGTTTGAGGACTAAGATCTAATGGAACACTGCACTTTATTTCACTTCTAAATGTGTTATTATTGGCTTTCAAGGAAAAGTCAATTCCTTTTGATTTCAATGTCGTTGATAAAAATTGATGGATATCGTTAATCTCGTAACTACCGGTGGGAATAGTAACCACTTCCCACTGTAAATGTAGTTTATTATTTGTATTGTCAATATTCGGAATTGAGTTAAAGGTTAACAGTTCGACTAAGCCTAAAGCAAATTTTTTATGCTTTGCGAGTTCAATAGAGGGGAAATAATCAGCTTCTAAAACAGAAGATCTGCCTGAGAGAGTCAAAGTGAAACTATCTTCCATGACTGATTGACCGAGAATGATTAAATTTAGACAATCAAGTCCTTCTTTATAGACTATCGGTTAAGAAATGAAGACAAAGGTGACCACAATTAAATGAATCAAACTTCTGATATCTTTTATAATTGTATTTTATTTCATTTACATTGAAATATTTCATGAGATCTATGGGAGGTCTTAAATCACCAAAACTGTCAAAGTACATTACATCAGAACCTCTCTTTCGATAAGACACCCAATGAGTACCTTTATTCTGTGAATCATCAAGATTAACAATAGCAGATTCATTGTACCATGGACCATTATGAGGCAGATTATTTCTCATGAAAACGCCTCGAAAATATGGAATTTTTAATATACGTGCATATTTCATAAGATCATAATCTGATAATGCACGATTTGGCAAAGTTAAATCGAAGTTTTTTTTTTTTAACTTGTCCATGTCCGATATGCGGTTTCAGAAATAACCCCATTCCATGCTTATATGGCATAAGATAGAGACCTTTACCTAAAGCAATAGCTTCCATCGTCTTATTATGTCGCTTACATTCTTCATAATCTTTGTGTGCTGCTTTAGCACTATTTACTGCTTTTGCTATTCCAGCAGCACCTCCTGCTAAAGCACCAGTTGCACTGAGTCCTGCAAATAGTGGTATAAGAAATGGAAGAACTCCGCCAATTTTAGATGGAAGTGGTAGAACACGTGGAACAATAACTTTCTTTTTTCCACCATTGTTCTTAACAGCTTGACGAGCACCCTTTAATGCAGATTGAATGACTTTGTGCGAATTTTTGCTTGCTTTTAATGATTTTTTCGCTGCCGTAACCAACTTGCTGAATTTTAGTCCCATTCCAGTTTTTGCCTTTAATTTCATAGCACTTGCAACAGCTAGAGCAGCGGCTTTCTCAGCAAGAGTAGAATCATTTGCTTTAACCCGCTGCCAAGCCTTATCAGCAAGCTTCATATCAGCAATATTACGATTACTGTTTTTATTGGCATACTGCATGTCATGTTCTTTACATGCTTGATCAAGTGGATTAATTCCTGAATCACCTCTTTTTATTCGCTTCTTTAATTTAGTTCCTGGACCACAGTATTGATATCCAGGAAGATGCATTTCAAACGGTAAATTGTTGATTACTCTATCGAGTAATCTTCTGCCACGTTTCGACTGTTTTCGAGATTTATGAGCAATCATGTTCGACTACTATTTTACAACTGCTTTGAAAAAACTATAAAACATGCATTTATATATTTTCATCGTTCAATGATATATTTGACATAGTCACGGGAACATGGATTTCACTGAGCAAACAATCAAACTCCCCATCACCAACTTTGATTTTGGAATTGAGAAAAAAAGGAAAAGGCGGCATGGAGAGTTACTACCAGATAGTATACGAGCAGTATTCTGCGGTCCATCAAACTGCGGGAAAACAAATAGCTTATTAGCTTTAATCACTCATCCCAATGGCCTTAGATTCGAGAATGTGTACGTTTATTCAAAATCGTTAAATCAGCCAAAGTATCAATTTCTGCAAAAAATTTTAGAACCTATTGAAGGTGTGACATATCTGCCGTTTAGTGAACATGAATCTGTAATATCACCAGATGAAGCATTGCCCAATTCAATTATGATTTTTGATGATGTAGCTTGTGAGAAGCAGGATAACGTGAGAGCATTTTTCTGCATGGGGAGACATAAAAGTGTAGACTGCTTCTACCTATGCCAATCATATGCTCATATTCCAAAACATCTTATTAGAGATAATATTAATATGTTAGTAATTTATCGCCAAGATGATGTGAATTTAAAACATATTTATGATGATCATGTCAATACTGATCTGACTTTTAACGACTTTCGAAATCTTTGTTCTGAATGCTGGAAAAATGATAAATATGAATTTGTTGTTATTGACAAAGATAGAGCGATGGATAATGGAAGATACAGAAAAGGCTTTGACTGCTTTGCAATAAAAAGAAATTAAAAAAATCTTAATGACTCAGTTCAATTTTACACAGCAACACGACATCATGTCGGAATTTGAAAAAGAAAAAAATATCCTTAGCGAGCTCTTGCAAGCTCGTAAAGCCATTAGAAAAAAGTCGGCACTATTGAAACAGGAGAGAGAGAATCTCGAAAAAGTTGTAGGTGATACATTGAAACCAGTCATTACACCCCTTGAAAAGCTTGTCGAATCAAAAAATTTACAATCTTCTAATCTCATTTCGGATGATTATAGGATTCAAAAGCCAACTACATCTCGAAAAAAATAAAGTTTTATGTTAGATAATAATATTCGCTCAGCTTCCATAAAAGATTTTGATTCCGATGATGATTTTGCCTCATTGGACAACTCAATGATGAATTCAACATTTAAATCCATGCATGAAGACAGTGATAAAACCAATATTTTAGACCAAAGCCGCAGTAAATTTGATAACATATATGGAGTAAGAAATATTGGAGGAGCATACATGCTTGGTGATTCTGAAATTAAATTTGATGATAATAAAGTAAAAGTGAAAGATTTAACTTATCCTAAAAGTAATGGGCTAATGGAGCTACTCATAAAAAAAGAACCAGATGACACACTGATAAGTTCAGCAGATCGTGATAATTATCGCAGTATTCTGGAAGCAACAAGTGCTCACCGGAAAAAACATAGCAAAGATGGATCTATACGCTCATCGAAGAGTCGAAAATATTTCAACATCATTGCACCGATGTTTCGCAACAGTGCTACTCGTACAAAAAAAAGGGAGGAGGAGCAATCTTACCTAAATATAAAATAGCAAAGAAAAATTCTTCAATAGAGTTAGTATACTGGGATGATCCGAATGAGCTTGTTGAGAGACTAAGATTACTAACTGCTGAACAATCTGCTGGAAATAACAATCACGTCAATGAAATTCAATCCATTATTGAAGAATTACGCGAAATAAGATGCATATATTGATACGTTCATAGACGATTTCATCAGTAGCAACATGAGTCTTGACGTGTTTGGAAGAACGTTAGAGGTCTCGAAAGGGAGTCGAGGCCCTCCAGGTATTGGCTTCATTACTACATTGGATGGAAATTATGATATCGAAAGTAAACGACTTTGTAATATTGGGGAAGCTAAAGAAGAAAATGACGCAATTAGCGTGAAAATTTTGAATATAGCACTAAAGACCCAGGTAGATGTGTTATCATTTGAAATTTCTGAATCGTTTAAATACGTTCAAGATTGTGAGCAAAGGCATGAAGCTATTCGCTTGTCCATAGAAGCAAAACTGGGGGATCTTATTAAAAAATATGATAATTTGAAAGAGAAGGTAACGGAACTTGTTAAAAACACAAATAATATTATAAAAGAGATTGAAAAAAAATATGTACCGCGAAAAAGTGGTTGAAGAGTTGCACAAACCAGCACGTCGTAGATATGAGCGAAGAAAATATGATATACGTACAATAGATGAGACATGGCAGGCTGATCTTGTAGAAATGATTCCTTTCTCGAAGGACAATAAAGGTTTTCGTTATTTACTCACTGTCATTGATATATTTTCAAATTTGCATGGGCCATTCCAGTAAGGTCAAAGAGTGGCAATGATATTACTAAGGCTATGAATGAGATATTGAAACAAGGACGAGTACCATCTAATCTACAAACTGATCAAGGAAAAGAATTTTACAATTCTCACTTTCAAAATCTCATGAAAAAGTATAAAATAAATCTATATTCTTCGCACAGTAATCTTCATGCAAGCATATGTGAACGATTTAATAGAACGTTAAAAAATGCAATGTGGATACAATTCAGTAAGCAGGGAAACTATAAATAGATGGATATCCTACCAGATTTACTCGAAGTTTATAATTCAAGAAAGCATCGAACAATAGGAATTGAGCCTTCAAATGTAACCAAAAGAAATGCAGAAGAGATAAAGAAGCATTTTCCAATCGAAAATATGAATATGAAAAAAGCAAAATACAAAGTAGGAGATAATGTACGAATAAGTAAAATAAAAAATATTTTTGAAAAAGGATATACACCAAACTGGTCAACTGAAATTTTTACAATAACAAGAGTTATAAAGACTAATCCAATAACCTATCACATTAAAGACTATTATGATAAACCTGTCTCTGGTGGCTTTTATGAGAGTGAAATGCAAAAAACTAAGTATCCTGAAATTTATCTAGTTGAAAAAGTATTAAAGAAAACTGGTAATCGCGTATACGTAAAGTGTAAAGTTTAATTGCAGTATTTGCTAGATTTTCGAAAAATTCTTGGTCCTTTAATATTGCTCACGATATCTTCTGTGGTAAAAATATTTGAAAACTATCGTCAAGTTCTGCTATAATTTTCGCACCATATCGAGTCGTAACTAGCTTGAGAGCAGTTGCCATATACTGCTTATTTTTCTCCAATTCTGTACATTTCTTCGTCGGCAGGAACTCGCTCTCGGCAATTTTATTTAAAGTAGCTAGATCCATTCTATATAACAAAAAGAAATGAATAAATTAAAATTATGAATATAATTCTTTGTTTGTTTTTTTTTTTTTAGAGAATATAAACTTAAATTTTACCTTGAGAATTAGTTGAGTCTTGTTTTCTTTTGAGGAGGTGAGTAGTTTCGTTCGACTTCTTCAACTGCTCGAATGAACTCTTCATCATCATTGGTCTCTTCATATAGCTTATTCCCCACTTCATCATTTTCCCTTTCTATTGAGCTTATCCCCTCCAGCATTGTCAAAGTTTCTTCAGGATTCCATTCGTTCATTACTTCAAGTGATACATCATATTCAATGGTGATTGGTTCGCCTTCACTGCTATAAAGCGTTACCTCCTCCCGTATCACTCTATTTTCATTCGTTTCGATATTCCCCCTCTCTTCTGCATGCACTTCTACACAGGTCACTCTAGATTTATTACTGACTTCATGTCTTAGTTCTCCTACATCACTATCTATCCCCACTCCCACAGCTCTTTCATTAGTCTCATTGTAAGCGTTCTTTATCTCGATGTCTCTCTCTTTTGGATGACTTGCTTCGTTTAATATTTCCCTCTCTATTTCACATGCAGCTTGTGCCATCTGTTCTTCCATAATTCTATAGTGCCCCCACGGTAAAGTATCTGTACTATTTGTTAGTAAGAATCTTTTATCATCATATGGACTTAAAGCAATTTTTTTCTGTTTTTCAGTATATACTATATGTAATTTAGAACGGATGTTACACTGCTCGCGATGTATAATGACCAGGTCATCAAGACATTTCCGATAATCTTCAAATGTAATTGTCTTCTTTACAACATTCGATTTTATACCTTTAGCTTTTTTTACTATTTCTCCTCCATCCACTAAAATACTATACATTTTGCTCCGTAAACCAATAAATTCCATCATAATTTTTCCATTACATTCGTCCTTCATTAATCCTGGTATTTTTTTATTTGATCGAGGTATTCCCTATGGATTATTTTCATCATAGTCAGAAGTATCAAATCTGTGAATATCTTCTTTCATAATTTTATACATATCAATGTCTTCCACTTCGTATATCAAACTGTCGGTGTCAGTATATAGCAGTTTACATTTTTCTCGCACTCGCTTTTTCATATAAGAGTAGTGAAAATCATAAACTAGTGTCTTCGATAAGTCCAGAATGCAAAGACCAACGTATATAGGTTTTTTAATTGTAACACTTGTCTTTTTGAGCTGTATAGCAACCAAATTTTCATCGAAAATTGCACAGCTATGAAAATTGGGTAAAGCTATACGTGCTTCTGCTCCATATCGACCTGTAAATTTATTCACTAATCGTACATCCACACGAGATCTTTCTCTCTCGATGCATTTTCCATAAACTGCATTAATTAAAAGTTTGTAAAAGAGTTTTTCAAATTCATTCTTTGCTCGTTTCCTCTTTTCTGTATTAAACTCTATGTATGGTTTAAGCCATGCTTTTTGCTCAAAACTCAAAATTCTATATACCTTTTTTAGCCGAAGACCATTATCCAGTGCCTGTTTGAGTGTTCGGTAGTAAATAACATATCTTTTCTTATCGTCCAAAGTAGTGAGAAGTTTCTTCTGCGATGAGCCTGGAGGTGTACGATGCTCTGCACAGAAAGGTAAATCACGATGTTGATCATGAATTTCTTCAGGATACTCTAAATATACCTCAGCAATATAGCCTACATCTGAATCTGCTGGAGCATTGAAAAATCTGGATTGGATTCATAGTCAATCCATTTAAATTTTCCCGTTGGCAGATGTTGTGCCATCGCCCATCCATATAAATTATTAATATCATAATATAAAAGTGTTTTTTTTCTCTTGTTTTTATCGTATGACGAACCCATGTACGGATTATTTGCCTTCGCATATTGATTACAGCACTGGCTTATTCGATGAATAATAACATATCAATATCTGTTAGAAGTTCCAATTCAACTTTTGTCATTTTAAGAGCTGCTGCAAATGTCAAGCCGGGAGTTGTGTAAAAGTGAGCAGGGCATAAGCCGTAGGCTTCAATAGAAGTTTCTCGAAAACTTTCAAAGACATCAGCTAACAGTAAAACATCTGTTTTTAAATATAAGTCGGAATATTCTCCTAAAGTTGTGATATTGAATCTATCCCATACTTGAACAGCATGCATGTAGTCTTCATCGGTAATATGTGAATCGGTTAATTGGTTATAAAATTCGTTTTCTCTGGCAGTTTTCTACAGTTTAATTTATCTAATCCATCTACGAAATCGTATGGAAATATGCCTTTCCGCCTAAGAAGATGAATATTTTCATTTGAAAATCCATCTAATTCAAATTCCTTTACAGCTAATGGTACATTTTGTAGATATGATGCTAATTTTTCTAAAGATGATGGTAAAAATCGCCATGAATCAATAAATCTAAAACTAACATCACAACCATCTATGAACTTTGTAAATGAAATATACTTTTCTTTGTTGTGGGGTATTAGAGAAACTCGACCTTTCATCAACGAAGACGTACCAATTTCTTTTAAAATAAAGTGTGTATCATAATTAAGATTATGAAAAATAACAGGAATAAACCTCGAGTCTTTATAATTCAAGTTACATGAATTATGAGCTGCTCCTCTGAAACTGGAGAGAAAAAACAATTATTGTTTTTTTTCTTTTTATCTAAAATATTGAATAAATTATAAAATAATCTAATAAACATACCGTCCTGTAAGATGGCAATGATCTCGTACAGGAAGTTGATCCTTTTCAAATTTATTGCCACATATATGACAAACAGACGACCATCGAAACTGTAATTCTTCAAGATCAGTTAGATTCATTGGTTTTGGTGTCTTATAGAGTCGATCGATATGCTCTCCAATGGATTTGAGTTCACGAACAAA